>VKOC01000001.1:2515051-2570051 GCA_009364415.1 Spea multiplicata
GACTCCCTGCTATTGCGTCCTTCCAAGAGGACTCCCTGCTATTGCGTCCTTCCAAGAGGACTCCCTGCTATTGCGTCCTTCCAAGTGGACTCCCTGCTTTTGTACCTTTTGTGCCCTTCCAAGCGGGCTCCCTTGCCAAAAGACTTATCACGGTATTTTATTTTGCCATACGTTTCTTGCTTATACTGTATTACCCTTATCCTGTTATATACATAAAATACACTGCATTACCCGGATTTCTACTTGTGGTGTCTGTTTGCATAATCATGCACTGTGGGTTACAGACTGAACCCCAAGTATCCCCTGCGCATGGGCTCCTACCCGACCTGATCACTCGCGTCCTGACACCGAGCTTGTTTCAGGATTTCTTTAACGATTTAATCTCATAGGAGGGCAAACAAAAATGACCATAGGGAGGTCTATTTAATAAAATGCAAGGGTATACGAGTTGGACTAATGTCCATGCACTAATTCATTATTGGATACATGTATCTGCAAAACAAAGTTACTCGCAACCCACAAGAACCTGAGAAAAGTAGATTTGTTGTGACTGGAAAAATAGCAACTCAAGATAAGGATGATGGAATTTAGGAAAAAGATTTGTCATATTTGTAATATATAGTATATAATATAAGGGAGCATAAAGTGCATTGCAGCTCTCTCCACCTAATGTATCGGTTTGTCTTAGTCTGTCAATTCTCGTCTTGTCAGACCCCTTGAATATATGTATTGTATTAAGCGCTGCGTAAACTGTTGGCGCTATATAAATAAAAGATATAATAATATTAATGTACACAAATAGAGTAACAATAGTTGACCATTCACAGTGTTTCTAGGTAAGTTGCCAACTCAAAAAGAGTTCAAAGGATTACATCCATAGGAAAAAACAAACAATGATGTGATATTTTTAAAGTTAACTGAATTTGAGCAACTTTGTAAATGCATGAAATGTCAACACATTGAATCATATATATATATATATATATTTATATATATATATATGTGTGTGTGTATACATTTTAATAGCAAGGGTACTTCAATTGATATAACTAAACTCAAATTATCTCCACTCATCAGAACACAACAGCAATTCAAATATTCACGAGAAGTTGCCAGTTGCGTAAAGAAATACAGGTAAGGTTCACGTGTGTTGGCAATTCAAGTAATATTTTGACTGCAACATGTATATTTTAAATTAACTCAATTCATCCAACCCCCATTTACTGAGATTTGTTTTTTTAAATTAAGAGCTCCTTTACTGCCTGTTTCCTCTGGGTGCTCTCCATGTGCCCTGGACACCTCCACTCTCTCACCTACTCAGTGTCTGGTGGTGTGGGGTATAACAAACCGTGTGGCAAAAGAGCTGCCTCCCTATCACCCCTCCCCACCCGGTGCCAAGTGGAGTGTGAAGAAATGTAAGACTAGGTAAATGCATGCCCAACACATCTTTCCCCTAATCCTTCTCCATGAACAATTCCTCCTGGCCCATTCCCACCCTATGTGCAGTGCGGAGAGCGGTAAATATCAATAATCTATCAATATTGTAAATCAAGGACCCATTGAACGTGTAGGAAGTGGAACAGTTGCCAGTTTCACACTTATAATAGTGTGAAGTGGGCACTTTAAATCGTATCAGGCTCTTTATTTTCGTCAATCAAGTAAAAACACTGTTCCAACTCAGAATTCACCAGTAACGAGTTTAGTTATTGTCGAGTTGGCTGTTGGGCTGGAATTAGCAGAAATGCAGATTAATGATTTTAGTCATGCTTAACTCATTAGTTGAACTCAACAACAAACTGGAGTAATACAACAATTAAAAACAACATAAAATATCAACGTAAGAATTACGTGTAACACAAAGTGAAATAAACTCAATAAACACTTCAATAAATATGAGCGTAAATGGAATTCTAAGCATGTTAGATTTATCCGCAGTATTTCATTATTTTTATCCAAAAAAATAGCATGAATTCATAAAATCTAATTTTCAAGTATTTTATGATTACATATTTTTCTAGGTTAGCCTGCCATTTTTTTGTTACATGAATGTCTTTCCGTTGGGCCCAAACCAGCCCTATAAGAAAATAAAAGGCAGGTAATTCAAATAAGAATGTTCGAGATAACCGTTAGATTGCCCGCTTTATATAATGAATTGAAGGCCTAATAGGAAAACTCATAATACCAGCCTCCTTAACATTAACAATTACCATGATTAACAATGATACTCACAACTCATTTTTCATTAAAGGCTATGGGAGAGATAAGCTTGTTTATATAGTCTAGCTTTTGAACCAATGAGCCATTTATCATGTGAAAAAGCAATAGAAGAAGGGAAAAGCACCCAGCAATTAAAACTTGCAAAGTGACCTTGTGACAATGAAGGTCCTACCTTCCTCAGAAAGACACCGTTAAAGTAATTGTTGCTGAATCAATTTGAAATGGATAGATAATTTGTAGGTTTGTCAAACCATATATCTCTGCCTAGGCCAAATGTCACACATTTACATATGCACATAAACCTTTTGGAGAGGTGACATGTGACATCTTTTGTTTGCGTATTCAACCTTAAGGTAAGCTGTTTAAGGGGAACCTTTATTTTTGTTCACCGTTGCTCAAAAGCATGTCAAGTCCAGCTTGGTTGTCTACATCACACATGAGGTCGTTCTTGTACTATAGAGTGCTTCACACTAAACTACTTCACACAATAGTGAGACAATCATAAATATAAAAGGTTTGAATTGATTTTGGTTAAAAAGATGCTCTTCTCTTAGGTTAGAAATGGACTACCCAGCCACCCCAACCACTTCGGTCACGTTCCTGTGTGCTAAGCACCGGAATATGATGTCATAGCTTGATGGGCTGTATTTTTAATAACCCATGGGAGATATCGGATATCCCCAACCAGCCCATGGAACAGCAATGCCAGGGAGCCTGATTGATCTACTACTCACGAATGCATGAATGCATGGTCACTCATAGCAAATGGCAGTATTCAGGACTAAACCCTTCTGGAACCTTTGGAACTCATGGCATCCTAGCATACCTCCCAACAATTGAATTAGCCAAAGGGAAACACATTTTTTTTAGAGAGTGATGAGGTGGGGTTAGAGGGTAGGACTTTACTGAGACTTTTTATTTGCGACCTAATGATCGCTATTTATAAAGCTGAATATAAGAAATATAATACATTCACAAAATTTGATACATTTCCACCATTTCTGTACCTTATTAGGGCTGTAGACTTCTTTTACCAAACACTCTGAATTCCAAGAAAAGAAGGCCCTAAGGGGAAGGAAGAGGGGTTTACTTGGCACAGATGTATCATAAAAGATGAGAGATCAAGGTACCTAAGTCCAAACAGTGGCGCTTAAAATGGGATAACAATGTATCCGTTACATTAGGAAACCACCTCCATCTCTCACGTCCCCTATTGCGTGAGAACATGTAATGCCAAATGGAGTATGGTCGGTAACACAGGTGAGTTTTAACTCCTTCTCACTAAGCTCCATAATGTTCAACAATCCATTTAATTGCAAGACATTCCGTCCCTACTGCAGAAAACATTCTCAGCGCGATAGACTTGGTTTCACCTTAGCGAAAGATAAATGACCAGACCACTTGTACTATGTTTAATTAAATAATTGGATACTGTTGGTATCTGTAGGACATCTCACCTCATGTGAGATTCAACATGGAGCACTAGGAAATGACATACGTTTCAAAAATATCAATAATTTAAAGCAGTCTTATAGATCTCTGTAAAATAAGTACAACAATCAACTGGGAATTTAAATTAGTACAATCTCACATTGCTTATTCTTTGCACAAGGTTGAATGTATGAACCAAATCATTGTCATTCCGAGAGATGGCTCAATAAAGCCACTGATTTCTAGCAGAGGAAATTCATCCATGGTTGAATATATTGTTGGATAAATTGCATATTATGCCTCATATCTTAGTTTCCACTTAACTTCAGCTTGATTTCATGGTTCCATTCAGACAACCAATAACTAGAAGTGACTGATCCTGATACTGACTGCTTTCAAAATCTATATTTCATATCTTATATATTTTGTTTCGTATGTTTTCTCTTTGATGAATGAATCCTGCCAGTTGTATAAACTTCAAGTATGTGCTAGACTCGTGCATTCAGATTTCGTACGATTTAACTGAAACTTTACTAAAATTTGCCCCAAAGAAACTCGGAGAGTACAAAGTACATGGAAGAGGCCAGGATAATACAGGGGAGAGCATGGAGCAGCGGAGAGCTGGGAGAAGACCACGGAGGGAAGAAGATCAAGAAGGGCAGAAGGACAGGAAAAGAAGAAAAAGAATAGGATCTGCAGCGACACGGAGGCGGTTGTCAAATAGGGTAAGAAGAAGGCATTTAGAGAGAGTGTGAGGGAGAGTAAGAGAGCATGAGAGAGAGTGAATGAAAGTGAGTAACAATTAATTTAACTTCCACATCAAATATACCCTCCAAATTTCAATTATAGTTTATAAAAATGGTCCATAAACTAAAGGAGAATTTGTCCGAATTTTGGTCCATGTGTACAAGTCGATTATGTGTACAGTAAAGGTTTTATGTAATAGTGAGAAATACTTCTCAATGCCAACTGTCTCTCATCAGGTCTCTGTAAGTATCCACTTCCTGTGTTACTCTTTCCTCCACTGATGTCCCTCTCTTCAAGGAGTCCAGAATGTTTGCTGGGTATGAGCATGTTCTACACATACTGAGAAACTTCCCTGATAGAGGACCCAGAGCTCCTCCTCTTGTGAGAGAATGGCTTTATAAGGGGCACCACTATCCCTACATGATGGAGGGGATTGAAATATTGGGTGTGGTTAGCCACAAAAGGGGCAGGGCTAGCCCCAGATAGCATTAAGTGGGTTGGGAGTGGGAGGGTAATTGGGCAGGGAGTGGGCGTGGCTAAACATCACTACCTGTAGACGCGGGGAAGAAGCACATCATCTGAAGGCTCTGGGTCAAATCCAGAGAGAACCCAGGTATTGTGATATATAAGTTGCCCTATAGGTTGCAATAATGTGCATAGAAAATTATCTAGATTCATTACTCAGGTGATTAGCTATCAAGAAATCACAAAGTCATTTAAATATTCTCGGTAAAGCCCTTACCCTAGCCACTCCTCTTACCATACCCCTTAAAACAAATGTGTCCCTATTTATTTCTTTAAGATTTAGATGAAGGAGGTATGGTAAGGCACAACATCAGTTCAATGACAATGTAGGACAACTACTGCTTGTTTTAAATAAAAGTGACCTTTTCTCACTGTACATAGAACATTTTGCCATAGTAGCCAACACTCTATATGGGCAGGTGTTAGGTTTAACAGTAACTGGAAAAAAAATATGTTTTTTCTATAAGGGGATACATAGCATGATGGCGTAATAACCAGTAGAATGAGAGAGAGGGAGAGAGATGGAGACAGGGCGAGAGATAAAAAAGAAAGAGAGAAAGAGAATGATGAGCCTTTTACTTTTATAGCCATTTACATAGCTTGAGTGAAGCATTTTATCTCCTCAGTACCATGGGCTATGTTAGTTAATTAGATTAAGACACTATAGATGTAAAGATGTATTACTGGTGCAAAAAAAGGAAGGGATAGATGACTTCCCAGCAAGGCTTGGTGAGAAAGTTAATTAGCATTCTGCCAATGACATGGTTAATTAGCCAATATCCCCAATAATAATGGAAGATGAATAAACCTATTATCACTGCCATTAGCACCACAATATCCTTAGAACTAAATGCAGACTACAGAAAAAGTGAATTCCTCTTATGTATAAGGTTTAAATACTAAGAAGGATTATACAGGACATGTTAAACGTTATCTGTCTAATACATATACAGGTTCTCCATAATGTATTTTTAGGAGTAAAATTCTCATAAATTTACGTAAATCATATGAAACTAGCAAAAAGTCTCAATTGTAAAGAGTCTGGCTTGCCATGGAGGGTTGGTGGCTCATGGTCAGTTTGGCTGCTAAGGCAATTATTTTATTAAAATAAGTTATACCTGCATGTACGGTTCAGCTGGCCCTGCACAGCTCAGTTACTGAGGTTACTCAAGAGATCTCAGTGGTTGAATTATACATTGAGATAGAGTGTGAGCGAGAGTAAGAGAGTGTGAGAGTGAGTGAATGAGAGTGAGTGACAATGAATTTCCCTTCTCCTGGGGGACTAGTTGTGATCAATGCGTAGGGCTACCCCCAGCTACCCCTACTGACCAGGGAGTAGGCTGAAGTAGGTGGCACATGGGTGTGAGGTGGGTGTGAGGTAGGTGTGACCAAGCACCACTCCACTGCCCAGATATTGGTGTTCCTGGTGTTCTTATTGAGTTTGGCACTTAATGCAGTGGCATTTGGCTTTTCCCTAGGCCTAACCTAGGCTGTCCCCTGGGTGCTGCTTTTTTACTCCTGAACACCACGATATGAAGTGAACCACTGGCCTAACTGGCACACTCCTCCAAAGTGTTAGTTGAGAGATCCCTTTTAACCAGCCCACTGATCACAGAAAGCACCGCCATATTGCCCTATGTTCACCTAAGGGCAAAATGAAGGTGTTTCCGGTGGCGTCCTCTACCCTGATTGGAGGACATATGAATACATAAGAAAAGAAGGTTTCTGACCCATAGAGCTTACAGTTTAAGTGTTACAATGTGCAGTGAGTAGGAGAGTTGAAGCTACAATGCCCCTTTAGTGTTTCTCTGCAACTTCACTACCTACTTTTGAAAAAGCAAGGCTTCTTAGTGCAGTAAAAGGCAGTACTTTCAAGTCCTATAACTATATAACGTATCACGTATAACTATACGATTTCTATCTAAACGTGGATGTCTCACTGACCCTCTATCATATTATTGAATCGTTGCATACAATCTTTGTGATTGGCTGTCAAAGAGTTGATGTTGATAATGGTGCCATGTCATTCTGAAAGTTCTCAGATATGATCTACTTAGTACACATTTCCTTGTTGTCTGCCTAAACGCATTAAGCAATGTCAGAAGCCAAACAGACACATGTCCAAGCAAAGGATGCAGGAGAAACCAAGAAAAAAACTATCAAGATCAAGATGACAAATCGGATCGGGATTTTGCAGCCAAGAATTGAAAAGCCTTCTCTTTAATCTCTAGGACAACCCATTTTTATTTCTTATTATTATTATTGTTTTCTTTTACAGCATGATGTTTCTTTGGTCCAAAAATCTATTTATTTTATCAGCTGATTTAGATTTCATTTGTCTCAATACACAATAATTCATCTCAGGAAAAAATGGGGGCGAAATCTTCTTGCACTACAAAACTTTACAAAAAATATATACTCAGAATTATATGTTAAGGAAAAAGTCCAAATATAAATGACAAATGATTTCTTTTTTATCTGTTTACAAAAGGAAGCCGTTACAGCGGCATGAGCAAAATGCTTAGAGATTGCTTTTTTTTTTCAAAGCCATAGATGTTTTTTTTTGTTTTATTCCTCTTGAGTCTTTTAACTGTAAACAATTTAAAACATCTCAAATATGACAAAAAGAGCCACAGTATTAGTTTATTTTATTATCTGGTGGTTGCAGACTGATTATTTTTGTGAGGTTTCCAGAAGGCTTTGGAAGCAGTGGCAGAAACTGTCTGACGTCCATGATCTTCCACCAGCCACCAGTTGGGATGGAGATACTTTGTGATTCCAGCTGCTGGAATGGGAGAGTTAGTTTGTCTCTATGACTTCAAGAAAACCTCAAACATCTGGATGGATGGAGGCTGCCTAACCTTGACTTAACCAGAGCCAAATTCTAGGATAGGTGAGCCTAGAAAGCCATTAATTAGATTCAAGTCTCCATTGAAAAAACATCCAGGCAACACTTGACCTAAGTAATTAATTGAAGCTCATCAGAACTGTGGCCACTGGAGAGGCCTGACTGCCAGCCTCCTCCCTATTGACTATGGGCCCTGACTTTGTAAAGGCTTCTGTGGCTACCCCCAGCAGTATCATCTCATCACTTGCTGAGGATCTGCAACCAGGGAGTGACCACCATTGTTGTAGTTTAATGACAACCCAGTTAATTTTGGACTCTTTGTCACAACATTTCAGGCACTGGGCATTGGCAGATAATGCTGCAATTTCTTTATTAATATTCTCCATATGCTAACTTTTTCATTCAAGCCTTTTAACCAATGTCCAATAGAATTTTGACATAAGAGTATTTAAAATTACATTTCCAAACTTCATTATCTGATAATTGGGACTAAATAACATCTTAACTCAGAGACCAACCCCCACGCCGAGCAAGTCAGTTCTATTTAAGATTCCATTAGAAAAGTGTTTAAGCTTGCATGTAACAGACCATAAAATTTAATTTTGAAATGATATTAGCAAAAGTGATGGAATGATAGCAGTCACAAAGAGATGCCTAGTCAGCCTTCATCTGTTCATTTGGCCTTATCCTCTACTATTGACTAATAAGAAAAGAAATAATTTAATATTACACCACAGAAGTCCCGTCTTCTTTTTTTTTTTCTTTTTCAAACACTTCACTGCTTAAAAATCAGAATTGACCACTATAGCGCCAAGTAATTACAAAGATTTTCTTATCTTAGCCTATTTGCTGAAGTCATCTTAAAGAAAGGCCATGCTATAATCCATTGGCTGTCTCATATCTAATTTACATTGGTTGGTAATCCTCGTGCTATCTGTGCAGTTAGGTAATGACTTCGGTATTAAATACCACCTGCTATACGATGCTTTACTTTCGTATCTCTACAACATATCCGTGAAACCTAAATGAATGGCACTGACAGAGCTCTGGTAAAGCCAAATACTTTCAATTCTATCCCCAATTTCTAAGGGTTTTTTTTCCCACCGTGTAGAGCATTGACTCCCGATGCAAATACTTTGTCTCCGCGGTCTTGTGAACGTCTTGTGAATCATACTTTGTGAACCCTAAATGCATATTTTGAGTCAACGTAAAGGGATATGTAGGTAGCAGTTTAAAACAAATGATGCTCCCTTATTACTATAGATATAGAAATAGAAATTCAATGCAGAGATTTTACATGGTTAACCATTAGTTGAATGGATTTGAAACAATTTTTTTTTCAGACTTTGGGATTTTAAGGCCAACCCCCCGAGGATATTTCCAGGCCTCCGTCTAGGGTGTCAGGTCCAGGGTGGATGATCTCCGCAATCAGCCTATTTACACTATAGAAGTTGTGCCGGCTGAAAACAGTCCTTTAACCCCTTAATGACAAAGCCCGTAGATGTACAGGCTCAAAATGCATTGTTTTCAATGGGTTTAGGGACCACTCAGGGGTTAAGATGCAGAACGGGCAGTTGGGGGCACTGCTCTAGGTGAATTCATCTTGCTCCTAAGTAATATGTAGCTCCAAACCGCTAGATTTGTATACAATCTGTAGCATAACTTCTGTCTTTAATCATAATGTAACAACAAAAGTAAATGTGTAAACATAGTCCTAAAAGTTTTCATAAGGATGCTAAAAAAAGGCATATTTAAGGTCTGTAAATTCTTACTTACAATCTATAAGGATATTTTGGAGCACAGTTACTATACCTTCCAACCATCCCCTTTCCTGCAGGACAGTCCTAATTTTGAGCCCGGTCCCGCAGTGCTGACCCACTCTTTCACTTTCTTGGGGTCACCAGCCCAGAAAGCTAGTCTACGTTGTAAGCTGAAGGCCTTGAGGTGGTTCTTGGCGTATTCCCACCCCAGTTCAAGCTCCAGGCCTATCCTTTCCCAACTTCAGCCACACTCCAGCAAAGATGTCCTGGTTTGGACGCCTACATTTCTGAGGAGTATGGGCTAGTGCCAACTATTTTAAACAGCCTCGAGGATCAGTTATCCAGATATATTATGGGAAATCCCTTGATTTTTTGGTTAGGAAAGGGCTGGAGACTTTGCTGTCGTTACAACTACGTCTAATAGCAAATGTGTCCCTCCAAATATAATCATCTTCTAAAATGAACCAGTAACCCCGACCTTGTCAGAAGTGTCCCTTGGGGTATTACATGATGAAAGGAACCCTGATTTAAAATAGCATTTGAATTCTAGCCATTATTAGATAGAGTTTAAAATTGCACCTCTGCCATAAATAACACCGGAATGAATTCCCATATTGTGTACAATATGCATAGCGAGCTGACCTTTTTAATTTACAAGCGTCATGGATGAGTGCTATCTCACCGGAGCCAGCGAACATCCTCTCTTATCTCTGATAGCCCCTCGTTTGTTATTCCGCGCGGAATACACCCACTGCTATTATCTCTGTAATTCTCTCCTATAATAGACCTCACCCCTAATAAAAGAAGTATTACTAAAGAGCTACAAACCCAACTTCACAAAAAAAAAAAAGATTAGCTCTGTTGTCGCTACTACATCTGTAATTCTTTAATTGATATTAGAATTAATATTTAGAGAACATTGCAGGACAAAGGGTTAGAAATTACACGCCAGCCTTCTTCCATTTCAACCATTATCTCTTCAGATGTAACATAAACAGACATTTAACTGAAAAGCTTTTATAGATGAATGGCTAATTTAATATTCATTTATATATATATATATATATATATATATTTACTTTACTGAGAGGGTGGTAGATTAGTGGAACCGCCTCCCGGCAAAAGTGTTAGAGGCTAATACAGTAAGTGCATTGGATAGGCAGATTAGGTGGTAAAAGAAAAAAAATCAGATGACAGTGGAATTGCACTACATATATTTAAAAAATAGGTATTTTTGGCTTAATTGTCATGTTTACTCATTACTAACTCATAACTATTTTATAATAATTGCATGAAGCCAGTATATCAGGGTATCTGTCTATCTGATGCTATTCCAGTATCATCTCATTCTGCTTGAATCGTTGTAGACACTCGGCACCGCTTATAAAGTGGCGTTGAGTCAAGGTCTTTTTCAGGTCAGATCCCATGGAAATGATTTTGCTATAAGTGTGAATGATTCAAAGGTTAAGTCCTACAGCAAGAGGCTATTCTGTCCAGAGACATAATTGGAATACCAAAGTCAATACTTGTAGCCATTCGCGGTACACAATCTCCACTTGATCTTCCACAATGTAGATTAATTAAGTGTTATCAATTAATGGCCTGTTTAAAGTAAAAAATGTTTTCCAGCTTGTGTGCCGGTGTCTGGTAGGAAGGAGAGAGAGTCACCTTTAAAAATCCTGGATTCAAATGCTAAAGCAGAATTAATAAATACTAGGATTTCTTACGCCGTCACAGATTCTAGTCCTGTAATTCATTAAAAAAAGAATAGTAGAAATTAAAATAAAATTTAAAAAAAAACATGAATTTTCACGCTCATTGTCCATACAATAGACATCTGTGATTTTTGGGCTGCTAAAATCCCACACTATTTTTAGGATTACTCCAAATGGCCCCATAAAAATGAATAAAGAGTATAGTGGGTTATTGTAGATTGTATCAAACTGCCATAGGCTGGAACTCCTCTTGGTTGGAGACAGTATTATATCCACAGGGAACGCCAGCCTTATCAATAAGAAGAAATGTCAGAATAGCAAAAGTTAAAAGCAAAACTGACAGCCACTGGGTAGATTGACTCGGGATAAGATCAATGTTTTCATTAGGCTGAAATGGGTAATTGACAAAAATATTTTGACTTTGCCATCTTAAGAAAATGTGCAAAAAAAGAGCGTGTAATGGGTTATTGACAAAAAAATATGTTGGCGCTACAATCTGAGGAAAAAGTTCAAAAATGCGTGTAATGAGTAATTGCGAAAACATATATTTTTTACTGTACAGTCTTAAAGAAAAACAAAAAAAGAGAGATAATATTAACAAAAGTTCATGTTGCGTCCAACTTGATAGTCGAGTTACTCAGGTTAATTAAAGTGCCTTGGCTGAAATAAAGCATGCTTGACTGACAACTCAACCATAAATCAAGTAGACACGGCTAATGATTCTCATTGAGTTGCTATGGAAATCATAACATCTTGTCTGTTATCGGAAGTTTGAGCGCTCAAGTAAAAAAAGAAAGGGTTCGAAATTGACAAGGTCAACTCACCTTCTCAAGACAAGTTGACGCAGAATGCCATTAAACTCAAAATGGACTGACAAATTCAATAACCAGCTCAATGTCCAGCTTCCCCGACAGTTCAGTTGACAGCTCACAGGATGACCTGACTGATGGACTTGACCACCAACTCAAAAGAATTGACAATCGACTACACAACAGTGGTGTTTAACTCGCCAGTTGTCGAGTCCAACTCAACAGTAGTCAAGCTGAACTCAACAGCACCACAACCCAACTTGACGGAAGACTCTCATGAACAACAGGAAGTTTTTTGGAAATAGACAAGTTGCTGCTCACACTTGGCGTTGGTGAGTACTGTTAAGATATTTAGGTTTAATGGGTGTAACTGTATTAGCCCAAGAGAAAATAACATTTTCTAGAAATAGATTACAGTTAAATAAACTTTTGGGACCTCTCTGTTTCAATGTGAGGTCCCAAATGTTGTAACTGAACATCTTTTTTTTTTCTTCCTGTTGGCCCAATAAAAGGTTTCAACCTCCAGCTTGAAAACAGTTCCAAGATTGTTTCTTCATCTACAGTTGAACCTTAGGGAATAGAACTATGTCAGGTTCATTACTTTTCATAGCAAACCTTAGAAGTTCATTTTAATAAACAGCTCCCAAACCTTGTCGCTAGGACTTATCTAGGAGGCAATTCCAGTAAAGAAGTCCTTACCGTATGAAGCTTTTCCAGATCCATGCATGCTAGAAACCACAATTATGCCATCTCCAACTGACAAACATGCTTGGAACTTGTTGAACTACTACTAACACATCGCAACACAATGTCTCTTTTATCTGATACTTTTACAGTTTGAGGGTTTCATTAATTCCCACCATTCTCTAATTCCGAGCCAATACACAAGTTCCATACGTATTAGCCATGTTGGCATCATTGTGGTTTTTCACAATTCAAACTCCCAAAAATCCCCCTACCCCAACCATGCTTCTCTCTTTTTCTTTGCCTTTCATACATTTGCCTGGAGTGGGCTCCTTGCTAGACTGAATTGCGTCTTATCATATGCCATTAAAACCCATGCAAAATGGACGTCAATAAGTAGTTTACATAAATAGTGGGCCTTTGTGTTTCTTTAACACAGCTTACTGGAAGAACCAAGCACTTTTGTAAGGTGCGACTATTTTTTCTATAAGCCACTTTGTTAGAAACTTATGTGTCTCTTTCATAAAACTATAAAACAAACAATTACTGGTTTCCAACTCAAGGGAGCAGGAGAATCAGTCACAGATTATAAAAAAAAAAGTTTTCTTTAATGAAAAAAGATTTCAGAACTTTCATCCATGGTGAAGATAAACCATCCGCCATCTAAACATTGATAATATAGCATATGGCTCGTAAGATTCTGGATGCCAGGGCCGGCCGAAAAAAAAAATGATTTCTACAAACGGATCTACAAATCACAATCATATGTTTTGTTTAAACAGTAATCTTTTATAGCGCTTTCCTGTCTCTATGATTAAGCGGTATGGTTTATTTTATGTGTTGTGTTTTTATGTTTTGCTGTTGGCAGCGGGAGCTCATCTCAAAAACCTCACTTTTTAAAATATGTTGACAAGTGATCTTTTGATATTATCCAATCAATTCTTTATATGAATTTATTTCCTTTGCTACACGATGTTGCAATCTTTATGTATATTCTCAGAAGTGGGAAGAGTAATGTTGATATTCGTTTTTCTACATTTATTTCCACGGCAATAAATCTATTAAGTATCGTTCTATCCCGTAGGAAAATGTACGACCTAGGTTGTTCATTACGATAAATTAGTCAAAATCAGCAACTTAAAGAGGATCAGTCGATTTTCCTATATTTTACAGTTTTAAATACTAAATCTGTTTATAGACTAAAATAAGCAATATATTATTTATAGTTATATAATAGAATCTCACCTTATGGGCAAATCTGGAAACTCTCCAGGTGTCGCCAAGAGACTCCGGGAAAAGCGCCGGTTCTCCGGGTCGACACCTGAACCCCAGGTAATGTGTACATGGCAGGAGCAGCCATTTTAACTTCCTGTTGTCGGGATGCTGGACACAACTTCCTCTCAGGCATGTTGGGTAAATGCCTGATGGGTACCCATACCAACCTTTAGTATGTCAATCTGTAGCATTTAACTTTGTGACTTATCGGCCATAGTCCTGAAAGTATCAGGGCAGATTTTACTGCTCAAGTCAGGTACTGTCAGGCTGTATCATTATCTGTGGAAATTAAGTTATTAATTTGCTGGATGTTGCTGATTAATTCAGGCAGACTTGAGGTGAGTTGAGGACAAGAAATTTATTAAACATCTCTAGTTTTGCCATTATCCACAAATCTCAGTTTTATGGAAGTAAAAGAGATTTTACTTTTAGACCAAGTACTGCTGGAACTTACATTGACTGACCAACCGAAGGCCCAAACTGTATATAATTTAAATAAAAGAATTTAGATCATTCATTGCAAAGACTTGTGGAAAGGGACCAAAAACAATTCTGATTAATTTGTGTGTTGCGTTTTTGGTCGATTTTTTTCTAGACAAATTATAAGGGCTTTTTTCATTTAGAAACTTAATTAATTGTCATTTAGCCTCATTCACTCTTTCACACTCAATTCACTCTCATTCACTCATTCACACACCCACACTCTTTCGCCCTCTCTCTCTCTTTCATCCTTTGTCCTAATGTCTCCTTATCTTCTCCACCAACTGCTTCCGTGTCCCATCTGCCATGTCTCTCCACTTCTTGTCTGTGCTTCTTCTTTTTTGGTCCACTTACTTACTATCCACTGCGTTATCCACCGAGTTATGCTTCTGCAATGCACAAGTCTAGAAAATATACATCACTTTCTATTACATTTTAAAATATTAACATTTTCTGGGATCTGGATTAACACTGCAAATGTCCATAGGCACAAAGGCTACTAGTCGTTAAAACTTCTGGGTGGATATAGACAGGCAATAGATAGTATAAGTAAAATGGTGTAATATGCGTGTAAATGGGTGGTGTATAGGCAAGAGTGGGTCGCCCATGAATGAGTTGAGGTCCCCCTTTCCACAGAAAAGTACTATTGTAGACTGATGTCTAGTTTGTCTTATTGAAAATAAGGCTCTGGTAAGAAAATGTGACTACAAAAATGCGGTGGACAGTCAAGAGATTGTCATGAAAGATAAACCATCAAAGAGCAAATTGTTCAGGTGCTTAGTGATGAGATTTAGTGGCAGTGAAAATTAGCCACAGCGCTGAAAGACGTCTGTTAAAATGAAGATCGTTTAGTACAAAATAGAGTTCATCCTACATTGCAGGTTAAGTATCTCTAATTACGTAGCACTTGTAGACTGCGTCCTTGATATTTATATCTGTAAATCAGTAACATATAATTAAGCCTAATTATGTGTACCTAATGAGTAACTCCAATCCATAGACATAAGTTACAGCATCACTGAGCAGAAAATGATGTGAGCAGCACAATTACATTGTAACAAAAAAACTTGTAAACCTGTGGACTTAGGGGTAAGCACCACATTTCGTACACAAACCACAAATATGTTAAATATTGTTTTGTTGTATAATTTCTTTTACGCTAAACAAAAAAAAAGATTACATAGTTGACAACTATTTTTTTTTAAAAAAAAAAAATTACAGTTCCTTTATCCCCATTGTATAGCTACGGAATATGATGGCACAATATGAAACAATAAATAATAATAATAATAATATATTCTGCTTAGAATTTTCTTTTTCATATAGTTTTCTTCACCAAAAATGCTATAACTTTTAGTTAATGATTAATTTTTATTTTTATTATTATTTATTATTATTTTTTTATTGTTAATAGTGGTAAAAAATGCTTAACTGATATCCTCTACATTGTAAGCTTGCGAGCGGAGTGCTTTTCACTTAAAGTATCTGTTTGTCTTAGTTCTAGACTTATCAGACCGTTGAATGTATTGTAAGAAGCGCTGCGGAAATTGTTGGCGCTTTATAAATAAAAGTTATCAATAATAGAAAATGTCGACCAATTTGGATCTTTGTTACAGAAGTCTGAAATGTGTGCTGGTTTATTGGGTTCAAAAGTAATCCATGCTCTTTTTTTTTAGCCATTGTACTTGTGAAATAACATCTATTTTATGCAGTGTAAAAATATAGAAATAATTTGTTTTTATAAAAATATGTACGAACAACAAAAAGGAGTTGGGATGGAGAGAAACAAAGGATGCTGTAAATGGAGAGGTAGTGGTAGGGGACTTATAGTTGGGGTTCTGGGGAACTTTTGGAAGCAGTGGATAGCCCTGAAACTCATTAACTTTACGGATGGCCCTGGAAGGAGTGAGGGCAATCATGATATAAAATGGGAAAGGCACAGAGTATAGATGATATCTGAAGTATGGTACACTACTTTTGGCAACCATGGTTCCCTAAAAAAGACTGGTGGATTAAGTCCTTCAACCGATTCCTTTTTCAATCGATTTTTAACCCAAACCATCCCTCATTCTATGCAGTCTCACATATTTGAATATTAAATATTCTGAAAAACATGTTGATACCTGACGGTGGCCGATTTAAGGCTAGGCTGACTAGGACTAGGGGTGCACTCAGTAGGGTGATTGGCTCCCTGTTATGTGGCAGAGAAGCTGCTTCCCCCTGGCTCTGCCACCATAGGCCAGAACAGATCAGTGAACAGAATAGGCCGGAATACCCCACTGAATAAACCATAAATTAGATTTTTTTTCCCAATCAGAAATAGTATGAATTTTCTCAAAGGAATCTGTTTATCTTTAGTCAGACGTTTCAGCATCCATTGATTAAGAAAAAAAATAGAGTAAGCTTAGCCGGTTGACGCTAATACGTTGGAGCTTTTTTATATAGTTCCTGAACTCGAGTTTTCTTAAAAATACTCTTTCTGTTCGAATCTTCTCCGTAACCTAACAAATTGCCTTTGCAGTGAACGATATTCTATCAGAATGTCCGGTCACCAATTCCACCCTGCATCTCTTAACGTTCCAACGCCCTATAATACACAAGTGGGCAATTGAACATCACAAACTATCAGATAATATGTATTTATATACCTTACAGAAACCAGCAATTATAGAATTCTGTAGATGTTATATTTTAGAATCCACAGCCATACCGCCATAAAAACCTATTAGAAACCCAAAATAAGTTTTATATCATTATTATTTAATTGGATACATAAATATCTCGTCTAATAACCAATCAATGTGACAAATGAGTAAATATTAATTTTCTACAAGCTAATGGAATGAATAGCCGTTTTAATTACGTATTCTAAATACGCGGGGTAATTTAATTGAAATCTACTTTGATGTTCAGCTTAGGTAGATGGGGCTGTCTTAATTGCATTGTATTGATTTTTCTTTTTCGTAAGGGTTATATAGGCTATTGTTCTATAATGAAACTTTTGTGTTTGTCTTACCCTGTAGCATTTTCCCTTTAGATCCTTAGCATTTATAGCCTGGAAAAAAGGGACAAAAACCTCTTCTTAACTATGAAATAAGCACAAAGCCGTGTGATACCCTTGCAATTGACTTTTTTTTTCTAATCAATTTGTTAAATGATGTAATTATCAAATAGTATTTCCTCCAATTTAAACCAGTTTAAAAGTTAATGATTTGCTTCAAATTAATTTGAGCCATTTTGTGTGCAAATTACATAATCATTTTTCTAGTCCCTTATCGCATGCATATTATGCCTTTAAAATGCGTTTTTGTGGGCCTTTTTAATGCACATGAATGCACATGCTCTCTTTATATATATTATATTATATATATATATAAAAATATATAAATTAATCCATTTTGATCGGAACAATACTGATCCACTGGCCAACACGATTCCCAGACCATTATACATGCGCACATTCAGGTTTTGTTTGGAAAGTATTGTTTATTTGTCATTTTCATCAATTTCTACTAGCGCTTTCGAAAATCTTATATCCCAGAAATCCGTATAACAGCACAGGCTGTACTTTGCCACAATGATGCCCTACCTGCTTCAGCAACAAATATGAAAACACGGGCTTAGAATAGAAAGGGGATATCCTGATTTTTTTTAATTCCGTTGGTCAGCATGGTCTAAAATACACCCACCAGCTCGCCAAATGTGTCTGCTAAGAAAAGCCACAGAAGAAGCACAGAGAGATTTTAAGAAACGAAAAATAAGCCCTTGAACATCTAACATTGAACTATCTAATTCCTGGCACCCCTTGTGGCTATATGTAGAACTGCACTACTTGCAACCCAAATCTTTCAAATACAATTGTCTGCTTTGTAGCTTTTAATGTATGTTTCGAATAAAAGTAAACCAAAAATACTGAAAAACAATTGTTTATGTAAAGTGCTAAACATATTTTACTCACAGGTGATTTTGAAATTCGATATATCTATATCAGTCCAAAAGAATCCTCAGTCGTGAAATGATTTTTGTGGGGTGAACATAGAAAAAGATTTACATTCACATGAGCTTTCATGACCTCAGAGGCCTTCAGAAGGAATTACATTTATGTAAAAGGATGTACATCACCCCTGTTTTATGTCACTGAGGTGCTGGTAGATGAGTGGAACAGCTTCCCAGCAGAAGAGATAGAGGTGAATACAGTCACCCAGAAAATACCTAAAATGTGAAGAAGTCTGTCTGGTACCTGCCAAGGATGCATCTTCACTGATAAAAGGGTCGGACCGGAATACAGAGAGGGAATTTAAAGATACATAGGATAGGTGCATGGCCATAGGCGTCCGCAGGATTTTTTCCACGGGGCAATTTATCCTCCCCACCTTGTGCATTTGAATTCAAACAAATTACAATTTTAACAAAATTTGCCAGTTTCATCAATTCCTTTACAGCATCACACAATATAACTTCGCAAAAAGGGCGGAGGCTCTGGGCACACCCTCCCTCCCTGATTGGTGGAACGGGGAGAGGATGTTCCCAGAGGCTCTGCCCTTTTGTCAAAGTTCATTGGGAGACCAGAGTAACGAAGACAGATTTGTTGAGAAAAAGAAGCGTTTCTGCACCTCTCTTTCTCCACGACTCTGTCTGTATTATTCTGGCCTCTCTGTGTACTTCCACGAAAGGGCAGAGCTACAGCACAGCCTCTCTCCCCAATCTGCAGACAGGGTGTTCACCGGAAGAAGACGTTGGGTTGTCCACTGAGAAAGAAGACTTTTTGGAGCAGCAGGGGAAGTAAAAGGATAGAAGACAGAAGAACAATAAGACAAGTGGAGCTTCCCAGCAAGGAGGGAGAAAGTGTGTGAGAACTTGAATGAGAGTGTGAAAAAGCGTGAGAGATTGAATGAGGGTGACAATAAATTTTGTTTCTTAACATCCGAACCAAAGAGGTCCATTTGCACAAGTCTACCAGGCAGGCTGAGAGTCATGAGCTGGAGTTTTAACTAGTCTCAGCTGCAATACATGCTTAAAATAAACAACCTTGCATCTGCGCATGCAAACTGTCTCTGCCAGGTGGGGACTCTGTGCCTGTGAAGGAGCAGCTGCCAGAGTGAAGGGGAGAAGATCCGCTAGTTACCATATTCTAAAAACAGCTTACTTTTTTCCCTCCCCTGCTGCTGCTCCGGTGGGCCTCTGTGAATTTTCGGGGAGCAAGTGCCCCTTCTTCCTCCCCCTCCAGACGCCCATGCATATGGCTATCCTGAATCTAAGACCAGACCAACGCCTGACTATAGTCTGAGTTTTTACAGCATCAATAATGGGACATTCCATATTGATATAAGAAAGGGAGGCAGGATCAAGGGAGACAAATTCATAGATGATTGTTAAATTAGTAAATACCACATGTTAAATTGGAAATCACGATAACAAACATTTTTTTTTTCTAATTAATGAGTAAATTATCATGAGTGAAATCTCAGAAAATATTCTGTATACAAATGTGATTGGCTGTATTTTAGGAAAGCTTTTACCACTGGATTTAGAACATGGTGGAAAAAAACGGGCCGAAAAATAAAAACTCTAATTTCATTCATTTGTTTTTACAAAGGCTAAAATGCCCTTTTAATGTCAGAAGGAAATGTTGCATTGCAGTTCCCCAGCATTCAAAGGGTTCAAGTGAAGGTGGTGTTAACCACCAGTAATATCCGATCTCACCAACATTTAACAACAACTTCAGATATAAATTCACGGAAATTAGATTTATTACTAATTTAATATTTTAGCAACAAGACCTTTTGTTCGTTTTATTTTTTGCGAAAATTAAAAAAAAACATAAATAACTGGATTAAGCATTTGACCGTTTTGCAACATGCATTTTCATCCCTTTCCCAGCATTTGTCATTAAAAGGGTTAAAGAAAGCCAGCATCAGAATGTCTGGCCCAGCACGGAGCTCGAGATCCGTCACGGAACGCGCAGAACATCAGTAAAGTGAATAACTCTCTTCTATATATATTATTTCTCTGCTTCCATCATCAGATCCTACAAATAGGTGTCTCCAATCTCCAAGTAGCGCAGAAGCTCATCTCAGAAGTGATACCGAAAGCAGCAGGATCCACATTGGGCTGTCAGACCTGAGAGCGGACAGCGCCTTGGGATCTGGGGGGTACCAGTAAATCAGTGCACGCTTGTCAACAGCCCCATGCTGTAAGGCTTACTCGAGCGTAAATAACAAATGGCTGTCATTGTGCAGCCAAAAAAAAACTGTGATTATAATTATCACATCCCCGGTGACCTTGCATAAACTTTAATCCCTCTTCAATGGAGCATTTAAATAGCCTGCATCTAACGGCAAAGGCCGTGTCCCTTCAGCTGGAAATATCGGAGACAAGAAAGGAACTGCGGAGGAACCACGAGGCTCTCGTCACCTTCCATGGGGTAGCAACGAGCTCTGCTGCGACAACATCAGTGATGTCATTTTAAAAGATATTATGTATACGAGTAGATTAAAAATGTCTTTTTCCCCTTAATAGTTAGAGAATTGAATAGCATCATGTACAATATTTGCGATGGATTCAGAATCACTCGAGTGTCCTGTCATACAGTCAGCTTCTATTTGGGAAGGGCTTAAAATTCTATTATCCTTTTAATGTGTTTACTTCTGACATGATTATTATGTTACAGACGAGAAAAAATACTCTTCACGTTATTCTGGATTATATTCTATACGCTGAATAGGGTTATTTAAACACTGAAAATAATATACAGGGGGTTGAGTTTAAAAAGCGGCCTTATCACCACAGCAACCAATGGAATGTGTCTGCTGATTGGCCCATTTCGTTGGTTTCTATGGTGATACGATAACTTTCAAACTTTGTGCTAACTCACATATATATATCCAGAAAACATTTATGTTTTAAAAAGTACATATGCCCGTATTGTTTTTTTTTTTTTTCTTCTTCCCGTTTTTTGGTCCTGGCATATTGTCCATGTTTGAAATATTGATTATTATTCTTATTTTATATGGGTTTGCTTACTTCTTTTATTTCCCAGTTTTCTAAAACACAAACATGATGATTTCTTCCCCTATTTACTTTTTGGGAATAAAGATAATTATTTTAAATTGTTATTTTTACCAAAACCTTTAAGCATATTTGGCCATAACCATTAGCGTGTTCGATTTGAGAAACTGAGAGGCAGATTCAGACTGCTAGCGCATAAGGGGTTAAGATCCTACAGGCAAAATATCACACAATTCAAATTAATATAATATACCCTGTGTATGGGGAATATACAATTGTTTTTCTTTAATTACCGGTAGTATGTATTTTTATATATATATATATATATATATATACAGTATATACAGTACAGTATATAACAAATATTTTAGGGAATTATATCGTACTATATAGAAAAGTTACTCCGAATTTGTGTAACTTAACATTTTTTTCAGTAGGGGTATTTAAACATTCTGGTTGTGCTAAATTATAGAACAGCTCAGTCTTAATCACCCAGCCTGACACTCAGCTCAGGGAGGTGTTTGAGCAGGAAAAATCACCCAAAATACCACATGACTGGCAACAATGACGGCCTCCAGGTCTGCAGATAAAGGAAGTGCACTGGAACAAAATTAGATAAAACCTGTTTTTTTGTCAATGCCGTCCAACAGTATTTTATGCTCAAGGAGAAAAATATTTTTTTCATGGCACTTCCCCTAAATGAATAAGATAGTAACCTATTCTCAGTAGCAGCGGCAAATTTGGGGGACCACAGCCCCTAGGCCATATAACTAGGGTCTGATCGTTCCATTGGGCAACTGGCCTCTCAAGGACACTGCATCGCTTAAGGACCAGTTGGGGAGGTCAAAGACCTGGCATGAAACTGTCCCAGCTGTACTACAGAGCTCTGTGCAGAATCCCAATAATATCATATTCTGATGCTTTGCAGGAAGGTGGCCCGCAGCGGGGGAGAAAGTCCTCTGTTGGCTCAGTCTGAGAGGGCATCAGGGGGCTGCTTTCCTGGGTCAGACACAAGGCAGAGACTCCATAAATAGGGCACTGGAATTAGGCATTATATTATTGCTGTAATGGGCCCCTGTCCTCTCTGAGACATATATTCTTAACCCCTTAAGGACAATGGGCGGTCCCTAAACCCATTGAAAACCATGCATTTTGAGCCCAATCATGTACGTGCTTTGTCATTAAGGGGTTAAAAAGACGGAAGCATTGGATAACAAGAACATGGTGGTAACTAACAAGATACATTTCCGTGTGTTTTCTCCTGGATGGCATTTTGGGCAAACATGCTGCGTTGAATAATTGAGCAGGACAGTGACACAATAAACAAGGTATGATGACAGCATTACATCATTTGTCACTCAAGTAAAAAAAAAATTATAATAATTATTACTTTAATCACCGACATAGACTGTAATATTTTTTTAGTTTTTATGTTTGGAAGCAGATCCTCGATACATTTTTTTTTGTATGAGTGGTTTACTGTTTTTTTCTAGCCAAAGCAAACCCTCTCCAACCGGGTTAAGTTTGGTCTTATTATGTTTCATATTAGAACATAAATAGTTAATTTTTTTGTAGATAACCTGTAAGTAAAGCTGACGGGAAGTGCTGTATCGTCTGCCTTTTAACATGTGATTTCAGCACCACGGACAGAGCATTACACATAAATCTGGAGAGTAGCTTAGTAACAAAAATTCTGATTGGCCCGTTTGAGGGTCTTTTGCACTAGGATAACAAGACTATCCATTTTGTATGTTTTTTATTTGTTTTTCTATGTAGGGGAGTGCTATTAAATTGATTTAATTACTAAATTAAAGGTTTAATCAAATATACAAAATGCAGAAACATTTAAGATGCTTATTTAGGTTCTACGGCAACAACCTAACAACATTGGCTTTAGTGTCATGTGCCAATTAAGTGTTTCCATAAAAAATATAAATAAGGCTAAGTTTTTCTTGATTATGAAATTATTTCTGGGAACGTTTTTGGTTCAATATTACCAGGAATTATATTTCTAATGCTGCATTTAGCTAGAAAAGTGTTAAATTAGTAGAGCAGGTGAAACAGTACATTTAAATGCCAGTTTCATTAATTTTAGACAAATATTAGCCACATTTTAGCCAAATATTAGACAAAGAACAATAATGTCACATGACAACCATTTCATGTATGTGGAATCTAATTGATAATATAGATACTGTATATATATATATATATTATTATAATTATATATATATATATATATATATTACAATTATATATTTCACATATATGTATCATATACATATACATATATATATATATAATATATATAATATATATATATATATATCAGTTGTATCTCTATACTATGTATAATCCTATGTATAATCCTATATATATATATATATATATTATATATATTATAAATAGATATATAGATAGATAGATAGATAGATAGATAGATAGATAGATATATGTCCTAACATAAAATCTCTCTTCTTCTAAGGTGTGATGGTAATATGGATCTCCTATAGATAAACATTTTTTAAATATATTTAATAGACGCCGGATTTTATGGATACATATAGTTTTAATGTTATATACAGCATAGTATGTAGCCAATGTGGCTTGTAAAGTGACCAGTAAACATTAATAGAGGAAGTCCTGAGGGCTTTCAGTGACCCTTACGGGGTTCATTGATCCGCTACACCAAGACTATTTGAAACAAAGCATTTTTTACGGCGGCGAAAGCTGTTTAAACAAGTCTTAAAGAGCAGTTTATGTTAATACCAAAGTACAAATACCCCCTTGAAAACTCTTACGTGTTCCGATCCCCAGGAGTAACAAACTTCAATTATATAGCAGACCGGCCGCAAATTCGGAACGTGTCAGTGTCAAACGTTTCTTTTGTATGTCATTGGAAACGGCTCTAAAGTTTGTAAATGAATCAGATGGCAACGCCAATCTTTTAAGCCAGGCATCTGTGAACCAGCCTCTTCCCCGCTGAATGAATTACATTGAAATCATATAATTGCTGACTGCCATTCAGTCACCCTTGACAATAGATGACTCGAAAATTGGAATGTTTTTTTTCTTGGACTCCCAGCTCGCCGACATGAAGAATAGAGAAGAAGCCCGAGCCTTTTAAATTACCTAAAAAAAAAAAAAAATCTACATCTTTCAAACAAATGAGCTAAAAAAGAGTGCAATTTAAGGCCAAATCATTTTGTGTTAATCCTCGAGAACTCAAAAGCATGGAGATAAAGGGAGGAAAAATGCAGGTTTCACTTTCCTCATTATGGCGCATTGACTTTCACCTAATCGCATGCAATTAAAATTTCTCCATGAGATTTCCTTATTGAAATAAGAAAGATAGCGCTCTGCTGAATGCGGTGATAGATTTGACATAAACGTGCTTCGTGCACAAACTGATTTATCATGTCTCATTCCGGCGGTACTTTCTTCCCCGCTCATCTCTCATCTTATTACCGTGAGCTTGTAATTAAAGAGAATCCTCCCACAGCAAAGTGTTCTCCTTCCCGGACAGGCTAAATTATAAATGTGCTGTTCTTTTCTTGGAGCTTAATTTAAAGGGGCAGAATCGGAAAGCGATTGAACCTTGGGATGTGGGGTTTTGAAGCATCATTAATTAGATTCACGCCCCATTGCTTGCCGATCCAGAACAAAAATAAATCCGAAAGACGATATGGAAAGGAGGGGTGACTTTTCTGAGCATGGTTGTAATACAATTATTGTCTGAAAAAAATATTTAAAAAAAAAAAGTTCCTCGAGTGTTTGATTCAAGAGAACAAAAAGAAGAAATAACCCCATAAAACTAATGCAATCATAGCATTCAGGAAATACGTGACGGAAATATAACTTCTGTTTATTAATAGGTTTTGTGTGTTTATGATGTCAAAACCTACTCGAAAATATGAATAAGAATGAAAGAAGATAGGAAAAAATGGTTGAGGATGATGGTTGATGAAGGTTGATGAAGGACCTCAGAAGACCTCAACTGCTTCCGAGGTGGGTGAGCATCGACATCACAAGCTGTTCTGGAATAGCTGTTCTGGAATATGGCTAAGTTCTAAGAAACAGAACATTAGATAAGCCTAGCAGGATAGCGCAAAGAAATCACTACCTAAATGGTTAAATTTTCTTTACCCATCTACCAAACGTATAGTAGAGACCGAACCAGCTGTGATGGACAATGATCACTCGTAGTCCATGAAATGCTTTGTCTGGCTCAGCTTTGGCTCTTCATTCACACCATAGTGAGCCAGGCTCAAGTCTTCACTAGCTTGCCCATAATATTGGCTTATAATGGCATAAAACCTTCGGTGTAGAAAGAGAAGATAACACAATGTTACAAAAATGTATTGCATTACTCTATAACGGTGTGGCTCTATATTTTGGCGTTCCTATGAGAATAGACACACTGGGGTCCCATTCTTAACACAAGTCAAAAGAATAACCATGCAGACACCAAGTAATGCAATATTTATGGTCACAAACACATTTCAGTGTTTGGAGGAATCTGTGCCACTTGTAGAGATCTCTCCCCTTGTAATCTTTACATCTTTATTGGCTGTGTATAGGTTCCGTAGAATAGCATTTTTATATAAAACCCTATATAATGCCTATTATTTCACAAACCATTTTTTTGGAGTCCTCTGCCTACCTGGATCATCCAAGAACTCATTTCTCCAACACAGTGAATTTGTTACACATGATTAGGTAAGTCATGGGTGGTCAGAGATGTGTTAAAGGTCACATGTGCATTAACTTACAACTGAGCTTTCACCTCTGTCAAAAAAATAAGCTTTCCAGTGAACATAGTGATTGAACAGACCCATTGAAAGCTGGGATGAGATATTTTCTTCTGTGATAGACCGGTGCCATGATTTATGTAAAACATATATAAGGTTAATTAAAGCATGTAAATAAAACCTGGGCCAAATTGCCTTCACCCTGATGATAAATAGTCAACATGCAGGGGTTATAGATGCTGTAGATATGGTTTTCCAGTGATCATTTCTAAGGTGGTATTCATAATAATATTCTTATTGTGAAGGACAGGTGGAATTCAGAATGTTAGCTTGGGACCGGCAGCGGCTATAGTTGGAGCTATCTGTGAAATAATTTCTCCCTCTTGTAGTTAATGGTAAAATTTATATTTTATTACTAGGGATAAAAGTCCAGTCTTCAGTATTACAATCCAGTCCATCCAGTCAGTGGGAGCCTGACTGTGTAAAAGTTAGGATTTAACTCTGGATATTGTAAGAGGTTATAATTCCATGTTCTTATGAGACACAATGATTCTTTGCTGCAATAAATACTGTTATTCAAAAGAGTTAGGTTACATATTGTGTGCCTGGGGACCAAAAATGTCCTAAATCAGTCATTATAAACATTTGGAAACACCATTTTTGGAAGATGGAGCCACCTCACTTTATCTCTACAGACAGGTTGTTACAAACATCTTGGAGAAGAGACCACAGTTCTTGTGTGATCTGATTTTCTGTTCTAAGATAATCCATAAGAACCGCGCATACCCTGACTAATTCTAGTTTCTCTTTTAGTTAGACCTGGGAGCAAAGCACTCTTTCATTTGTCTCAAATATAGAGCTAAATATGATCCATGTATTTTGCTAAACAAATCATGTGACATGTACAGGTATAATTATGGTAAGGGATGTCGCAGACGATACAAAGGTCTGAAACAGGGTAGACCTTCCTGGTGGAACAAGACCAACGGCAAATCATTTAAGAAAACTTGAAGACTGGTCGAGAGTTTGCCAGCTGCATTTTATTGTTGATAAATGTAAAATAACGCACTTGGGACATAAAAATCCCAAGGCAGCATATCGCATTGGAGAGATTGTTCTGGTGGAGACATCAGAATAGATGGATTTGGGAGTAATTATTTCTGAGGACTTAAAGGTAAGCAGAAAATTATTCCCTCTTCAAAGTTATAAGCATGCTATTTTTTCTACAGAGGAGCACTTCAAGGAGCATATTCCATAAGCTGTAAAAAAAATAGTATCCTGGACAAGTTACACAGACGGCACATGTTTTCTGTATATTGCGTCTATAAAATAGTACAATAGAAAGCATATTGGAGAGGGTACAGAAAAACCGACATTGATATAGCTTTTGTGATACACAACGTACAAGGCAAGCTAATATCCCTTATCTCAGAAAATTACATATAGATTCAGACACAAGAAGAATACAATTGATGATTCCCAAGAAAGTTACATTAATGATTTCCCACTTGTAACGTTCATATTATAGACTTTAGGAAATGAAAATAGACTGCATTCTTTTTGATAAACTGGCTTGCCAGCCTTACCCTTGGTTATTTGACCCTTTTTGTAGCTGTTTAATGCTATTACTTTGAGTTATTTAACCAGAAGTCTGGTCGACAAATATTGTTTTTATTTGGTTTCCAACAAACGAGCAACATTGAAGCAGGTACTGCCATTTGTAAAAGTAAGAACAGTTTAGCTAAAATGAGTGTTGGTATATATTAACCTCATATATATATATATATATATATATACTATATATATGTGTGTGTGTGTGTGTGTGTGTAGGTTTATTAACAATTATATTGCTCCACTGACAAACATGGGCTTTTGGATGGTGCAATATTATGTGGTTTTCTTGAACATACAGCACAATTCTTGGCGAATATTAAATTTGACTACACTAAAAACAACGCATCTTAGATGGTATATGATATTATTATATAAATACATACAGGGACAATACCAGCCCCTCTCTGATGACCCATCCATCAATAAGACTGTACAATGAACAAGAGGTCATTTATTCAGACCTAAAAAAAAAGGAGTTTTCATCTAAATCTATGAAAATAAAGATGTGGAATTCACCACCCAGAGACATCGCTCTATCAAATTTTGTGAAAGAATAGATTTGTTTTATCTTGTTCATCCAGAGAGAACTCAGACACCATTCTGGAGTCAAGAACACTGGAGTAACTATAGGGGTTGCACAGGTGAAACTGAGGCTGATTGTATGCGCGCATGAATTAATGTGAGCATGGATGTGAAATTGTGGTGTGTGAGCATGGAAGTGTACTTGTGTGTGCAAGCATGGATGTTTACTTTTGCGTGTGTGAGCATGGATGTGTAATTGTGTGTTTATGTGTGAGCATGGGTATGTAATTTTGTGTCTGTGTGTATCAAAGCACTTCCACATTCACGTGTGATTTTGCTCCTTTCGTTCAAATACTATGATCGGCATAAAAAGGAGCAACCAATTTTGTTCTGTATAAAAATGTAGCCCAAACTTCATTTTGTCAGCAATGGCTTCAGTTTTGCCTTGAGAAATCTGGGTAATTTCAACGTACCCTCTTCTACCACCAGGATTTTTGGGAGGTGGTGTAATGGGGTTCACTGGTTGACCAAGCATTTGCGTCTATAGCAAGTAACCTATAATATATCGTAACTCCCATGAGATCTGTAATCATCCCTCGAGCTTTTAAAGGGGTTAAATGTTTGCGATTCTGAAATAATCCAAAGCTAACAAGCCCTCTTCATGTTTGTAGTAATAATTTCCGTTGCAGACAGAGAGGTGACTTGCAAGTATTTCTGCAAAATTAAATGAGAATCCCGCGAGTCCTATCTTTGTCATAAGACAATGTACTAAATTGTTTCTAATTACCTTCTTTTTTCTTTCCAAACCTTACAAGTGGATGAAAGGGTCCAATTAACATCACAATGGGCATGTTAGCTCATGAAATACCAGGAGGTTTAGCAATGGTGACCTGTTAGTAGTTCTATACAAAATGTGCTTCAGCCATTGTATCTATAGCAATGAGACAGACGTGTCAAGGGGGATTATGATATTTGGTACACAGATAGGCCACAGAAACAGATCAAAGCAAGTCATTTGCCAATAGACAAAAAATAATAGCCACTTGACACTGCCCAGCCCCAAAACATGCTTCCCGCGATTCAATGACACTAAAAAAAGAACATAAGACAATTGTCATGTTTTGGGTCCAGATTGTTTCTGCTGATGTTGCATTGTGTTTAATCAACAAACCCTGTCCCTTAACCATGACTCTAACCAAACTAAAACTGAATTATAAGTCATTGGCCTTTTCACATATTGAGAGGTATGATAAACATGTGTGTGTGTTTGTTTGATGATGGATTTGTACTTCTGTGTGACCATGGATGTTTACTTGTGTGTGTATGTGTGTGTGTGAGCATGGATGTGGACTTGTGTGTGTATGTGTGTGTATGTGTGTGAGCATGGATGTGGACTTGTGTGTGTGTTTGAGCATGGATGTGGCTTGTGTGTGTATGTGTGTGAGCATGGATGTGGACTTGTATGTCATGGATGTAGACTTGTATGTGTGTGAGCCGTGTGTGAGCATGGATGTGAACTTGTGTGTGTGTGAGAATGGATGTGTGTGTAAGTGGGGTGAAAAATGGAGTGTTAAGTGAGTATGAGTAATAAGTTGTGTAATTTATGTAAGTGTGTTTACATATGTTGTATCTGTTTGAAGGTGGGGCAAGGGGCAAAGAAGGCACAGACCAGTTGTTGAAGTTGGGGGGCCCGAGTCAAATTTTTGCACCAGGGCCCAGTGGTTTCTAGTTAAGCCCCTGAATGCATCTCATATCACTTTGTGTCCAATTCATGTAAAAAAGAATATTATTTTGATCTAGATTAAAGAAACATAGAATTTGACTGCAGGTCAGACCCATTCATCCAAATAACCTGCCCATGTATCCACCACCCTCTCAGTAACAAAAACTTCCTTTCATTACATCTAGGAATCTTTTCTTTCCCCAAATTCAGTAGCTGAGAAGAGATCATGTTATAAAACTCTGGAACCCAGATACAAAAAGAAAAAAGTTTAGAATTTTCCACGCACAGGAATGTTTTTGATGCAATGTATTCCTAACGCGCACACATAATATATAAATATATCAGCTAAACGGATACATTATTCTTTAAGCTCTTTTTTAGGTAACAATGCAGTTTTCTATTGCTTTATTTTTTTGCATTCAAAGAGGGATAAAGGATGCTATAAAAAACTCAGATGTATAATAAGTTATCTACCGTGTTTTAACAAATTACTTAGGGAGAGATCAGAAAAAAACACCTTTGTGTGTGCGCGGTTTTGAATAAAAAGCCAAAAAACTGTTATTTAGAAGAAGTATATTTAAATCGTCTTTTATAATGTATTTTCATAGCATTGATAGTTGTATGTAGAGAAGCGATATTTCCATTGTGCTTTGTCCCGTGTATCTCCGTATAATCGCGTTCTGTTAATAATCCAGCGGAAGTTTTCTGTAGCCTTTTGTGCATTCCGCTTCTCGGAGAGGATTCTTTTATACGGCTCCACGGTGAGCGTGCGTTCAAGTGAAGAATAAAAAAGTTATTCAGAGACTCAGTTTTTAGGGGCATTTACTATGCGTTGACTGGAATTTTGCTACCATCTGGAGAGCTTCTTTCCATCTGAAGAGGAGACCTCTGAGATCTCAGAAGCTTATGTCACTGTACATCTTATATATATATAAGTTATCACTCCAACAGACTCCATGTACCGATATGGGTAACTAACAGAATATTATTAACTGGGATTATCGAATGAATACAGACACACGCCATCTTTTATTTAACCCACATTGCATATGGCCTTGTGTTGGCTGTAGACGCTTCCTGGTTGGTTTTGGGTGAAATGTCTATAATTCTCTCTTTAATTAGCAGTTCAATACGACTATTTTTATAAACCTATATGTTCTAGGGAACCAACTTGCACAAAGTATATAGAAAAATGTGTCCTTGGGATGGACCTTTTTATCCTCTGGATGTCAGGGCTTCTTTTGGACATGGCTGGCTATTAAGGCTCACTTTAAGCCTCCAAGGTCAAATCAGAAAAAGGAAAATGCCTTTCTGCACTGGGCACAGAAATCCTGATTTAAACAAGCCAAACGTTTAAATAGCATAATTGTGTTTGCTTAATGAGGGATATAATTCATAGACAAATGCTAATTTAGTTTTGTTGCTTCATCAATACTTTTGATCACTTATTGATAACACAATCTATGTTATTACACCCCTATTAGTGTGAAATACAACGCTATTGAATTGCTTAGTCCACACTTGAAAATGTTCCCAGTAAAACCAAGAGACCAAGAACTAACGGGCTATTAACATCCTATTGTATGTGGATGAACTTTAATACATCGCTCTGATAATTAATAAGTTTCATAAAGTTCCAAGCATTCCAATTCTCATTGCAGAAAAGCCGTAAATACTCTCGGCCTAACGGGACCACCATCGCCGATACGACTCAGTTTGGTCTTTATTTGTGAAAGGCTACTAGTAGCCCTCTGGCTGCAAGTGACTCCGGTTTACTCTCAAATGCCCGTGTCTAGAAAGACGTTCCATTAGATTATAAATGCAGAACATCTAACAATAAATTCATACAATAACTATAATATATCCCTTAAACGCGTCAATGCATTGTCATAATAGAACTCAAAATTATTCATTAATCTCAAGAATGTTTAATCAGATGTACGGTCGTGGCAAGCTGGTGGCCAGCGGCACAAGCCGATTCGGGACTAAGCCAGACGTCGAGCTTGGTTTGAAGAGCCACGCGCCAACAACGCAAGATGTGCCTGGAATGCGGAAAAAATACGGATGACAGCAGAGACCAAAATACTTTATGAGGAGCTTCAGCTACCCTTTTTGGGGTCACTGATGTTATCCTACTCAGGCTTTATGGGGACACAATATCTGAAGCTGGGACCTTCCTACCACAGAACCGAGTAGCAGCTGATATCTAATGTATACCCCTCCTATAGAATGTTCCAGAATCCCAGGTCTGTGATGTTGACCTCTGGGTGCTGTCCAGATTCTACTCATTTTTAGAGGTGCAGCACAATGGGACCCCAGGTCACCAAGTCCAGGAATAAGGGTCAGAACTCACCTAGAGTGAGTGGCGTACAGTTCTGGAGACCCCATCATTTAGAGAGTTTAGAGAAGGGAGACTAAAAATGTAAATGGTGAAAATGGTCAGGAAGGACAGAGGGATCTCAATATGTACAACTTGGAAGAAAGAAGAGAGAGGGGAGATGTGAAACGGTTAAATACGAAAAGGGATGTAGAAAAGCTTATTTCAAAGGAGGAGAAATGTTAGAACAAGAGGTCAGAGGTTTAGATGTAATGTAAGAACGTTTTATTTTACTGAGGAGGTGGTAGATTGGTTTGAACAGCCTTCCAGCAGAGGTGGTAGATGTTAATACAGTGACAGAATTTAAACATGTAGGGTAAGCATGTGGCGATCCTGAATCTAAGGCGAGACCAACAACTGATTAGGGTTTGAGTAACAAGTCAGTTTAGATGGGCTTAATGGTACCTACCTGCCGTCAAATACTATGGATGAGTATATATTATGTATACTACATATACGGTATATACAGTATATGTTTTTGTATTACATGTATATTATATAAGTGCATGAATCAGCCCTATTACCACAGAACAGAATAGTCCAGCTCTCCGTCGGTTCTAACACCGAGCCGGCGGCCGTTTAGTTATGCAGAGAATGAATAAGATGAAATATGGTTTTGGATTGAATGAGTAAATTCCTTTAAATCTAACAGCATTTTAACTCCAGCTCCTTATTATAACATTAAGGGACAGCATTGAAATATTACACATTACAAGGTGAGACAATTGCCGCGTCCCGTATCTTGGCTTGTAAGGAAAGAGAAGTTAATTATTTTCCTTCATTTAGATATAGTGGTCATGGGGTATCGGAAATAATATGTTACCAACAGGCTGTGCAAGAAATCTATTCTAAATTCCCGCAGCCTCCTTCATCTTAAAAAAAAATGATTAAAACAGTACAAATGGCATACAGATTATTTTTTTTCACTTTCATTCATCATCCATTTTTTTCTTTTTTTTTTTTCTTTTTTTTAACACTTTTCACTTTTTTTTATATAGTGGAGATTATTTTTCCACTCGCTTGAAGATATCTGGTCAAAGCTTTTTTTTTTTAAATGGAAACAGATACATCTCTATGTGAATAAAAATAATAAAAAAAAGGTTAATGTGAATTTATATTTCTTGATATTAAAGCCTATAAGAACGGAAGCTTTTCGGTAGCCCTTTAAGTGGCCCGTGGCACGGATCCGTAACCCTGAAGTATATTCGGTAATCTCTCTTTTTTTTTTTTTTTTCTTTTTTTTTTTTTTCTTCTTCTCTCCAATTGCCCACCACAGCTTATATTACAAATACATAAATCATAATGTTTCAACAAAAGCAAAATTTAATTTTCTCCTTTCAGCCGTTATCTTGGTTGGGTGGTATATGGCATGCCGGGTCTGAGTCATTTATTACTCTTGCTGAATGGATAATGGCAGCGAGAGTCTATTATGTGATTCTTTGTTAGGGCTTTCAAAGTGCGGCTGGAACCTGTAGCAGTCGAGATCACTTTACATCTATAATAGATATCACAGCCCTTTATTATTTCATACTAGTGCAGAATTAAATTCACTGCTTATGCATATGCGTATTTGCCTGCCCTGCAAAGTACAGGTTTTTCTACTAAAACATAAGCTTTTTTGGGGGGAAAAATCCTATTTTTCACACAATTTTAATATTTCCAAGTCATATCGCCTTCAGAACTCTGGCTAAAAGCTTTAAAAATATTGAGACATTATTTTTTTCTACCCCTATCTTCCCAGTGAAAGAAAAAAGGTATATTGGCTTATAAATATATATATATATTTTCCTATTAAGATAAATCTTTATGTATATTAAAAACCTTCACATTAAAAAGCTGTCATAATGTGGAAAGCTATTTATAATTTCTTAGTTTCGCGACTATATATTTATTTTATTTTTATTATTATTTTTGCAATGGGATTTTTTTAAATCATGTAGCACTGGTTTAATTATCATAAAAATGGAGTAATATATTAATGCTTTGAGATTAGGGGCGTTTAGAGTTCTTTAAACGAATTCAGAGGAAATGGTAGAATCACAGGAAAATTCATGGTGTTGTGGGAAAATTGCCACATGAGTAGGGGATACGTTAATATAGAAATGCCCTAAACCAAATTTTAAGGTGGATCTGACGTTTTTAAGGTTCAGTACAAAAAAATCTAGTCTAGTATGTGCCTTCTATGGACGCAACCATCTTAACTTTCCGTTCCCAGGATCTGCAGGATTATTCCTCCCCATCAAGATATCTCTCCCCTATTGTTAAGTTGCTGATTGTTGGTGATTGGGTCAGGCAGTGTCCAAAAGGGTGGCTTGAGGAGAAGCAAATAATTGAAGACAGTAAATGGATCAGATGATGCTAATTTTGCCACACCTGTCACGGGTCCCAGTGTCCCTGAAGAACATAGTTTATTATGCTTACATTAAACAGATTAATATAAGGCGTTGTATTAAATAATGCCCTATGAGCAGTCTGGTGGTCCATGTGGGGCTTCTGTTGTCCCATCACAAAACCATCTATGGAGGACAGGGCTGGTGCAAGGATTTTTGCCACCCTGGGCAAAATATAATTTTGCCGCTCCCTGGCTCCATCCCCACAAGCCCCCCCCCCTAACTGGCTGACTCGCTCCCACTCCTGAATGACCGCGGATGCCTACTTAGGCTATAGGTGGCACCGGCCCTGATGGATGAACTGTGGAGCCCCAACTACTGTATGAAGACGACCCCATGGCCACCTGGGCACGCTGTTATAAAATACGGCAGTTCATCCATAGTATAGACCAGCTGGCACTATGTCTGGGTCTTGAGCACTGTAAGTATGATCCTTGCATGTATAGGGGGTCAAAAACAGAATTAAGTTGACATTTTCATTAATTTGACCCAATGTTCTCAGTTAGAATGACATAGCGACACCACAAAACAGAATTCCAATGAACCACATGGATCCTTGCAATGTAAAGATGTTTCAAAATCCGACTAAAACATGAAAAGTTTGAAACTGGAAGCAGTCAACTTTGGCTCTTGAAGTTACTTATACGTTTTTTGGGTTTTTTTAAAAAAAAAATCCATTTTTTGTACAAGATCAAGGGAGGTCTCTGATTTGAAATGCATGGAGCATGTATAGCAGGATCTCCATATTAAGGATGGATGGGTGACTTTTCAGCGAAGACATTATTCAGTAACCTTTAAATAAACCTTTTGTTCAAACATGGCCGTCTTTTCTTTTACTTGGAAATCCGATCCAGTTACATTACTCACACGTCTTTTGACTCTTAATAATTGACTGTAGGGTTAAGTTCTTTTTTTTTTTTTGCCCTTTAGGTATAAGATATTTTAGCATAAAGATTATACTTATCAGCAAGCACCATGTATATATCTGTTACCAAGGTTACCAGCGTGATAGCAGATTTTTTTACGCTGTCATCTGTGTAGCCCCCCTGCTCTGTTTCCGCTCAGTCTTATTTGTAGCATGTACTGAATTGATGGCATTAAAAGATTAACTATGTTTCCGTGATGCTTCGTAAAGACATTATCATAGAGTCACAACTGAATTTCAATAAACTAGTCAGCGCCTCCCATTCTATTTCGCGTTCCCGCTGCTTCCGCTGATTCATGGAGGCAGTTATTACATGTGACACGCTCAATGCGGCTCCTAATATTTCAAAAGGTGTTTTTCCGGACTGTTTGAAAATACTGAATACTCTACTGGTGGTGATAAAAGCTAATATGTTGTCTTATTGTTGCGAGGAACAAGGGATCGTGTGATCCTACTCTCGTTCTTGGTTAGGTTTAGAAATGCCTTCAATTTAGATACTGAGTTGACAGGTTTATCGCTTACCAGGTATGTCAATCCATCTTTCTGTCTTCCTATCATCACTAATTCGTACTGGTATAGTCAGACGCTAGGTACCTTAATACCACGGCATGGGGTACCTTACCTCCTGCCACCACAACTGGAGCTACATGGTGGCCTAATGCTTTCAAGGTGGGCTGGAGCCATACCTGGGAAATTTCTAAATGAGCTGACGCTGAGACACTCAAAATATTAATCCTTTAGTAGTCCATCATGAAGAGTCTATGCAGTGACTTGCCAAATGCATTGGGAAGTTGGCTCTCATTCTGGTCCTCGTGGAATCCTTGACTGATAAAGCCAGCTGCCTTCAACCAGGGATGTCAACCATAACTACTGGTAGCAAAAGCAGCTACTGGCACTTTTATGTATGGCCACAGCCGTGTAGAATACGAAGGGGTCATTTCCAGATCGTTCTGCCTAAAAATCTTAGGAATAAGGATTTGAAGTGGCATTATAGCCCACCTCCCATGACAACAGTCCCTTAAAACATATGTTGTTACCCTTTATTGAATCTTATTCAATTGTTGTTTTTTCTCTGATGTGCCTTAGGTGAAGCTATCTGAAATATATCATTGTGTTTAATATAAGTCAACATAAAACCCTACCAAGGAGAGTAGTGCCGACATTCTGTTGCATATTGACCCAATCATAGTGGTGCCACCTGCCGCCACCACTCAGGATTTCCTTTCTCCCACAGGAGCTTTCTTTTAAATAGGCAAATGATTTCAACTAGAACACACGAGGTATGTGTCAGACGAGACTGACGCATGCGGTCAAAGGTTATAATTTTATGTGATTCTCCTCCTTTCATTTTCAACTGATTACAGCAAACTTTCACTTTGAGGCCTTTGGTGAGCTTTTCCACGAATTGACCATTGGCCATATCAATGCATCGGAGGCTCCAGAGAATATTTATTCCTCTGTGTTATTTCTTTTCAGTCCAATGGCTAAAATAAAAGAACTCACTCAAGCATATTATACTTTTACAAAATGAAAAAAAAAAAACAGATTAAGGTTTTCTACTATTAAATGGAAAAAGCCATTATTTTGTCTTGTTAATTTCAAGGCGACATGTCCAGAGACATGCTTTTTGTATTAAATTCGATTAAACTATGGAAAAGAAAATTTGCCATGCTCGTTTGTAATTAAACTGCTGGTTTGTATGGGAATTTAAAAAGTGATGCATTTTACGTAGTTTTTTTTTCAGAATTAAAAAGAAATCATCCCCCAGAATGTGAGGTTCTCAGTAAATTTGTATTTTTACCAGTAACAATGTTTCCTTCTTGTGTGTGTGGTTTTATTCTGCTGTCACTTTTCTAGATCCCAGATTTTACAGCCTAGTAAATTAAATTATATTATAAATTATTTTATAAAATAAGCAAAACCTATGCTCTGACAACCTACTATTAGTAATGACTTAACATGAAACAACTCAACGGCATCCAACAAAGACACGCTGTTAATACTACTCCACCGATGATGTTTATTGAGAACAGTTTTGTTCCATTCATACATCTAACATTTTAGCAAGACTGGCCAAAGCCGTAGAAAGCAGCTGCCATGGATTACAATTCCTTCTGGCTCCCTGTTGCCCTAGGAGGCTAACCAAGCAACGTACAAGCAGATACCTCCTAAAGCTTCACTTAGAAGACACGTGCAAAGGGAAAGCATTCTAGACCAAATCCAATTTTCTCTACTAACCTAAATCTAAGTGTATTCTCTCCTCCACTTAAGATTTGTTTCAGAAATGTAATAAAAGTCAGGAAGATATAGCAATAGAATCGTATTGAGAGAGGATGGCGCCGATGAGCAGATAGTAACTTCCACTGGGGCTGTAAAAAAAAAAAAGGATTCTGAGATGTTAAGCAAGTCGGGAGAACAGGGAGTGGGAAGTAACGGGTTGTGCGATTACACAATCAACAACAAACACAAAATAAAGGAGAATAAGTGTAAGCATTATGATGGTTCTCCAGCTTCATTTCATATTAAGGTTGTATTTTTTCTATAACTGATTCCTCAAACACTAGGATTACATTGTTATCACTTAATTTGTGTTACTTTGTAGAACGACTTTGAAGAGAATGTAAGGATGATATTAAATGCCATTATTACACCAGTGATTAGTTAGTATATGGGCTTATAAATGATAAACTGATAAGTGAACTGGACGTGTCATCTCACTGATTTCAAATGAGTCTTGGTGTGACTTTTCCAAAATCTGACACTTTACTGCTCAGTACACTACAGTACAGCTTTACGCGTCTACCACGGATAAAGCCACTAACATAACTTTGTGTTCTTAAAGTAAATATTCTTTCTCGTTTAATTCCTTGCTCCGTCGCGACAGATATAATTTCCAGAAATGTTTTGTTGTTATTATTATTATTATTTATTGCAGAGCAATAACCAGGGCTTAAGTTGGAGGTCCCATCTCCTTTTGGTAGTGCAAGGAAGTGAAGAAGGTGCAGGGACATGGCCCTTATTCATTTATTTGTATATCAAGTTCCACAATGCTGTACAATGGGCAAAGAAGACATAATAGGTAGGAAATCAGCTTTGCTCAATAGATAACTCTGAAGAAATGGGTTTCGAGAAAGTAAGCCACTTTTTTGAAGGAGACTGAAAAGCATCTGATACACCATGGGTGGTGAAGTGGACAACTAATCCTTTATTTATAGGAGAAACGCTGTCGGCCCTTCATAATGTTATGAGATAGTTAATACCATGAGATGAACTGAAGCAACACAGTCAATAACAAATCACCCAAAACTCATTGCACAGTGAATAAACCTCAAGGATTTTATCTGTCAAGCAGTAACTGCACCAAATGGAGCAACGCAGAACATGGGAATCTAACAATGAATTTTGTTTGGTACAGTGATTATCGAAACTAAAATGAATCCAAACACAAGCTGGTAACTGTCAGACAAAAGATAAATGGACCACAACTCTGCTTTACTTGGCATTTATAAAAATGACCCAGTGTTAGTTTATAGTGTGCAAAGTTTCACCTGTGCACTGAACTATGGCATTTTACCTTAATAACTAAAACACTCCAGAAAACATCGAGCCCATTGAGCTAGAATTAGCATCTAGAAAAGCCACCAGTCAAGAACTTCACTTGCATCTCCAGCAATCTTCCTGCTCTCAGGTCTAACGTCCTCCTCTAATTCAAGGGCATTCGTCCCATGTACAGGTCAATGGCTTCTTCAGTCGGTGGCGAATATCCATGGAGTTATATGTCCAATTTGCCACAGTTCTAAAAACAAGAGTACAGCATACCTTTGGAGCAGATTACTGGGAATCCTCTTCATTGGAGTGGAGTGGTGTTTTGATAAACCACCCTAGTTATGCCCATTCCTCACCTAGGTTATGCCCAATCACCCCTGTTTTGGAGCTACCACTCACCCATGGACTACTGCTCCCCTACTCACCACATCCTCATTGCACCTTCTACAAGGAGCAGGAGAGGGAGAGCTGTAGGGAGCCTGTCCAGAGAAGCTCACAGGTTGGTACATCGACCTTCCAGTTAAATGTATAGAATCAAGCAGTGGCATATTTATCTTAGGAGCTCCCATTGGCCCAACCCAGGACAGCGTCTCTACTCACACCTTCCGCTCCACGTCCTTCTTCTGATGGTCGAGATATGACTTCTTCTAAGGAGGCCTTGTGAATGGGCTGGTTGGGAAGATCAATGGTCTCACCTTAAATCATCTCACTGAGATGTGGAGCCCAAATTGGACTAACGGGCTCCCTGTTATGTGGCAGAAAAGCCCCCCCCCCGCTAGACCTGATACCCTATACCTAGACCAGTATACGCCACTGGAGGCAAGTATCATAAAGACATTTCCCCGCGTGATATAAAACACAGTTAGGAGTCTTCAAGGAGTTTTCTGCTGCGACCCTGCCACATTTTAATGTACTAGAAATCTAGAAATATAGGTCGGTTATCGCGACCGCAGGAGCCAAAATGATTTATACCGCAGTACTTTTATAACCAATGCACAATTAGAAACTAAAGGCATGAGCAAGGCATTTTAGGTGCTGCAGCTCGACAGGTTAATCATGACGATAAAAAAAATACAGTAGACGAATAATAGTTCCTGGACTTTTAATTTGTGACTAATTTGTTGTACAATGAGGTTGCAATTTTCTAATTGTGATTGCCATTTTAATTTTACTCATGGCTGTGCAACTAACAATGTATGGGCTGGTAATTAAAATTAATTATACTTTCACCTGCATATTTCTATTAGGCTGTTCAATTTAGCCTCGGAACTCAATGGTTTCACTCGCTGAAAGATGTTGAATACATTTAAGTGACTCCAATTATGTTACACTGAGTAATCCCTGCATAAAACAAGCGTTTACCCATTCAAATATAAATGATACATCCATCTTAGACTATTTATTTAAGCTGCGGGTTTAACTCTTTACGTGCCGCAGGCGTGACAAACATTTTTCTAACATACGCTCAAAGAATCGTATCGACTAATGCCTTTCCTGCGTATAGCTTGGGGGGGAAGAAGAGAAAGAGTAGATAGAAATGTGTAAATACTTTTTATGATCAATTTACAGGGGGGGGGTTGTTTCAAAGTAGTAGACATGTTAGAACAAGAGGTCATGGTCTAAAACCAGAGGGTCAAAGGTTTAGATGTAATGTCATGAAGTTTTACTTTATTGAGAGGGTGGGAGATAGATGGAACAGCCGTCAGCAGAAGTGGTAGAGGCTAATACAGTAAGGGGATTTAAACATGCACGGGATAGGCAAAAAGCTATACTTAATCCAAGAAAAGATCAAAGATTAATGAAGACCCAAGTCTTACATCAGGCAGACTAGGTGGTTCTTATCTGTAGCTAAATACTTTGTTTCTATGTTTCCTTTTGGTGCTCAGATACTGGGAAAAATTGGCAGTTTTCTACTTAGAAACAATGTTTTTTTAAGAGTGGGCTGCCAATGGGGACAGGAGGGAAGCGTCGCCTGGCCTCCTTTGACTTCAATATTTTGGGCCACTGCATAAATCTTTCTATAAGTTTATTACTTGTAATTCCACAAGTAGCCACTGGGGGTTGTAGAGTTAAAAAGAAATCAGGTAGTATTACATAGTAACATAATAATGAAGGTTGTATAAGACCTACGGTCATCAAGTTCAACCCTTTTAACTGTCCTTCCTGCCTTTGATAGAAAACAGCAAAAAAAAAACAATGAAGCTATTTATTTAATTTTGCCACTTACCGAGGAAAAATCCCTTCTTGATTTCAAAAGGCAATCAGATTTCTCCTTCCATCAAGAAGCTCTCAAAAAAACAAATGTATATCCTATCCTTTATAGCCCTGTATGTTCTGGTTTTCAAATAACATCCAGACCCTTCTTGAAGGGATCTGTTGTATTTGATTGTAGCTGGTTTTTACATGGTAACTGGTTCCTTTCTGTGCTCCCACACACTCCCTTTGTGTAAATGTGTTTTGAACAGGACTGGATGGTACACATCGTGCATGATGTCTGCCTAATATGTTTTTGGCTACTTAATTGGGTGTACTTGCATACAATTCTGCCGTTCCATTTGGTGCTCTGAAGGGTTAATCATGGAAACATGGAAACATTTAATAATTTCTTACATTTCTATGGCAACAGCCTATCAGTGCCTGCTTTTAAATCACATGAGCAATTAAGCAGTCACTAAAAAAACTATAAATGACCATTTTTCAGAGAATAGACCTCTGAGACATGAAAAATTATTTACCTTTACATCTTTTTCTCTATTTTGCCCCAAATAAGAGATAGTCTCCCTGCGAAGGCTGGCTGACCAAGATAGGCGCCGTGCTCCACACAGCTGGAGAGCCAAAGGTTGGCAGCCCCTGGAGATCACTCCCACTCCCTAAAATTATGCGGTCTGTCCCTGGCCTGCTTGGCAGATTTTATTTCGAGTTGTACCATCTGTTCATTTTGAGCAGCAATACCAGCCGCGGCTCAGCTGATCGCTCCTTGTCTTGCTAATGGGTTCCGCCTCTCTATGTTTAGAATGTACTCTGCAATCTCTCCTTATCCGTCACAAGCCCTTATCAAATGCAAACGTCCAAACTTCTTCTAATTGCCGAATATTAGGTTATATTCATTCCTACGAGTTTTAATTGGTTTACTAATTAACAGTATAATTAGATAATTGAAATAAGGTATTTCCGGCCAATTCCTTTATTGTCTTAATTAGAGAAGGTTGGGAAAAAAAAAACATTACTAAACACATACATATTAGCTGGCGTTTAGGAATTGGTAATTCTGGGGCAGGGGACAAATTAAAAAAAAACAACAAAAAAAATCACTATAAAAAAATCCAGAATAGATTGAGAGGCATTTTGAACTTGTTCGTCCGCGATGAGGCCTATCAGAGTTGAAACGTGCATCTGGGGTTGTGCAAGAGAAATATGTTTGCATTTTTTGGTCTGGGCTGCTCTTGGATGCCATGGGGTCCAGTGTGACATACTGAGAGTTTTCCTCTGTAATGGCAAAACATTTACCATAGGGTTGAATTAGTGTCAGTAGTGACTTATTGTGGCCTAGGCCAACTGGCTGCAGATGCAAGATGGCGGCATTTCTGGGGACAGATTGCTTTATTGGATGATCAGGTTCCCTTGAGCTCCACTCACTGAGTAGGCTAGTTGGGGAGATCTTAGACTTATCTGGTAACCAGTCCATTTTCATGACTGAGGCTTGAACCTAACCAGCACAATCTCTGTAGTACTCTTTACCCGCACCATGCATCCCTTAGAGGTGGCATGCTGGATGCAACATCATCTCTTGGCGCCCAGAACAAAGGTCAGGCTATCCAGAGCTCGCTCTCTTCTGGGGGGAGTGGCTTTGTCGGGGTACAAGCAATGCACACGGATGGGGTTAATCACCTTAGAGGCGGGGTTAGCCATGTGATAGGTTGGGCTAGCTTTAAGTAAGGGCGGGTCTTATGCCAGATTGGGGGGTCTTATGCCAGCATCAAATTGTATGGTTGTGTGAGGGGAATAGGGTGTGAAGTGGGCGTGGTTAAACACCACTCCCCTGACTCAGATTACCAGGTACCTGGAGACCCGGGGAAGCAGCGTTTGGCCCTGGAGACTCTGGATAAGACCCAGAGCCTTCCTAGGTATGGACAGTTTGAGATAGGACCTGGGAAGGCAGCTGATGGAGCTGCTCTGGGCCACGACTGGGCCACCTTTCTAAAGACAAGACTGTGTGTCACACATATTTGGATTTTATGATTTTGTTTCATGTAATGTTTAAATCCTAGTCTTTCCAATGTCAGGTGAGGCAGCATGTATTCAGCCTTTACAACTGAGCTAAAAAAAGACTGGAATAGGTTTTACAATTCACAGAAAACATGAAAAGCTGTCCCTTCTGTCTCAATTACGCCAACAGCTCAAACCTAGCCTGATGGAGTTCCTCTTCCAAAAATTAGCTGACACCTTTCAGTGCCCGTACCAGAAAGCTGTAGCTTTAACACTTGAGAAAACATTAATCTTTCCTAAATTAAAATCTGTGCCACGGCGTTTAAGATTGAGGCCACCGCGGTTCACTACTGTTTGACCGCCAATTTTGATAAAAGTGTTTTAAGAGAGGTGAGACGTAGATAAATTGCCCGCGCTTACACAACAGCGGAAAGGGTAAATGTTTATTATACTGGCTGCAATCATACCGCGGTGTCAAGAAAACGCTTAAACAAAATGCAAAGCAGTGGGAAAATACATTGTAATGTATTTATCAGAAGTGATACGAATACGTTGCTGTCGGCGATATGTTTCTTTGAGCATTTGGGTAAATAGAGATAAAAAGCAGTTTGGCTATAAAACCAATACATCATCCAGTTTTAATGACCACATCAATAGTAAGTACAGGGTCACGAGATTCTATATGTCTACATTTGTTAGGTTTTTTTTTTTAAAGAAAGATTCAGGAACTTACAGTTATAGATCATAAACAGACTGGACTGAAACCTTATGTCACGCTAAGCTTATCAAAAACAACTCAAGAATTCAGCGAATACCCAGCGAGTACCAAAAAAAACACCATGAAGGCATAAATATTGGGGATTACGTCACACTATACGGCTTTACCCGCCACTACGTCAAAGTACCACAAGTTTGGCAAGTCCTATCTTATTTTTCATGGCTATATTGCTTGCCAAGTCACTGAATTCCCCTTAGTAAGCAAAATAGCCACGAAAAATTAGATAGAACTCGTCAAACTTGGGGTACTTTGATATAGTGGTGGGGTAAGCAAAATATGGCCGGAGAATGTGAAGGAATCCCCAATACTTATGCCCCAGATCCACTGGGTATGCGCTGAATTCTTACTTTTTTGGGTACTTCTAGGTCATTATTATTCCAGCAGCAACCTGGGAATCTGAATGTGTATGGCTTTCATGCGTTTTTGGTTGTGCGCTCTTCAATTATCTCTTCAACTGGACCAGCCGTGAGAAATAGTAGATGTAAGTAGGATTTGCAGAAGTGGTCCTCCAAAAATAATGACTATGGCGATAGAGGAAGCTCTGACAGGTATCAGAACATTCAGCAACGTTGTACCCATTTCTGTTATCCGTTAGAAGAACTCCAGTAGACTCTGTGACGTTGCCTACTGGATCCTTCGCCCCATTATCTAGTAAAATGATGGTGCTTCACAACGTAAGCCATAATTGTGTGGGCACTGAGTACATTATACAATAAAGTGTAGTCAGATGAAGACTTTGATTATTACATTTTCATAATAATTAATTTATTGTAAAAAAAAATTGCGTTATATATCTATGAGAAGCATCTTCTAGGAGGAAAAGAAGGCATTCGTTTGAAGACGTTGTTAGTTAATGCGTTTAAGGAATTGCTTTGATACTTTATTCTTTGGCTCTGGGATTTACAGTTTCTCATCTCGAGTTAGGTGCACTACATATCCTCAGCAAGTCGATGTACATAGGAAAACACCCATAAACCGTCAGCAATACCCGTGCTTATAAAAAAAAGTAATTGTCCATGGAATGAGAATTTACAGCGCAATTGTAAAACAGGAAGAGGAGCTGGGAATTAAAGACGCGCAAGTGGCAATAAAATACTGATAAAAGAGTCTCATTTCTTTCATAGCGCAAAATGGTGGATGCATTTGATCTCCCGGCATTTGTCTTTGTGTTATTTGCAGACCATTTGGCTTAAAAAAAAAAATGCAGTCCCTGTTCGCAGCTTGATCTACTGTAATTATATAACGAACACAGCGCATGTTTGCTTCGAATGTAGTTAGAAGCATCAAGAAGTCTTATCTACGTTCTTGGAGCATGCTTTTAATAAAGCAAAGGCTAAAAGATCTTTCGGTTGGCAGGATAAGTAGATAAAGAGACACCTGAGCAAGATAAAAATGTTTCCTATGGTCAAACCAAATATATGTCTCTCCTATCAGTCTTGTTCCAAATGTTCTTCATTTTGGTCCAATATTGAAACACGAGAATCCAAATAAAAAAGCTTTCGCTTCATCAAAGCATGCTTCTTGGCCTTTTTGCAGTTTTGGATCTGTAAGCACACTTTGGACCTGATAGCCACATCCGACCGATGTTGCTGTGTCAGTCATCATCAAATGACTGGCAATGCTACATTACTACATGTTACAAATAATGGACCAATCTAGAATTCAGTATGGCCTAGGTGTCTTCTTTAAAGTCGAGACACCCCTTTCTGGTCAAGTCGCTGCCTATAGATTTACATACTGTATGTGTATCAATAATGTATACATTTAATACATGCATTGAGGGCCGTGTAGTATTAAGTGTGAGTAATTCCAGAAAGTTGCCGAATGTTGCCCTGGAATTAGATAGGTTGTAAGGCTTGGTCCCCTTCCACTTACTTTAACCATCATCTCCTTCTTCCTTTCACCCCCTTCTGCTCCTTTCCCTTCCCAACATCTCTGACCATAGGCATTGGTTTTACATGCAACCCCCACCACCCACTACTGGCACCCCAGGTATTGTGGACGACGTAAAACTCAATACTGGACCGAGTGTATCACAAGAGGTATTAAAATGATCTTATTCGGGCTACAACAGGTGTTGTGATATCTGCACACCGTTTAGAGAAAGTTCCATAGAATAAGCAATGAAGTTAAGGTTAAATTATCACATCTTAAGTACCCTTAAAGCATTTCAGTTGAAATCGGTATACATATTTACAAATAAAATAAATATATATATACAAGTTATACAGTATAATACAGTATAATCAATCTAGTGCTTTACTTAAGATTGAGTGATTCTCATTTTTTTTCCTATCTACAAATGGAATCCAAAAGCAACTGATCAAAAAACACATCAACACGTTCATCTTTTTCCCTGAGCATTAGGACCTTTAGCATTTTTCATGTACTTATCAAGGAGTAGTGACAGAACCCATTCTACAGTAGTAGTTGACACAGGTGAAAAATAATGTTTTCAACCGTAGATATATGTTTGGAAATAAAATGTTTAAAATGAGAAATTTTCTGTCTTAAAGAGTGTTTCTCAATACAGTTTCAAGAGACGCCTGTTAGTAATATGACCTGACTCATCCTGTGTTGTCTGCTAGTTTCCTATCTATTAATAACACCAGGCATTTTGGTCTGTTCTCTAGGAAGTCAAGTTGTCATTAGGCTTAAGGGTTAACTTGACAGACCACACTAGACTCGAGTCACATGCCCTTGCATGCGAACACTCTGAAGGGCATTAAACTTTAAGTTTTGTGAGTTTCAGGTGAGGGCATGCAAATGTGAAACACTTTTAGTCAATCTGTAAGCAATCACACTTTAGTAAATAGACCTTCCTGTGATGGACACTTGAGTTAATATCCATTATGCACCACAGGCTTTCACATGTCTTGCCACAGACAAGAACTTTTTATAGCCTTATTTTGAACCAATGTAGATATATCCCATTTATATATAGACCACCTTGTTACAATGCACTCACCTCCATATAGACTCCTCAGCCATTTAAGCTGTTTTCCCTCGCTCAAAGGGGGAGTCTAACCAGTTGAAGGCAGTAGCAGAGGAACAGACAGGAAAAAGGTGAAAGTTCTTGTGCAGAGGACAGTACCTGACCTTGTGTGTGGTAAACCTGCCAGATAGGTCTGCATCCTGTTGAGAAGAGAGCACTTACTTCATACTTCTTACTTCAGACACTCCACGTTTCATAAAGAGTTCCAAGGTGAAGTCCTGCTTCCCATGTTTCTTCTTTTTCCAGGTACAGCTTTTTGGCCTCATCCCTCCTACTTCCAACCTGCTAAAGGTTGTAAAGGACTAGCCTAGAGAAGCCATTCTCCAGAAGAGGAAGAGCTCCAGGTAGCCTATCCTGTGCTTAGTACTGTGTGTAGTTCTGTGCCAAATAGTGCTCAGACATAAGTTTCATAGGGGCAGTATATATATCAGGACCCCTGGGGCCCAAAGCACAGTAACATAGTAATTTAGGTTGAAACAAAAACACAAGTCAATCAAGTTGAACCCTGCTGTTGACCTAGAAGGCAAAAAAATACATTGAAGCGATTTCCGATTGTGCCTCGTGACTCCAAATTGGCAATTTTAGTTCTTACTGGATCATCCAGTTATAACTTGCTATTCTTTACTATAAAATCATCTTGCCTGTATTTAAAGGCATCTATCGAATTTGATGCAACCTCTGAAGATAGTGAAGTCCACATTATTATTGTTCTTACTGCCCAGAACACTTTTTGTTGCTTTAAGTTAAAATAATTTTCATCAAGTGTTAAGGGATGACTTGCCCTTTGTACAGTCCCATTAATAAACATGTCAGCAGATAATGGATGGTAGTGTCTATATGACAAAACATATGTGGACATCTGACCAGCACACCTGTATGAGCTTGCTGGACATCCTATTCCTAAACCATGGGCCCTGCTTGATTGTAAACGCCTGTTAGCAATAGATGTGGCAGAACCACCTATATTCAGTAATTAGGAAGAGTGTCCACATACTTTTGGTCATAGGGTGTATTTGTCCCCATTTGTATTTATAGAAAAGGTTAATACAGAGGGAATTTAAACATGTATGGGCGTCCTGAAACATACCCGACAAAACCAAGGGCCAGATAAGGTGTGAGGAAATATTGGAAGTCCAGATAGGTCATTATCTGCCATCGACATTATTTTGGTGGATTTTGACAATTTTAATTTGGGGTATTTACAAAAATTACTTAAGACACCTCGAGTGAATATAAAAACAGCTACCCTTACGTAGCTCACTTTAGTGGAAAATGACATTAAATTCGGGAGAGTTTTCTATAATCTGAGCTCCTGGGATTAGCACATTTGTTTCTTATAATCACAATAATCTTCATGAATGAAGTATTGTAAATAAAATACAATATCCTCACTGTAAAGCATAAACGACTATCAACAGGTCACCCCTTTAACCCCACCGCTGTCTCCCTATGGCCATTTGCTGGTAGGTTTTGCATACATACATCAGTCAAAGGAAGAAAAACTCTCCACCGTCAGTTATCACGTAATAAAGTGACTTGTTGCATACAGTATATCAGAACGTATATAAACCAAAAAGTAGATTTTATGCATTTTCACATCATGAATACTTCGGCAGTCGGAAGATTTGACTTTTTTTTTGTGTTGAAATTCAGTTCCTTGGGGTAAGATGTACATTCCTTGGTAAGCAAAGTGGATCACAAAGCATGTTAACAATGAGATATGTATCTACACATCTTCCCTAAGACTAACCCTAATGTAAAGAAGTCTTTGCGTCCACTGGAGTAAACATATTTCCAGCTCGGTTGCTCAGTAGCTCCAATATAGGACGCAACATGAGGCAGGATTCACTGAGGTCCAGAAGTGAGGTTTTGGGTAGAAAATCTTGAAGTTTTCAGTTGGGCTTTCCATAGAACTTCAAGAGCAGTAACGTCTTCTCTAGACTTTTTGGTGACATCTACAACCGATTCCACTTGTGAATAAGATCACTGTTTGAAACACTTACACATGACTATATTCATTGCAAAGAGTGATTGCTGTAACAAAGCTGCTTCTCAAAAAAACCTTGAACCGCTGTAAAAATGCTGGAGCTATAAATTATTATTTTGAAATCTTAAAGTAAGACTGAAAATTTTGATTTATTTACATTTTTTTTAAAAGTGCGAAAATAACAGCTCGTGAACAAGAGCCGAAGGGGATTATTTTGCTTTTCCATCAATTGCCCATTTTTATTTTTTATATTTTTTTATCTGCATTTTCCCGTTTTCCCATCTCATAAGCTTCCATGAAATTGACATTTACAACTAATTGTACGGGGACATCTACCAGGTATGGGAGCTATAAGTGGAAATACAGACCGGTTTGAATCCACATTGCTTTCCTGCTTGTTACATGGTTGTGAACAAGAGCCGAAGGGGATTATTAAGGTGAAGTGCAAGACAGACTTCTTTTAGCTAATCTGCATTGCTTATCTCCAGCAGACAGCGGTCTGTCAAGAGCTGTCTTTCTGCCCTCCACGCCTGTCCTACATCTTGATCGCTTTCCTACCACCAATAATGTAGCCGGTGGCTTTTTTTCCCCCCTTTTCAATGGCAAGCAATTACCATCACAAACAGATGTCATTGGTCATGATCAAATAATTTAGCACAAGTGAATAAACCTTTACGCAAGTCAATTTCATGGAGTTAGACATGCCCTCTGCCACATATTGGTTTCAGAACTATACACTTTACATGCAGAGAGGTATTAGAATATATCTCTTCTTGTAGGATATCCTGATCCGCTAAAATGTATTAGGGGTCCCAGCAGGGTCATCTTTAGGGACCCAAGGCTGCTGTCCCTTGAGGACCCCTGAACAACCACACTTATTAAGACTATTCTGCTCAACGACAGGGGGGGGGCAGTGTATTTTTACTAATATGTGAATTTATTATACACACGTTTATGTTTATGTTTTTCAATAACATTAATTGTCAGTAATATACTGGCTCGCTAACAGCCTTATTTAGATGGTATTAATTTGGTTTGGAAATGTCATTAATAGAACAGTAAAACCTCACGGCAAGTAACCTCTTCATTTACTATTAATAAAACAGAGACAGATTTGCCATCTCCCTGCTTCTTGGCTCCCCCAGGTCTCCCTGCAATAAGTGGGCACCATTTTTATTCACCTTTTCGCTCTTCTCCCGTATGTTGGCAATGTGATTTCACTGGATGTTCTCCCCACTGAAAGCCCCTCCTCGCCCATTAAACAGGACAGCAAATGCAACAGTCTATAAGGCTTGTTTTCCTCGGGACTGTTGGCAGCTATTGTAGTCTAATGTTGTAAACAAGTATTTCCCTATGCCTTAAAAAGGGCAATTAGAGGATCTTGTCAGGCGGTCCGTGATCCGTATAGTCAGTAAAAGCGAGACAGCGGGCTAGTATCGAAAACAGGGACACTTTGGAGGTATGCTACATCCCTGTCTACACCCCTGGATAGAGTGTTTGTTCCTTAATCACTTCACTTGTTTTCTTTATAAATGTAAATGTGACTATCCTCTTTTTCTTTATTTTTTTTTTAAAGCACAGATATTGCAATGGCTGCAAGGTAGAAAAGATTAGACAAATTGAGCTTTCCCCTGTATCTGTCTCGTTCTCATTAGGCGAGTAATAAAATGTAGCCAGAAGTCTGCTTAACGCTATTTATTAGGAAAGGGTTTCGAGTTCTTTATTTAAGCAGAAATCTTTCCTTTCCTGATAAAACTAAGGAGTAAAAAGGTTTCATCTAACGTTTGTCCAAATTAAGGCCATCAAAAAGCAGTGGCCTTGAGCGGTGTTTTATATATATATATATAATAAATATATATATATAATAATGCATCAATGGACAAAATAAGCCTCTCTTTCTCTGGATTTTGGGCGACTGGTATGACAATGCGTGTGGATTATGCGTGGCGCGAGGGTCTCTTTCTCTCTCCTGACTTGTCTGAACCAAAATTTTGTTACATGTTTCAATTATATATGGTGGCTCATCTATGAGTTCGCTGTTATTATGTCGAAGTCGGGATTAGAGCCCGAACTGAAGTTTCGGGTATTCCTCCAGCAGCGTCCTCTCGACTGTCCCAGGGTGATCCTCGTGATAGAACAAGGCCTTGTGGGGACTGTAGAGACCCTAATCAGATTGATTAGAGGGTTCCCTGTTGGTTTCCCCTGACTGCTATAGAGGGAACCACCACAGGGGAACCCTTTGCCATACATGGGGAACCCCCTGATTGCTGTGCAGGGGAACCCTAGCAGGTGATGTCACCAGTGCTAATAGAGATCCCTGGGGTCATGAAAGACCCCAACGTGGATCTCTATACAGTATGCATTGCTCTCTGATAAACAATTACCTTAAAGAAAATGTATAAATATATGACTATAACTAGTGATATTAGTCCTATAGCTGCCAAAATAAATCTTGGGCATATAGGGTGAGCTCCAATTAATGGCATGAAAATAAATATATTTGGGATTAGATTGTAAGCTCATTTGTAAGTTCTGTAACTCAAATTGTTATATTGCTATATACCACTTGTTATGTCCTGTCTACCCATTGTACAGCACTACAGAATATGATGGTGCTATATAAAGCAATAAATAATAATTTTTCTAGCTGTGTACAATTTATGTACTGTGAAAACCAATGGTTTTTTTTCTATTTATTTTTCTGCCATTTTTTCAAATTTTAATCGTACACAATAATGTCCTTCATTTATGAATATGATTTTTTTATTTATTGTTTTAAAAAACCCTACTTCTGCTTCACTAACTGACAAAGAGGGACAATATGGTTGAACAGAGTAAAAACACATAAATTGCTGTTGTCCTGTAGTGTAAAAAAAAGCCTTGGTCCTTAAGGGGTTAAATCATTTATGCATTTATATGTATTTATATATTTATATCTCATCCTCCCTCTCTCTTCTCCCCTCCAATCTGTACATATAGTCCTTTCTTATAAACGTTATGTCTTGTACCAAAGCTCGGGGTATTGTCTGGAGGATCCTTAATATGATTTTTAGTATAATTGTGTAAAATTATATCAGTTGTTAACCGTGATAAGGTTAACATTTGTCTGTAGATCTTGAGCTTTAACAGATGACACTTTAATAGACATTGTATCAAGTACCAGTCAGGAAGATAAATTATATTGTACTATCACGCAATCCACATTCATAATCTCTTCAATCAAATTATAGCAAGTCAATGCATTTCCAAGTTCACACCAACCCATTACAATGCTTTACAATTTTGCTACCTCTGAAGGTTCCGCCAGCTAAATGAATTTTTCCTTTGCTGACACAGGGCGAGAAGCTTATTTGATGTACCCATTCCTTATCTGCGATTTTTTTTTTTTTTTTATCCTCACAGAACGGACTTGTGTTTTAGACGATGCCATCATTCAGGTACACATTGGCACAGTAACAAGTCTGGAAAGGGTTAACAGGCTACGTACCGGTTCTTGTCCCACTATATAGCCATTGTTTTGTGAATTCTAAAATCTAGCAAACAATTGTTATTTTCAGTGATATCTACATTCAAGGGGCAAAAATGTTTGGGGGGGCAGTTAACCAATAGAAATTTAGAAAAAAAAATGTAACCCCCGCAAGACCGGGACGTACCTGGTACTTCCGGGTCAAAGGTCACCGGCTTTACAGCGAATCACGAGCACGGAATTTAAATATTTTTTAAAAAACTGCGGTCTTCAAGTGAAGACCCAGTTTTCCAACGCCGGTCCGGAAGGGGTTAATATTTAGAACCACAGTTTTGTCAAAATAAACAGTGAAAAGTTTCATGAATCTTGGGCAGATTACATGGGCCCAAATGCTCTAATCTGCCATGTTTGCGTGATCTTTCTTTAACCCCTTAATGACAAAGCCATGTACATGCTCAAAATGCATTGTTTTCAATGGGTTTAGGGACCACCCATTGTCCTTAAGGGGTTAATGTTAGAGCAGTCTGTATAATAAACGTACCAACCCCTATATTTAATTTTATCATCAAATGTAAATAAAGACCTAAGCGCTGCCGTAAACAGGAGGTGCAATCCTTGGCCTCGCTGATTACGGTGATGTTTGTATGGTTGATGAATGATTCTGATTTATGCTTTCCTTGCAGCTGTGGCTTCTTGACCACAAAGGATCAGAGAGAATGGATACTGATAATATCAAGTATTTTTTCTATTACATTATAGACTATTTTACCAAAAATCCTAAATGCATCAGGATGAGAGTCCGGTACTCCACAAGTTCAACAGAAACAGGAAAAGAAAGCACATCTATTGATGACATGTTTGTATGTATCAAGGGGAATCATGAAGCAATACCTTAAGCAAAATAATACATTTGGATACAAAGTAACAATCCAGTAATTGTGATGGGGATGGCTACAAATTCAGCACTTTCCCCAGAATCACTCTTTTTTTCTTTGATAAGTATTTCTATATGTATATAGAACCCGATCCCATTTGAAGTTCCAGTAGTGTCTGGCAAATAAGACGGTTGAGTTTGTTTTTGAGAGAGTAGAGGCTTTTTTCTTGAAACCCTTCCAAACAACTTGTTATGATGTAGGTGACGTCGGATTGTAGTTTTGGAGACTTTCTGTCCCCAGCAAGCAACTTCTGCAATTCTCCAGCTGTGATCCTTGGAGATTTGTTGGCCACTCGAACCATCCTCTTCACAGTGTGTTGAGACAATATAGACACAAGTCCTCTTCTGGGTTGATTCATAACCTTTCCAGTTGACTGGAACTTCTTAATTATTGCCCTGATGGTGGAAATTGAATTTTTCCATCCTTTTGCTATTTTCTTATAGCCACTTCCCATGTTGTGAAGCTCAAGAACCTTACCCATTGTGATGAATGAACAAAGTTTGGCCTGTGTGTTACTTAATATTTATATCCCTGTGAAAGTCATGATTGACCAATTTCCTGTTTCTAGTCACCCAGGTGTACTAAAAAATGTAAAATATCACTGAATATACGTCAAATATATTTTTTTCATATAAATTTCATTTGGTGGTTTTCTTCATGTCACCGGTGTGAGAGATGTACCCCTACTCTCACACACCATGCGCTGAACTACAATTTTTAAATAAAAACATATATTCCACATCAAGGAGTTTGAACTTTTACTTGATACCTCCTGCTGGAATCTTTTTGCGTTTAAAGGTTTCAGTGACACTCCATGGAGATATCGAGGGAGCGCTTTAAGGTCTTTATTAGCGAATGTGACCTAAAATACTTTCAATATAAATAAACTGCATTAACAAAAGACTAGAGGAGGCCAAATGAGCCAACCCGTAGGACAAGCAGACTCAGACCTTGGTCATTGTTACTGAGGACATCAGAACTGGATTCCCTCCACATTCTAGGGTCTTATTCAGCATATTTTCTGCCATTTTTAGCTCATCATCTCCTGAAAATCCAGGTTGAGCAAGGTACAAAAAGCAGGTCCACATCAACATAACCTCTTCAAAGGACATTTATAGCTGCGACGACTGTATGTTGTCTAACTAGTTTATGACTATACTGTGATATTTTCCACATACTATAGCATGCTTTACTACAGCGGGTTATATTCTAGTAATTTGACTTCTCTGTGTAAGCTCAGGTGTCGTGAACCAAGCAGAAAGTCAAATGTTGAATCATCTTCTCCC
>VKOC01000001.1:2575051-2579038 GCA_009364415.1 Spea multiplicata
TGAAAGCGGCTGCTGCTTCTTCCATTGACGTTAATGGAAATGCGTCCTGCTTACACTTACCTGGTTTCAGTGGCGCCAGCTGGGGTATGAATTAAATGAGATAGAAGTCTTATATTCTAAAAAAATTTACTTTACTTGGCATTCCTATGTCTACCTGGTAATAAAGAATAATTAATACAGTCTATATCTAATCACATAAATAAAATACTAGATGCTTAACCCTTTACCAACTGCACTGTCAATCTTTGCGTTCCCTTATCACAAAAAATACATACAAATAAATAACCAAAAATAGTGATTCATGCGGTCTGTGAGTATTCCCAAAAATAAACAATTTATGTATATATATATATATATATATATATATATATTTACCTTTGATATATATTTTTTAAAATCATATATTTTCAGGTTAATATATATTTTTGGTTTATTTTGGGGAATACTCATAGAGCGCATGAATCACTATTTTTTTGGTTATCTAATGGTTATCTAATGACACTCTATAGGTTTCATGACCATGTACAATAACTTTACTTTATGTTGAAACAATAAGGAAACTAAGCATTCCACACGTAACATGATAAAATATTTATATGTGAATTTGAGGCGTAAGCTCATTTTGTGATACAATAATAATAATTGGACCAAGAACGTACTTTAGGACTTAATGTGGTTTTGGAAAGTAAGTGAATTTCCAGCCAGAACAAAATGCAGCAACATATTTGTCCACCTAGCAAGGTAAAATAATTCCCATTCTACAAAACAATATCCATCCCTCTTGTACTTCACTTCCTTGGCTTTACATCTGTTCTTCCAGTTCACGTTTGCAATTAGGGTAAAAAAATATAACATTTATTTTGTAAGAAGAAAGGGTCGTGGAAATCGCGCTGCGATGCTTCTCATAAATATTTTTTAACAACTTACCAGTGTAATTGGCTTCCTTAAAAAGATTTAATCTCATTTAAAGTGAGCTATATCCCTACTGCATGTCCCCGGAAAACAGAAATGCAATTTTATTTCCAAATGGAACAGTCGTACTTCTAGTAAGAGATCTGGCCCCGGAGAAGCAGAGGTTTCCTAAAATGTCCTTTATTATATAAAGTATGTACACCCCGATCAGCCATAACATTATGACCACCTGCCTAATATTGTGAAGGTCCCTCTTTTGCAGCCAAAGCCCCCCTGCCCCGTCGAGGCATGGACTCCACTAGACCTCTGAAGGTGCGCTGCGGTATCTGCACCAAGACGTTAGCACCAAGTCCTGTAAGCTGCGAGGTGCGGCCTCCATGGATGCATCCCGGTGTCAGACCAGGCCACCTTCTCCCATGGCTCCGTGGTCCTGTTCTTATACTCACGTGCCCATTGTAGCAGCTTTCGGCAGTGAACAGGGGTCACCATGGGCACCCTGACTGGTCTTAGGTTACACAGCCCCATACACAACAAACTGCGATGCTCTGTGTGTTCTGACTCCTTTCCATCAGAACCGGCATTGACTTTTTCATTAATTTGAGCTACAGTAGCTCGTCTGTTGCATTTGACCACACAGTCCAGCCTTCAGCCCCCCGTGCATCAATGAGCCTTGGCAGACCATGACCGTGTCGCCAGTTCACCTCTTTACCTTCCTTGGACCCCTTTTGATACCGACCACTGCAGACCGGGAACCCCACAGGAGCTGCAGTTTTGAAGATACTCTGATCCATTTGTCTCGCCTATTTTGTCCTGCTTCTAACACATCAACTTTAAGGCCGAACCGTTCACGTACTGCCTCATATATCCCCCACTGACAGGTGCCACGATAATAAGATTATCAGTGTTATTCACTTCACCTGTCAGTGGTCATAATGTTATGGCTGATCGGTATATAAATATATATATATAATATAAAAGAGAAGGTGTGTTGTGTTCTTACCTAGGCCGACTAAGAGCAGCGGCCAAGATAAGAACGTCACTGGAGAGAAGGCTAAGATCGCACCAGAGTCCTGCTCGTTACACGACTGTTTTGCACAAGCAAGCTTAAATAGCTTTTTATTAGACGAAAGAGGAAGTGGAGAACGATTATGAGAATTGAAAAGTAGCACATATTTTCACTATATCAATACCCTCATGATAACTGTAACTTTAATAAAAATGTAAAACTCTTGTGTTTTAATAATGACAAACACCGGTGTATTGAATAGTATTCCTTTCTAGAGAAACGACAGCAATGATCAGTCATCAGAAGGCATAGGTCTCTAAGAATATAGTAAAACATATTTTAGACTTAAAAAACAAATAACAATATCAATGACTCACAACAATGGCGGCTTCTGGGTCTGCAGATAAAGGAAGTTTATTTGAACAAAATGAGCAGAAACCATGTTTTTTTTTAATGCTGACCTGCATCACTGTATACAGCGCGGGGGGTTAATATGCAACGGGAAAATATTTCTTCCCATAGGGCTTCCCCTTTAGAGCGTACGCATAAATCACTGCCTCTGCTGTGCAACTGTGGTTAAACCTCTACAGCATAACCAAAGTTCTTATGAAGGTAATAAAAAACATTGTATCTTTATTATGTAAGAAGAAGTCATAAAATAATTCCTGAACATTATGAAAATCTGCTCATCTGCGCACCAATAAATAAAGACTAAAATCAAATTACATTTCCGTGCGCTTAGCCTTTAATAAATATCCGCACATATGCAAAGAGCCATTATTAATTAAGTCTGCCTCCATTATAGGCCTAATTAACAATTAGCACAAACATAATTACCGCACGCTGACATTTAACTCATAACATTGTTTTAATAATTTTCTAAAATTGCTCTCAGAGGCATTCTGTCATACTGAAATAATGGCAGCACTTTGTCATGTAAATTAAGTGACATTTGCATTGCTTTTCCTCCTACATATGCAATGGATAGCAGTACAGTATATGCTGTACGTCTCAAAATGTTCACCCAAATATTTATATATATATATACTAACTTTTTATTGCTATATATATATTTATTTTATTGCTATATATATATAATTTTATTGCTATATATAATATATATAATAAAGCACTCTCAAAGGATGGTCAGCACTCCAGGTCTTCAAAGTTAACAACTTTTCTTTATTCAAGTCGACGTTTAAGTCATTGCTGACTTTCATCAGGATATATATATATATATAATTGTATTGAAATATATATATATATATATATATATATAAATGTTATTGACATATATATATATAGTCCACCAGTCCATATAGAAAAGCTTCATAATAAACTTAAATATACAAGTGTTCAGAAATGTAAAATTCTGTACTGCATGTATTTATCCTCCTTTGCAGAAAATTCCAGCAACATTTTTACTAATTTTTGCATAGATTTTTGCAGTAGATTTTGAGTGACGTTTTTCTTACGTTTATTATGCTTCTAGCATCAGAGACACCTATTCATACTAACGACCGGGAGGTTAACAAAAACCTTATTTCTGCTATCAGTTTAAACAAATAAATAGAAATAAAATCATTAAATAGTTGACTTTAACCGATTGACCATAACAAGGGAATTGTACGGCGCATGAATGAACCTAACCTGAGCACAAGAAATCCCAGGTGAAAAAGATTCCTAGTGAATCCATTCACAGAGCAAAAGCAGCTAGATATTAAAATAAGCAAATGATCACCTATCCATTCATCTTATGGACTATAAACAGAATAGACGGGTGATTATTTGCTTATTTAAGCTCATCTGTTGATCATATAAGAGCCCACGAGGGAGTGGACCACTCACAATGTTGGTGGGTACTTTTTATGGGATAGATCCTCTTTCTTTTTAAGAAATATAAATATGAAATGTAAATATTAAAGCAAAGTTGGGAGTGAGAGAAAAATATCTGCTGCGAAAAGCATTTCAGGGAAAAGAGAAAATGTCGGTGCGCTAAGCTAGTCACAGGCTCAAATAATACAAATGTATAATACGAGGCCTACCAAACAGGTGTAAGCATGCTGCAA
>VKOC01000001.1:2580945-2591608 GCA_009364415.1 Spea multiplicata
TTATGTTTATATATTTGTTGCCAACTTTATTAGGGTAAGAAGCGCGAAAACCATTTCTCCAGAAATTGCGCAATCTTCTTATAAAAAATCCCAGCTATTATTTGTTGGCTTTGTGATGCATATTATTATTAATATTAGTCTCTATTTATTAAGCACCGACATATTCCGCAGCATAATTTATTTAAATATGTTGTGGTTAACAAGAACTCAAAAAAAACAAACAAACACATAGAGAGTCTAGCTTTATGGCACTTTTATACAATGTTCTTTGCACGAATGGTGAATTTATAATCTAAAGGAGTTATACCATTAACTGAGGAAAAATGAAGGGTAAAGAAATGCAAAAATCCACAGTAGGTGGCCAAGGTAGACTGGGTGACGTAGTAGTTGAGTAATCTGTGTATGTGAATATAAGAAGTCAGATAATGTCCCCCTAACATACATAGTTACATAGGCCGAAAAAAGACATGCGTCCATCAAGTTCAGTCTTTTGTTAATTGCTGTTGATCCAAAAGAAGGCCCCCTTGCCCCTGTTCCATCACACACACTAACACACACTCTCTCTAACAAACATTCACACCAACAAAACACACACACACCCTTACACTACAATTTATTCACTCTATCACACCTCATAGTTTGTCCACACCTCTCACACACCTCAAACCCTAGTCTTCCACATATATGTAGAGACATTCTTCTTCAAAAAAAAAAGCTGGAGTATCTTGCAGAATGGAGCCAGTGATACAGCTGCAGCTTCACAATCCTCTTCCTGTGGCTGCAGCGTGAGTGCCGTGTCTATGTGTGCTATTGTGCTATTGTGTATTAAACCCCATGGTGTATTGTTGTGACATACTGGATGTGGCTGGGAACGTTATATTACTAGCTGGTTAGGCTGCATATGACTTTTGGGCAGAGAGATGCCAAAATATAGCTCTCTACCCCTTTAACCACTTAACATCTGGATTGAAATGCTTTAAAAGAAAACGTTAGATTTTTCCGTTCAAGGCAGCTATGCCTACACAGTCCTTTGTAATTGTGCCAGTTAGGAAATACAGATTACTTCCCCGTTTGTATGTTGACTTGTTGTGTTTACCTTTTTACCTACAAATAGCCAACAGCAACTATTGCACATTACCTCGAGTATCCAGAATAATGCCCATAAAGCCATTAAATGTGCAAAAATAGCCACTTTAGTTATCTTTTTCTTTATAAAATGCTTTTCTTCCATTGTTTGGCAAAAAATAATGACTTTGATCAGGCCTGACTATAGAAATCAATAAAGAGCATTACACCCATCAAATATCAGCTGAATACAGATCCGCGGTGAAGAAATTCCATCTTGTTCAAGAATGATTGGAGAGCGGAGACTTTACACGTGGATGTAGGAAGCAATCCATCCGACTGACCGGTGCAGGATTAGGAGGATAACACGACGGCCGATATCGTGTTATTTAATGGTGTTGATATTTTGAGTCTTCTCTAAGAGAGAAAAACCAAAACGGATTGTTTTCTCCTGGTGAAGGTTCTGTCCCAGCTGCGCTGCTGAATTTAATACTTTAATAAAAAAATAGAAGCATTATTCCTAGTTGAAGGTCCATAACTTTACCAGAAGTAAGGAATTAAATGTAACATTTTGCCTCGTTTGTAAATTTTACCAGTAACACTTAACCGTCATGTGACAAAAAAGCAGTCAGTTATATGTTATTGCCATAGAAAATGACATAGACGCTGTGTCTGTGTCATTTTTATGTAAATAAAATAGAATGACAGATCCGCTACGGTTTGTTTGCTTAACTCACTATAGAGTACAAGTAAAGTTTTGTCCGAACCAACAGCACTTTTAAAGAGACATTACCTTCCTTGCTTTGCCAATTATAACTTTCTAGGGTCAGACATGGTTCTAAAGGCATTCTGCTGAAAAAAATCTAGTTATTCATCAATGAAAAGCTTTTTTGCACACCCCCCCCACCCCCGACTTACCAATGCACCCCCAGTGTCTAGTGGGGCCGGCCGGTGAATGTCTGCGCGATACGCGTAGACAACCTCCGCTGCCGACACTTCCGCACATGGCGCAGACGTCCATGGCGGCCGGTGAGGAGGATCCAGGTCCCCTGCAGCGCTGCGGGGGATCTGAATCCTAACCCTGCTGTTTACCCGGATAAATGAAAAGGAAAAGAAAAAGCACATGCCCGGTGCCCGGAACTGCATGTCCTGGGTGTCGGGCGACATGAACAGCGCATCTCTGCGCTAAACCTTGAATATAGGCCGCACCCCCACCTAAAGACCTAAAGTGGGGGGAAAAAGTGCGGCCTATATTCGGGCCAATACGGTATATACTGTATGTATTGATCTTCCGTGATAATCTCCCTTTAATATCCGTTCTTTCCATAAACATGTATCCTAACTGTTTTTAAAGTTTTGGGCTTTTAATAGTTGACCTATTAAATATCTCCACCTGCTAAAGAAGCTTTCCAGTGAGCGCCATTCCTTTAATAATCCCTGCGGCATTCAGCACATGACGACTGGGAGTTATTCCTAATGAAAGATGGCAAAGTCAGCGGCCGTGTACACAGTTTGAGAGGCCTGTATTCATCACAAGTGCGACAGCAGCTTAAATGAAAGAAGAAAATTCAGTGCTACAATAAAAAAAAGGACCAAGTCTCCCTCAGTGTTGTCTGATATCTTTTTCGAGTAATAAAAATGCATGTGTTAGGTGCTTTTACAAATACTTTAGTTTGTTTGTTTGTTATTTAACCCAACCTCATTGTTTTTTTCCCCCTGGAGACTCACTTTATATATATATATATATATATATATATATAAGTGAAATGTGTAGTTTTGGTATCTGCCTATGTGTACTGAAAACAGGAAGTGTACTGAAGTATGCTTCCTGTACATGAGTTGTAGCGCACCCATTAAAGTCTATAGGGGCTGACCTGCCACTGAAATCAATGGTGGCAGTGGGAGCCAATCACGTGTATGCTAGCATATATATATATATATTATATATATATATTATATATTAATATTGATTAGAAAACTGGAGTTTCTCGTCGGTAGTTATTTAAAGAAGTCCTGGAGTGCCGGTAACTATATAATTATGATATATATATATATATATATATATATATTATATATATATATATATATATATATATATATACAATGCATACATAGGCATTAATATGCACAGCTTTACCATACTGACCAGATCCTTGTAAGTAAGGATATTTTACATTGTATAATTTATTGTATATTTATTGCATATTAAATTATACATCATAACAAACCCCTCCAAGTACAATTACTACGCTAAACGTGTTTCTGTATAGCTATATATAGATATAGATATATAGATATATACACACACACGTAATAAACAAAGTTCTACATATATGTCTATTGCTTTTATACAGATTTATACATGTATCACTTGCGTACCAGTGTTTTACTGAGTCTGTCCCATAGATTAGATTTCTCTTTTCTCATTACCAACCTTAATAGACCCTTCAGACCTCATTCCAACCATAGATACTATCTGACCAGTATAATTAATTAATTATAGCCCAAATATTATAGATTATTAAAAATAGCACAACTAATAGTGTAATATCTCAAGCTGTCGACTTTAATAGTCAACATTGTCTTGGTGGGTCTTATCAGCTTCGGACACCCGGTGAGAATATTGATTTCTGGTAATTTTAACCATCATCTGCCATCCTGATGGGTAATTGTCAGATTTTCAACATAGTCGGAGCTCATTTGAAATCGTTAAACCGTCTGAAGAGCTCCCGGCAGCTTCAACTCCCCCTCGACGATGTCTCAGAAAATAAATCGGAGGCTGGGGGGGGGGAAATATACTGCATGTAAGACATTTGGATTTTAAGATTGCAGAAAATAGTGTTCCTAGGGTTCGTAGGGGTTTTCAAAAGATTGACAATACATTTCAAGGCTTGTGGTTAGTCCTACTAAAATAGTGTAAGGTATGCCGTTCCCATTGTAGTCATAGAGAAAATATAGAAAAAAACTAGAAAATACGTCAAATATGGCTCTCTAAGGGTTAACGGGTTAAGACCTAAAATTAGAGTGAAAGGTAAAAATGTATTTGTTTTTATTACAATTCCGAGATTTTTAACTACAGGAATGGTGTCGGTAAATGTAAAGATTTACAGGATTTTCTTTTCTTATTGCCGTTGCATTTTGGGAAGTAAAAACAAGGAATAACCCTTTAAATGCCTATTGAAAAGCAACACACCATTCTTTCCTTGACACGCAAGGCATTACAGGTTTTTAAAAGATACATTTCCACTTGAAGTCTTATCCATATTCCTACAAGACCCCGCAATGTTACAAGAAAAGACGATGTCCCTTTGTTTGCTGGTTACCAAGATGGATTGGATGAATTATCCTACTGGGTCCATCACCTTGGGGTTACCTCACAAAGGGTTCTCGGCCAATGTTCAAATTAAGTTTATCTACTTCATAATGGGGATCTTTATGAAAATGCTTTCATTTCTCCTTTCTTAATTAAGATTACAGTGGTCTGAGGTTTTTTTTCCCTGCTTGCGGAGAAGATGTTACTGTTGATAGTGTTAATTGATTCTCTCTGTGCCGGGCTGGATAAACAGGAGGCAACATATCAGTCCAGCTGTATCTGCATGAAATAGGTCTTACAATTCTGCAAATCAAGAGCACATCGCAAAATCTGCTGTGAGTCTACATGTACAAGTGTATGAATGAGTTCATTCATTTACATAAACATACTAAATGGAATATACACTAAACTATTAATCCGGGCGTATCAAAATGTTATTATGTTATTGCTTAATTCGGAGGGTTAATATTAATGTATCCATGAACTGGATTGCTCTTATATTACACTTGTATTTATTTTAAAAAGTGCTGTGATTTCTAACCCAACGTTCAATAAAAAAATCATTTCCTAAAAATAAAAAGATTTTTTATATTCTGTAATTTGTATTTTTGCTCATATATGGTAATATATATATATATAATGTATATATATATATTATATATTTATGTACAATATATACATAATATAATGACTAAATGAATTGGTCCATAAGTTGTGGGGGTATATTAATGGTTAGTTCATTTTTGGGCTTTTAATCAGTATACAGTTTTATCAGGTTTTATAGCTAGGACATTAGGTTTAAACCAAGATAGTGTTACATTTGGGCACAAATTACACATGTATATTATATTCAGCATTTTGGGGTACATTTTTTTGGGTGATTCTTATATTTAGGATCCAATAATGAAATGGCTAGGCTTCTATCATTTGGTTTAAGCTACCAGCAGGGGGAGTATTTCTCTATCTTGTTGCTCCACCAGGGTAGGGTATTTTGGTGACTGTGTTAGTGCAATGACCCCACTGTGTTATGTGTGCTGTGTTTTTGGCTTAATTATGTGGTTTCCTGAGCTTAAAACAAGAAATGGAGAGACTAAGTACTGTTTGGTTATTACTAAGAGCTTACAGCAACACCGTCGTTCCCGAATCTCAGGGGCACACAGACAGTCTCACTCACTTTTCACACTACCCCTACTCAAACATGGTGCAGGCTACCATGCTACTACTGCAGAGACCCTTTCAAAAAACTGCCCAATGAAGCCCCTGTGTGGCTGAAAAGTTGGCAAACTAAATAAATAAGTGAATTTTCGAATTTCATTTTTGGTGGTGTTTATATTTCTTATACTACTGCAGAGACCCCACTGAGCTTCGTGCCATTTTTTAAGAAACTGGATTGATTTCCCACATGCCCCCCCCCGAACCCCCATTTCCCTTTTCTTCGCACCCTCGTCGAGTCATGTTTTTAACAAACAATCTGATTAGAGCCATTGGGTTGGCTGAAATAAATATTAAATGGCCGATAATGAAACGGCAGTAACGTGGACGTATGGGCACTATGGGAGTCCGGGAATATGTCTATTAAACCTCTGTCATCCTAAAACTGCTTGTTCAGTGCGCGGCTTGGACCGATACAGCAGATAAGGAAACATCTGCTACATCTGCATCAGCGTGGGAACAGAATGCCACCTCGGAATCGGCCAAAGAAGAACAGATTTACAATATGGGTCTGATACCAGTAATGAAGGCTGGAGATGATGAATGGTCACCTTACCCGGGGCTGGCGTTTATAATTTGCACATAGGGAAAGACTTCTATGGCGTAAGAACAGGACTTCCCGGCAAAGGAGGCGCTGATATTGAATGAGACTGAATTTAAAATAATCTGATTTAGTTACCCGATTTTAGGTATTTAAACCATTTTACAAAAATGACATTGTGTTATGGGGTTGGCGAGGTCGGTGTAATAAAAAGGGACACTTTGTTAAAATGATCTAATAGATCCTCAGAGTATTTCCCTAAACGCAGTATTTAACGCAGTAATTGCGGTAAGTGTGATAATATTAATTTAATAATCAAACAAAAAAAAAGCATTAACATCAATTAAGGTCATTATTATCTACCTCGAATTCCACCGGGGTTTTAAATCTTCCACTGCGCATAGTTGGCTTTGTTTAGCGAAAATGCAATATCCTTCTCATAATCTTTTTTTCTTTAGCATTTAACCCTCTTCGGCGGAGTTAATTAATTCCCAGACCTGGTTAACGTTTTTTTTTTGTTTTTTTTTCCCCAGCGTTCTTCCACTGACAGCTTTGTTTAAGCTTAGAACTGATGAACGGCTTTGGGGGAAGTTTGCCCTCTTTAAACACAAGTTAGAAGGATGTGACGGCGTCTGCGCCATCAGTGGATTTTCCTTAATAGATGCAGAATCAATACAGAAAGCTCACCCCACAAACACAAACACACGAGACAGATGGCATATTAATGCGCTCGTTAAAAGGCAACGTGTAAATTACAATGCCCACAATACAAAAGTGAATATCGCCATTAATTGGCCACGAGCGTTTAGATCTCAAAATTAGCTATTCAAATACAAAGATTTAAATGGCAGAATACTGATCTGCAGCGGACATTTGGCCGTCACATGGATTCGCTAATATTAATTTTACCCCGCAAATTAAGTTTGTGTTGCATTGTTTTTAGCTTTCCTCCAAGCGGGGCTAGAGCGGGGATGATGAGCTGGCCCTGGCACTTTATGGCTTGTCACATTATGTAGGTAAATATGGAGTGCTGTAGAGTGTAGACCGCTGGCCACCAGGCATTCGCCCGGCATACAAGATGGCCGACCCAGGCTCCAGAGAAACATAATTCACTACCCAAAATAAGTTAAAGTGATACGATTAGTGGGTCACCAACACCTCAACAATATGTAAAAAGTTAGGAATGACCACCATAGTATGATCTAGGCCTCTGTGCTAGTAGAATTGCCAATAAATATGTGGATCAAGAGAAAAGGGAATTTGTGTTATTATTACTACACAGTGCCATAAAGTGCTGCTTTAGTGGTTAATAATTACGGCCCCGCTGCCATCAGTGGGTGGTTCTGCTCCCGGCGGTCTAGCATGCCGTCAGTGGTTGGTCCCGCTGATGATGCAGGCGCTCTCGCTGATGTCACGGGACACACAGCGTTGCTTCTCCTGGAGTCTCCTGGAGACACCCGAAGAGTTCCCAGGTAGGCAGAAAACGATCTTTACCAAGGTCTAATCCCTTTAAGCTACACTGCTGACTCCTTCATGGAACAATCTAGTCCTCAAAATTGTATTTTTATTTTTTAGCACATGTTGAAGGAACAGTGAAGTGAGATATTTAGCGTGAACCAAAGGCTGGGGCACAGTGGAAAACGGACATAACATTTAACCATCCCCACATCTCAGTACTGAAAAGTGCCATAGGGCCCTGGCGGTAAATCTAGCCCCGGACCTCAAGATGTAAGATTCATTAGCAACCCTGTCCTCTGTGAATGGCCAAGATGAGCTTTCATACTGAAACATAACGAAGCTGAAGATGGGGTTTATAAATTAGGCAGAGATGTGCTCTTGCCACTTAACGGGCAACTTGGAGAGAGAGTCATGAATTGCCTGCGCAGTCAAATATTTCTAAATTAGGACTATGAGGTCCTCCATGGTACTGCTTCCCCATACATTTCTTCCCATGGATGAAGGCTCTCCTCCCCATCACCTCTTCATTTCCAAGCTCACTGCGCTCTGGGACACACTTCTGCTGGACTCCCAACTTTAAACCCTCCTTCTCGATATTCAAGAAAAAACCTCAAAACCCACTTCTTTAGAAAAACTACAATCTTTTCAGCTAGAGCTTATCTCATCAAGAACGAATACAACTCCCGCATTCACCTTCGGCACAATCTCTCTCTATGTCGCCGTTCCGTGTGTCTTTTCCACACTCCGTTCCATGTATATTGTAAGCTTGCGACCCGGGCCTTCTTTATGTAATGTATCGGTACATCTTATTCTCCCATTTTTGGATAAAACTTAAGATTTTTTTGTTGTTGTTTCTCAGTCTGCCTTTGACAAATGGTCATAGGGTAGAGGTGTCCAGCCTCAGTTCTCAGGGTTTCAGACACATACAGTGTAACCGGTGCAAGCTAAAGCGCTATTAAACATGTTCAAGGTCTATGTTTGCAGAAAGGGAAAAAAAACAATATAAGATTAATAACGGTTTCAAATGAAGAAAGATATGAAATACTTAAACGTTACGAGAGAGCTGGTTGTTATTTTTTTTGTTAACTTAGTTTCGAAAAACTACTCAATTGGGACAATAATAGAAAGTTCACCAAGTTCTTTTTCTGGATCGCCATTTCTTTCACTCCATTTCACACTTGGGGGGTTTCCTTGATGCAGGTAGCAGTAGAAAAGTGACAAAAATGATTTTATACAATAACAAAAAAAAAAATACACACTTTCCATGGCATCAACTTCAATCAGTGAGACAATCACTCCCCAGACAAAGCCAACTATGAATCAAACTTATTGAATTAACACCATCAATAATCATCAATACTCTTCTGCCCCTTAGCGTTGCCAACAAATTGGATGAATGTGTTTTCAAGTTGTAGAATTTGACATTGTATTGATCGTAAAGCAGATAATCCTGAAGCTTATTCATCGCTTTATTGTAAGAGTGTAACGGATACACGTAGTTATAACACTTTTATGCGATAATCTGCCATCTAAGTGTGTATTGTCCTATACAGTGATCCCTTGTTCAATATAAAATGACTTGGTAACCTATAGAGAAATAAAAGCTTACCATTTGTCCAGTGCCATTTTTAAACCCCAGTATGGATATTTGGCATCACGCCGTTACCGACTGGCATTTAAAAACATTCTAAAACTTTTTCAAAGGGAAAAAAAACAGGAAATAACGAGATATTTTGATGAGTGCCCACGGTGCCAAAAGGAAATTTGAAAAGAAGTTTCACATCAAATAGGCGATGTATTCCATAACACAACATATACAGCATTTCATATATAAGGCAGGCTGTGACGTACAGCACAGCCAAGAATATACAGTGTATAATGTGTACACTAATAATAAAAACAGTCCACATTTCACATTAAGGTGCCCCCCCCGTAAAGTTTGTGTTTTGGCCAATCATTGGCAGCCTTTGGAAGGGTCCTTTATATGACTTAGTGGGTAGCTTCTTCACAATAAGCATGGTTGGATGTTCCTGGACCTGAATTCTCATCTGTTTTTTCATCCATTCATATGCCAAAGACACCTTGAACTAAGTTCACTGAAAAGTCAATATTTAAAATAAATCATACTGATATTTTTTCGTCAACATAATGTATAAAGAACCCTATTATCTTATGATTGACGGGCAGCACCTGTGATGCTGGGTAAAGAAAGGCGGTGATGAAGTTGTTGACATGATGTGGTTTTTTGTGCTTAAGACGGACCTGTGGCATTTGATAAGTGTCTGGTTTTAAATGGCAATCCTAATGGAACTGCGCCTTTAATGGGAATAGGAAGCAGACTCTGTCTCTTCCTAAACAGCTCGGATCGTAAATACTTTGGAGGTCTCTATGTACTTAGACTGTAAAGCGGGTTTCATTGAGTAAAACTAAGGAAACTGGTACTGAGGACACGACAATGAAAATGTGGGTTAGCCACAAACCCTTTAAAACAACTTTAAAATCTTCAGCTCATTAACATTTCAAAGCAGTCCTCGATGCCGCGGTGGATCATTGTCACCACTTGGAAGTTGCTTTTGTAGAGAGAGCAAAATGATCATCCTGTGCCAAGTTTTATTTGGGGGATTGCAACATATTAGGTACCAGATCTGAAACATTTAAATGGGACAAATAAGCAAAAACAGAAACAAATCGGGAAATACTTTTTTTCACAGCACTTTACATCTAGGCGTCATTTATCAGCCGCTGGCCCTAAAGTGTCAGGCACAATATAAATCCTAGTATTTATACGTACCGCTTGTTAACACAGTATTTATACATAATGCAGTTAAAGGGTTAAGGAGGCAATACAAACCACAACCTAAACATTAGTTGTGACTTGTATAAAGTTGTTCGGTGCTGTGTAATCTACTTTCTACAAGGGATTACTGCATTCCCTGACATTTGCGAGTGTGTATATGTGTATATATGTGTATATATGTGTTTATATGTGTATATATATATGTGTATATATATGTGTATATATGTGTATATATGTGTATATGTGTGTATATGTGTGTATATATGTGTATGTGTGT
>VKOC01000001.1:2591708-2642256 GCA_009364415.1 Spea multiplicata
TACTGTGCGCACAATGTTATAACGTGTGCGCTCCCTCAAAAAGTTATGTGCGCGCACAAGCGCACAGCTTAGAGGGAACAGTGGTCATATGTAAGAGTCTCAAACTTGTCAATTTTAGGTCATTTTATTCTACTACAGTTCCCCCATCTTCTCGTGATGTTGCCTGTACTGGGTGGGGGGGGGAAGGTGGCATTTTATGAGTTAAAAATCCACAATCCGCAGAGCTTTACACATATAGGGTAGACATGAAGCCACAAAAAAATGTTAAAGGGACCTAGAAAGAACACATTTATCAAATCATCCCAACCCTCCACACACCTTAAAGTCCATTGTTCTGCTCTATTACAAAATTCCCGAATGTTCCGACCATAAAGCTGATACGGCTTCCCCTCCCAACCCTCCTCAACTCAAGAACCAGGCAATATTACCAAGACTGGGGCAGAAGTTTATACTAATGGTTGTTGATGCTCTTAAGCTTCACCCCACTCAATTTCGAAATCAATGCGTAAATTACATTTTTGGGGATACCTCGGCAAATCGAAACTTAAAAGTATTCTTTGAGTAATTAATATATTTGAAAAAGCCCACAAAGCCTCTTAATCGTTACCGGCTTTATTTATGTGCTCGTCATAAATAAAGCCGTAGTAAGCGCCGTGGTGATTCTCAGGTGTGGCCCTCAGCCCAGACCATGTAGACTCCATTGCAGTCTACACAATCACCAGCACAGGGCTGTGCCCCCCCAAATAAAATCTTCTGGGAACCATTGATGGTGGACATAAAACCTGTGCTGGGGACAAAACCATAATGCAGGGGTGCCCATTCCTACCCTCTCTCCGTGTCAGGTATTGGACACTGTGGGTTTTGTCCTGCTGTGTCTGCCCATAATCCCAGTTACAACGGACGTTCCTGTCCTGACGCATCTAATTGGCTATTACGATGTTGACTCAATGTGTTATTACATAGTGTTATTATATGGCCTCTAGCTACGGTACATAAATGCACTGAAGTATCCCTCACGAGGCTGATTATATTGGCGTATGGTGCAGGACAGCAGCGGTTGGAGCGCTTTGAAGGCTGTTGCAACAAAACAGCTTGAGAAGTTGTATTTTCTCATTTATATAAATACGTTCTGCTACGCCAGTTGTACCGCGCTACAGTATATGGTGGTCTATAATACATTCTGTGGTGTTCTTATAATGTTAAGAGACTTTGCAGCGTCCCTCCTGATGGCAGAACATGTTATTGGTCCATTTTCGCCCCCCCCCCTTTCCCGCTGCTCAGCTCTGTAGAGATGTACTAACCACCCGTTACCCCTTCTGCCTCGGTGGTACAATCCACTCCATTATCTCACTGCATGGAAAATGGAAAGATCCATCTCCTGCTGCCAAAAAGCCCCCCTTCTGGCATGGTGGCCCTTTAGCTTGTCTAGGAGGTTAGTATGCCGGTGGCGCAGAAGAGTAATATTGAGGTTCAATTAGGAGAGTAAGAAGACCCAACAGAATGGCTGGAAGCCACAGCTGTCTTTACCGCAAGGGCAAAATAGGCAGCTGCCCGGGACCAACAGATCCTTAGGGGCCCAAGCACAACTATCCCTTTACTCAGCGTCATTCAGTGGCGCCTGCCGTGTGAGCACAGAAGCTGCAGTGTAGAGCCCTGCGCGCGACTGCTTTTTTAATCCCGCTCCCGCTGATTTTTTGTCCAATCCCGCCCGATCCCGCAACATATGTGTCCTATCCCGCCCGCTCAAACTAGGTTTTAATACCTAAAAAAAAGTTTTACTAGTAAATATTAATTGATAAGGAAACTGTTTTCATATTTAATAAAAAGTATAATTGAGAAAAATGTATTTCTTGTTTTTATTTTTCTTATTTGCCAACCTGCCCCCCAGTTATGCATATCTGACCCCAGGCTTGCCACTCTGCCTCCCAGATATGCCTTATATTTTCCTATATGCCACTTTCTACCCCAGATATGCCTTATATCCCCCTATATGCCACTCTGTCCCCTAGATTTGGCTTATACCCCCCAGATATGCCACTGTGCCCACGATATGCCATGTACCCCCTGATATGCCACTCCAACAGCCTGATACGCCACTGTGCCCCAGTTATGCCTATAGACACTTATATGCCACTGTGCCCATGATATGCCACTCCAACCCCTAATATGCCACTGTGCCCCCAGTTATGCCTTATATCTCCACATATGCCACTGTGCTGTCCCCCCTGGAGTGCCCTATAGCCCTCTGGTGTGCCTTATAGACCCTTATATGCCACTGTGCCCATGATATGCCACATACCCCCTGATATGCCACTCCAACCCTTGATATGCCACTGTGCCCCCAGTTATGCCTTATAGACACTTATATGCCACTTTGCCCAAATATGCCACTCTCAACCCATGTTGATATGACACTGTGCCCCCAGTTATGCATATATCTCCAGATAACCCACTGTGCCCCCCAATATGCCACTATGCCCCCTGGTGTGCCACTCTCCCCCATCATAGAAGCCCCAGCAGAAGTCATTCACAAACATCCATTGATCTATTCCCTAAATCATACATACTGGGTAATACAAACTCTTTCACTGCCTTATCAGAATAGCAGATTTCCCGCGCACTCAAGGCTGCCTTCAGGTTGCTCTCACAGAAGGCCTCCCGATGCAGTCCTCTACTGCAGGGAAAGTTAGTTAAACCAGATAACTATGTATTCCACCCCCTCCAGCCTTAAGTGGTTTGCTCCATAGGTACTTCCTGTCTGGAGTGTGAGGAGAGAGTGCTTCCTGTGCCACAGTGTGTGGTGTCCCTTTTGTGTGTTCATGCGGGTGTGTGAGGGCGGTGTACTAATTATTAATGTGCTTAATACATTCCTACGTTGGTATTGTCGGCGATATAATGTATATCCCGGCTGTCACCACAAACAGAAATACTTAACCCCTTGGCTGCTAAGCCATTTCCCACCCTGGTGCTAAGCTGGTTTTCGGCATTTTGGTGCATCTCATGTTTAAATGCGTTTAGAAGTAAATTTCTTGGGAATAAGCTATACAAATCATATATTGTCTTTTTCAGCACACCCAGCAGATTACAAATATTTATATGTGTATGTCTCATTAGGTTTGCAAAATAAAGCCAAAAATGGGAAAAAAGTGCAATTTTTCACTTCCGACTCAATAAAAACTAGTTTGTAATGTTATTTTTCTAAACTCTAATATCAAAAGCTGTGTTGCTAAATATTTGTAGTAGGTAACCGGTCTAAAATAAACAGAAATTGAGAACAGTAGACTGTGTTTTTCTAATATTTTATTGCTAAAAGTTAAATTTATTAGACTATCACAAAAGACATCTTTAAATTTAATGCATGGCTGCGTCAATTAAACAGCTCTAGCTGCCCGGGATGTTAAAATATGCCAACAAAACTATATATTTTTAGAAACTACGCCCCCAGCCACAGCAAATGAGGTCTTATTTGTATGCACAACAAATAAGTGAATATCACACTTGTAAAAATTAAAAAAAATAAAATTAAAAGCGACAAGTTCATTTATGTCTTGCGCACTCCAGGTTTGTCCTAGAAACACATGCAGCCCCTCATTTGATGCGCCAAGAGGTGTAGTTTCTGAAAATATATACTTTATGTACCATAATTTAACTTCCCAGCTGCCTAGAGCTGTCTAAATGCAGCCATCACCCCTAAATGTTTTAAGACAATTTTTTAACAAGATTCTCCAATCTGCCATATCTGAAGATAAAGTGGTCTAGACATCTGGGGAGTTAAATTAGGGTACATAAAGTACACGTTTCAAGAAACTACACCCCTTGGAGCTTCAAATGAGGGGTTACATGTATTTCTAGGACAAAAGTTGAGTGCACAAATAATGATGGAATATGTCGCTTTGGCTAGAAAATATGTTTTTTCTAATCATAGCGACATGTTCATTTGTGTCTTGCGCACTCCAGGTTTGTCCTAGAAACACATGCAGCCCCTCATTTGATGCGCCAAGGGGTGTAGTTTCTGCAAATGTATACTTTTTGTACCATAATTTAACTTCCCAGCTGCTTAGAGCTGTCTAATTGCAGGCATCACCCCTAAATGTTTTAAGACAATTTTTAACAAGATTCTGAAATCTGCCATATCTGAAGATAAAGCGGTCTAGACATCTGGGAAGTTAAATTAGGGTACATAAAGTACACATTTCAAGAAACTACACCCCTTGGAGCTTCAAATGAGGGGTTACATGTATTTCTAGGACAAAAGTTGAGTGCACAAATAATGATGGAATATGTCGCTTTGGCTAGAAAATATGTTTTTTCTAACCATAGCGACATGTTCATTTGTGTCTTGCGCACTCCAGGTTTGTCCTAGAAACACATGCAGCCCCTCATTTGATGCGCCAAGGGGTGTAGTTTTTGCAAATATGTACTTTGTGTGCCATAATTTAACTTCTTACGTGAGACTTACGTGAGTAATGCCACGCCAAGGCTTCAACCCTAATTACTGACCATTCACACGCCTTTCATATCTCCATTCACTCGCAGAAGCACACACCATACTATCCGTACATTCACTCACAGAAGCACACACACCATTCTTTCCCCTTACAATCCCAAAGAAATGATGGTAAAGGGAGAAAAAAAAATCACTTTTACAGCAAAAATAAGTTTTGCAGTAAAAATGCAAGGGGCTCCAGAGATGAGATGGTTACTCACGTACCGCACAGGCTAAGTGGCTGATTTTACTAATATTTACAGTTCATCAGGATTTCAAAATTTCTTCCCTTTACCACTGGCTAAATTTAACCCCATGATCAAAGGGATCATGGGGTTAAAATTTAGTATCGGCCATTTTTAAAAAGGGAATGTGACTTTTCATAGCTATATGATCACTGTGGTAACATTGGCTACCAATTTTTTTTTAAAGTTAAACCAGTTTATGTTTAGATAATTTAATTAGGCAATTTTGATCTTTATTTATCTGCCTTTAGAGACCCCCAAATCATTTTTTTACTTTTTTTTACATTTTAATTTTTTTAACTTAAAAGTTTTTATTATTTTTTCACAAGCATTATACCGTTGGAAAGGTGAGGCGATTACCTTTCCAACGGTATATGTTGGGGGTCTGTAGCTGCTTAGATGCCTGAGATACAGGCATCTAAGCAGTATGCCCCCATACGTCTTTAACTGACAATTGTCAGTTTTTAATAAAGTTGCGCGGTGACGTCATCGCGTGATTACGCGATACGTCACCGGCCGGATCGGGTGGTCCCAGTGATGCCCTTCAATACGAGGGGCAGATCGCTGGGGTAGGTGGTGATGGGGGTCCACAGACCTCCATCAAGGTAGGAGAGTGCTAGTGACGGCATGGTGCCGTCGTTAGCACCTGACTGGGACTGCTAGCGACGGCACCATGCCGTCGTTAGCAGTCAAGGGGTTAATTATATATAATATTTTGCATGAATATTTAATGCTAGATGAGGTTCCATTTCCTTTGGTGTTAAAAAAACCACTTCCTTCTGTTTCTAAACTTTTTTACATTTAATTTCGTACCAAATTTGTCCGAAGTTGTTTTTTTTTTTTTTTTTTTTTTACTCTCCTTGTATATGTCTTCCCGCCGTATTGATGAACTTGCTCTTTGATGTTACAGTAAAAGCAGGTCACTCAGTTATGCATTTTTTGTTTATTTTTAAACCATAGACATGCAAGAAAACACTTTAGTCAAGCAGAGGGAAGCCAACTAGATGAAGTTCGGCAAGTGATGGGGATGCTGGCCTTCCCATCAGATACTCACATCTCTCCGTATAAGGTACTTTTTATACCTTGTATCATTTTATACCTGTATATATCATAACACTTTGTATACATTTATTGTAATTTGTATAAGAATTATCCAAACGAAAGCCGTGAAGGAGTAACGTAAATTGATGTTTTCTTTCATTTGTTGCTCAGTAGATGCTGGTTGTCGGTGGACGTCGTCTAATTATAGAGGAATTGTGCATTTTTGAGACCTGAAAAATAAATGTTTTTTTCTTCACTCCTCAGGACCTTCTGGACCCAGCGCGATGGAGAATGCTGATCCAGCAGTTTAGATACGATAACTATAGGCTACATCAGCTGGGAAACAACTCTGTATTTACCATAACACTTCAAGCAGGACTTTCTGCCATTAAAACACCGTATCCTTTTGTCTTGAAACTACTTTGAAAACCTAGAACGGCTCTTTGAGCAGAGGGGGTCTAGGGTAACTAACAAATGAACCCCCCCAGTGTTGGTCGCAGATTTGCCTCTTGTAGATGTGACAAGGTCCTGAATGTTGCGTAATCACTGTGTAAATCAGCAGAATGTGAATGGGAAATTGGCAGACCCCACGGGCCATACGACCAAGCAAGGAATCGATGCATACCCAGCAAATACTATTTAAAGAACCTATCTGAGGCATGAATATTGGGGATTCCGTCACGCTATTTGGCCACGTATTGCTTAACCCGCCACTACGTCAAAGTTACCCCAATTTGGTGACTCCTATCTAATTTTTCGTGGCTATATCCTTACCGTTGAGTTGAATCTGTGGGACTGCACTGCCCTTTAACCCACCAAGACTCTCCTGCAATTTACAGCCCTTTCTGGATGCCATTAAGGGGGTATTTGTGTGGTAGGCATGGTGCTTACCCCTAAGGTCTGATCAGGACCTGCAAATATATACGGTGCATCAAAATCCGAAATGGGAAGCACGCACTGAAACGCAAACGCCTTTCTGACTTTGGAGTGCTGCTGAAATGACCAACATGTACATAAAACAAAGCAAGGAATTGGCGCGCAGACCCCGTTAGCCAGACGCACGAAATCATATGTTTTTGGGACTTGGGGGTTGTCTCGTGTGCTGAGTGATCCTTGACTACGCTGCTAACAGACAGTGCTACAAAGAGGACGGGACCTCCAAAAACCCAGACTGCCCAGTCTGCAGCAAGTCTCTGAACAAGCTGGCTCAGCCCCTTCCTATGGCACATTGTGCCAACTCCAGGCTGGTCTGTAAGATTTCCGGAGACGTTATGAATGAGAACAATCCACCTATGATGCTTCCTAATGGATATGTATATGGGTACAATGTAAGTGAATAATACATTTTAAATTGCACCTCCCTTTAACCCCTTCCGGCCCGCCGATTGCATACTGCGTCTTCACTTGAAGACCGCAGTATGTTTTTAAATATTTAAATTCCGTGATCGTGATTCGCTGCAAAGCGATCACGTGCACGGAATTGAGTGGGGGGTTTCCGGCGGCTACTGATCGCTGGGAACACCCAGCGGTCAGTAGCAGCCGCCCCTCGCGATCCCAGCGTTGAAAGCGACGCTGGATAGCGTAAAAGCGGTGACGTACCTGGTACCTCCCGGTCTGCCGGTGACCCGTGACCCGGAAGTACCAGGTACGTCCCGGTCTTGAAAGGGTTAAAAGTATCAAGGGGTTATTATTTACATCTGTACACGGTCTGCTGGTTTTCTAGAAAATGTACGGGGCGGAAGTTTTTTTCCAAATTGCAAGGTTTTAGCTATAAATTCTTATGCCGTGACCTACTGCCAGCGTAGAAACCAAAGCTACAAATATGGCAAATGACTTGTTTTGTGGTATTCTATTACTCTAATAAGCGCTTGCGCATATCGGCATACTATTACTTTTATATTTATATATAAATTGTAGTTTTGTTATTGCCTTAAGGTTGATAATTAACGGGAAAAAATACTTATTCACTGACCGTAAATAAATAAAAAAATACGTAAAAAAATTATATATATATCATATTATATTATATATATATATATATATATATATATATATATATATATACCCTCACTTTTTTTTTCTCTCTCTCTCCCCCAATAGTCTCTGCTTTCCATTCGCCAAGATGACAAAGTCATTTGTCCAAGAACCAAAGAAGTCTTCAACTTCTCCCAAGCCGAGAAAGTCTACATCATGTAGATCAGGAAAAAAAACTCCTTGTGCCTCCAGAACCTGCTCAAAACATAATATATATATTAAAAAAAACGAGAGAGCGAGAGCTCGACAGAGAGCTGTAAATACGCACAACGGGCAGACTCGTGCATCAGTGCTGTCCGGTGGTTGCATTAATTGTCTCTTGCGACCAAAGATTAACAAGCAACAACGATACACATCACAAGAAATGTCACATAGATAAAGTGCAAAAAGCAAAATTTGTAAAAAAAAATACCATTTTGATTGTGAGCGTTTTGTAACATAAGTCAAGACTGAGGCTTCTAAGCAGTTCTCATGTTTAAGGATTTAAATGAGTTTATTTTTTAACCCTATACTGTCATAAGGACATGGATTGTTCTGCATGTCCGTCCAGTAGCAGGGCTCCGACGTTTTACTAGTTCAGCGTATAGGTCTTTAGGATCATATCATTAGTGCCGCGGCCTTATTTCTTGCTTTGAGAATGTATTCACGTGGAAATATTAATACGTGTGGGGCGTTAGGCCCCCTGGAATGGTTTCCCGGAGCTTTGCGTACATTCTAAAATCTAAACGTTGCACATTACGAGTGCCGTGGTTCTGTTCCGGTAATCCAGCAGCCACCACCCGCAAAAATAAATTTTACTCTTTATAGTCTTTAGAAATCCGTGCTGTAGCAGTTTGTATTTAGTGCTTATTTTTTGCATGTTGGTGTTCATTAGCTAATAAAAGATTATAAATTTAAAGTCCTAGTAGCATTTTTTATATAAGCTCTGTCGTGTTCTACAGCTCCTGGCATTTTGGAGTACAAAGAAATCCTATAGCTGGGCTTCCCATCAATAATTCTAGCTGCCACATCAAGGTTTAGACATGTTTGATCTGTTCGTTTTGGATTTTGGTCTTTGCGGGCTTCCATACAGATGTCGAATCCAGCTTGGCTCGCAGCAGCCTGTGGTCTGGCTCAACCCTTGCTTGTGCTGCACAGCTGTCTGGCTCGTCCATATCTATAGTCAGGATGAAGCCCATCACATATATATATATATATATTATAATATATAATATATATATTGTAAGACTGTGAACCCCAGGGAGTTGATTGGCATGGCATCTGGGTACAGGTTATACATATGGGTCCCTGGGGTGGAGCAATTGGAGAGCAGGGTGGGCCAATGCTCCGTTCCCCCATTCTGTGGAAATACCATGCCGGGTTTTCCAGGGGGATAGAAGTCTGTAGGATCCGGTCCGGGATTTCTATGAGGCCGGAATCAGGCACAGGTGCTGGGCATTAAAAACCCCTGGAGCCTGATAGTCAGAGAGACTGTTGGGGGAGAAGAAGTTCCCTGAGCTCCCAGGGCAAGGAGAGGCCCTGAAGAAGACAAATACCTGCCTGGACCTCTGTGCTGTCTGGTTGGGAGGTTGAGATAGTCGGTGATTAGGCTGGTGAGTCTAGGCCAGCATAGTTTAGTTAGAGAGGCTCCAATTGGGAGCTAGGTTTTCTTCTTCTGATTTGGTTTTGTGGTTTGAGCTAAAATAAAGTGCTGTTTTGTTAAAAGCTGGTGTTCCCGAGTCTGATTGCCCTAGAGGACTGTGCTTAGGACCCTTAAATGTGACATGTATGGCCCTGATGCTACAGGGTTTGTCACAATATATATATATATATATATAGCATTGGCAGATTCCGTACCACTGTTACAACAAATAGTTTTAAATCGTGAACCATAACAACTGGTACAAAAGGAGGAGAGGGCACTGTTCTTGGGAGCTTACAATCTAGTCGGTGGTTGAGGGGGAAGTTGAGGAGTGGAGGACGGCTCGGATGGGGATGAGTTGATGGGGTCCGGGTGATCTGTAAAGGTTGGTCGTTCAGATGGGGTGATGGCTGGGAGTGTTGGGAAGAAAGGTTGTACGCTTCTCGTAGAAGTTGGGTTTTCAGAGAACTTTTGAAAGTCGCGTACGAGGGAGAGAGCGAGTTCCAGAGAAGGGGTTACGGCTCAGTGAAATCCTGAATACGGGAGTGGGGAGAGGTAATGATGGAAGAAGAGAGACGAAGGTCACGAGAGGAACGAAGAGGGTGGTTAGGGGTGTTTTTGGATAGGAGGGTAGAGATATAGGGGGTGCAGAGTTAAGGGCTCTGTAGCTCTGTCATGATCGTGTCTGCTTGAGAGGTTGGGTATATATATATGTGTGTGTGTGTGTGTGTGTGTGTGTGTGTGTGTGTGTGTGTGTATGTATATATGTGCACAGTATGAACAGTCTCAAATGGTAAAATGATGCCATTGACTGTTCAATTTAATAACTTGAGGTTCTAATTTATATTTCAGGACAAAGTACCCTGTTCAGTATATCTTGGATTTCAGTGTATACGTAGCTAAGCAGTTAACAGCAGGAGTCCCGGCTGCTCTTTCTGGACGATCGTATTCACTTTGAAGATGTCTAAGATTATATTTAACATCAGAAACAAACAAGGCGTTTAGTGCCACCTCCTGGATAACGCTGAAAGATTTACAAATGGGGTGCAAATGTTTGTGCAGCGCTCTATCTTCCTTTTCGAAGCGCTTTTTAATTATACACAACGTTGCGTCAAATCTATCCTAATTGTGCTAAAACTGGAAAATGAGATGTTAATGTTGTAAATGACTATTGTAGCTGGAAACAGATGATTTTTAATGGAATCTCTTCATAGGCGTACAGAGGCCCTTTATCACTCCCATCACTCCTGTGTTCCAATGGCCCTTTATCACTCCCATCACTTCTGTGTTCCAATGGCCCTTTATCACTCCTGTGTTCCAATGCCCTTTATCACTCCATCACCCCTGTGTTCCAATGGCCCTTTATCACTTCCCATCACCCCTGTGTTCCAATGGCCCTTTATCACTCCCATCACTCCTGTGTTCCAATGGCCCTTTATCACTCCCATCACCCCTGTGTCCCACCCTTTATCACTCCCATCACTCCTGTGTTCCAATGACCCTTTATCACTCCCATCACTCCTGTGTTCCAATGGCCCTTTATCACTCCCATCACCCCTGTCTTCCAATGGCCCTTTATCACTCCCATCACTCCTGTGTTCCAATGGCCTTTATCACTCCCACCACCCCTGTGTTCCAATGGCCCTTTATCACTCCCATCACTCCTGTGTTCCAATGGCCCTTTATCACTCCCACCACCCTCCCATCACTCCCTGTGTTCCAATGGCCCTTTATCACTCCCATCACTCCTGTGTTCCAGTGGCATGTTGTGTTTTAAGTTTAAAGGCTAATAGATCATTAGAAATTACGGCACACGGCTTAGCTGGTTTCATGGAAAACGGGGACAATTCTAAGTGACCCCAAACTTTTGAACAGTAGTGTATCATCCAATGTAAATACTTTCAGTAAAAGATTATTTAAAATGACATTAAGCTTTACTTTTCATCTGAAGAAAATGATGACGCAAACTTTGTGTACCAAAAGTAAGGTTTGCCCAATTGTTATCTTAAACATAGAAAAAAGATCTATAGCTCCAGTGGAGCGATGGTGGCCAATAGCCCCTGGGCATAAGCCCAGTATGCCAGATAGCCTACATAGTGTTCTTAAGGTTAAATGACAGTTTAACCCCTTAATGACAAAGCCGTACATGTGCAGGCTCAAAATGCATTGTTTTCAATGGGTTTAGGGACCACCCAATCTCTTTAAGGGGTTAAGAAGACCAAGACTATTATGCTTATAATAATTATTCTGATCTAGTTTTGTATTTAAACCGAGTGCTGACTCTTTAAAGCTCCTTTACGGCACAATCGGCGAGAACGCACTTCGCAACGTTCTCCGCCGGGCTCGGAAGCTGCCACAAAAAAAAAAAAAGAAACCCTCCTCAGACCGATGGTGCTTTAGAAATGAAATAAGAGTCTAAGCGCGCATGTAGTTACAAACGGAGGAAATAATGACTCCGGCTCGGAGAAATACAGTCAATCAGGGAAATGCCAATACTCCGCAGAGAATACGGCCGCAAAGAAGAAGAAGTAAATACGGATTGAAGACATCGGTAACTTAAACAAGCAGCCGGCCGACTCCAGGGACTTATTGATTATTTTACCCAACGCGTGTGTGAGTTACGAGGCACTCCACGTGAGCGCGCATGGACGCGGTGTCTGCACATGCCGTGCGATAAAGATATTGAAATTAAAGGCGCTGTTCCACTGAGACAGAACATTATTTACATCTAGGAAGCGAATGAAGTAGACCTTAGCAGATCTGTCCCTTTATGCTTTTTATGTCACATGACAATTAAGTGTTCCTTGCGAAAACAAGGAAACAAGCTTCATTTTACATGATTAAATAACTCGGATTTTACTAAATCTTGGGGTATTTTTGTCATTTTTAAACCCTAGTGGTGTACAAGTGTCAGCGTAACTTCACTGCAGGCTGCATGTCTTTATTACGTTCTATTTCTCAACGCTTCATTTCATTAGAGGTGGGCTGCAGCCATCACTTTAGCTCGGCTGATTAACTCCTATTGGTTCATTTCCCCATGTAAATATTTACTATTATGCTGTTAATTAACACGAGACTCGTTATACTCTAATCCTTTCTTTTGCTTTAAATGAAATCTCTCGGGGGGCATTTTGACCCCACATGTTATTGACCCGGAACCTGAGAAGCTCATAATCCAACAGAGCAGCTGGTAAAGCGGGTGTCTGGGAGAGAGTTGGGCAGATTGTGTATTTGTACGGATTACACCAAAGCAAATGTATCTCAATGGGGAGGAAAACAGTACACGCGTACAGTATATACCAGCACCGAGTATGTTGACCAGACCTGGGAACTGTCGGCGTTTAACCCAGAGACTCAGGATGAAGCGCAGATTCCCCGGGTCACTACGGGTAAACTTGCGCTGCGGCACGCCCCACTCCGCACCTACCTGCCCTCCAACAAGGGCCTGTGACTTCAGGGAATGTGCTTATAAAAGTAAATAGTATGTAAAGTACATTTCCTCTTTATCCCCTTCAGTCCCCTATAGACGTACCATTACCTCCATAAAACGCATCTCGAGAATGCCCTATGGACGTATCGGTACGTCCCGACCTTCTTGCTACACGGGAGATCTCACCGTCAGCAAAAAGCCAGCATTGCTGCCCGATCTCCTGTAACAGATTCCGGCGCGAATGTCCGATCGTGCATTCCCTTCCGGGTCGCGTCACTGCTGTCGTCACCCGGAAGGTCACAATACCCGGAAGGACAGGATATCCCCTGCCAGGAAACACAAATCATAAAGAGAAAAAAAGTGTTTTTGATTTTTTTTATTGTTAATACAATAAATAATAATAAGAAAACCCAATAAACTGAGCTAGGTGATGTCATTGTGACATCACTGGCATTAATAACATGTTCAAGATAAAATAAAAACAAATTATAAAAAAAAAGATAATAATAATAATAAAAATCCTTACATCCCATTGCCCTAACACAACATCTAAAAGGTATAACCCTCCTGCCCCCCCTGCCCGTTCACAACCCCCACACACGTTAAGCCATAAGTATAAAGAATACTACCCCATAGGGTGTAGGGACTGAAGGGGTTAAAATACCTAATTTATATAGACAGACCCTTAACCACACCGCCTAAAAGAGAATTGCCCCTTTTGTCCCCATTTGAAATTTTTAGTGGCAGTCAAAAAAAGACTTGTTCTTCTACGCAGAGCCACTTGGCATGTGTACCAGTCGCAAGATGACTGTATAACAGAGCAGGTGGGGTTTAGGCAGGGAGGTCTCAGGCAAAGCTGCAAACAGCCGTGCTGATTGGTCAATCCATCAATCAATCAGTTATCCGCCGCATCTATTAGCCTCTAGACTTTCTAGACCGGCCCCCAATTCGTTCCATATATTTACTGTATCTGATTTACAAACGCGTCATTCCTCCGTAGGTCACGCCCCCTTGCGTCGATACCTGACGTCAACCAACCACAATCTGGAATTATAAGCACTCGAGATAATACATCTCTGTTTGCTGCGTCTCCATCCTAACGCCGTTTTTTCGGAGCGCTCAATACTGGACGCGGCGGTAGCTTGGTCTCCGCAAATATGGCTGCACAACCAGCTGAGGCCCTTACAGAACTGCTCTCATAGGGCTGCTTAGAGTTAAACGCACTTACGTCAGTGGCGTGAAGCAGCTGATTGGAGGCGTGTCTAGGCTGCCTCTTGTTTGTAGTATTCCGGTGTCCGGGTGAGTTGAGGTGTGTGTACGGACTCACGGGGGCCAAACTGGGCTTGGGGGCCCTCCTGAGGTTCATGAATGGCTGGGGGTTGGGGTAGCTCTGGTTACTTTCTTATCTCACATGCAGACCTTTGCCCTCCGTGTCCTAATTTCTGGCTGCTAACATGCCTAGGCTTGCAAGTGCTGGTATTACCCTCAGACATAGGAGAGCCCTTCACATACAGCATAGGCCAAGACATAGGAGAGCCCTTCACATACAGCATAGGCCATTCTGCATTGTATTAATAATAATAATAAAAATATTATTTCATGTAGCGCCATCATATACTGCAGCGCAGTGAAATGGACTAACAGGACATAACAATCATGGTTTACACCGCGCTTCATTGTATTAAATCCTCCATTCTTACATCAGGAGCGTAATATATTTGATGACGGCTGGCGCGGGTGTTATTTTTTAATGCTGTTATATGAAATATTTCCAAGTCCCAAAGCAAGCTGTAAGGCCTTGGTGTGAATTATACCAGGCCCGGGTACTTTTCCATCAACGCCCTATGAATTCACCGTGCCAAAAAAAACATAATTAGTCGGCTTGCTTCATAAATATCGGCATGAAAAGCAGTTATTTACTAAAAGCTTGTGTGAAATACATGGATCTGTTTTAAACACTAGGTTACGTGTACACCGCAAATAAAATGTACTGGAAAATGTATTTATTATTATTATTATTTATTACAGAATATGGTTTTTTTGCATGTAATACTACATCTAAACTTTTGTTACAATGTTTCTTTATTATTAGAACACAATATAACAACGGAACAACGCTTTTTATGCCCATGACATGAAGTGTGTGACATTGAAAAGACCCCTTTAGTGAAGTACGGCACTCAGGGGGGAGATCGGTAAGTTTTGGGGATTTTTATTATACTTTTACCTGTTTAAATTGTGAAATAACTTCATTTTTATAAAGAGGAAGATAAAAAAAGTATATTTTAATTTTTACCTTTTTTTTATTTTATTATTATTGCATCATTGTTTTCCTCTTCTTTTTTAAAACAATCAATCATTGGCTTCTTCCTGTTAAGAATAGGCCTGGCCTATGAAATCGTGGCAAGTAAGCAGTCACAATTGGCTGATGTGACATTTATTCTAGTATTACCGTATTATGGAATTTAATGGGGTTTAAAAAAAACTTTTTAGTAATTGCAAAATAAAATAGAATATTTTCTTTAAACACTGTTTAGAGTTGAGATGTTATATCAGTGACAATTTATACATTAAAAGTGATTTCAGGCCTGTTGGGGACATCTGATTCAATAATGAAAAAAAAAACTTGTAGTTGACTATCCTAAATCTCTATATTAACAAAAAAGGACAGACTAGACGGACCGAATGGGTCTTATCTGCCGTCAAATTCTATGTTTCTAATATATGCCTTAAAAACTTTGCCTTTTAAACTAAAGTTTCTGCTTTAATGAATATTAAACAAAATAAATAAATAAATAATAATAAATATATATACTATTGCGCATCCCAATGAGTGATGCATAGACCTAATCTATTTGGCCAGAAGAAAGGTAGGTGAGATGTATGTTTTTCTAGAATGACCTCCAAATGTTTAGAAATTGTTTTATGTTTTCTAACAAATAACTTTGTTTTCCCGCACTCTGCCACGATATATGATCTTTAGAGATGGATCAGAAACTAAGCGAATTGGTTGAATCGCTAACTACGTCGGGTGAACCCCAACTAAATCCCGAGAAAATGAAGGAGCTGAAGAGAATCTGCAAGTATGATGTTTCATGCCGTAACTATTATTTGGGTTTCTGCCTTTGACAAAACAAATAAGATAAGTTTCAAATACTAAAAAAAACTACAATATAAGTCTGTTTACTTAGGAGAACTTTGAGATTCTATAGAACAGAATATCATTCTAAACTGAACAACCCGGAGAGAATGAGATTAAAATCCTGTGGGGAGATTAAAAAAGAAATATCTACTCTGTGTTTACCATGTTAGATCTATATTTCAGTGTATGGCAAGATATGTTTGCATACAGCTTAACCCCTTCGTGACAAAGCCGTACATGCATTGTTCTTAATGGGTGACATTGTCCTTAAGGGGTTACATTTTTGTATCGTTTTCTTTGAAGGTCGTCAGATGAGCACATAAACCACGTGTACCATCTCCTGATGACCCAGCTGAGCGAGGAGCATGCCGAGGTCCGCCTGTCCGCCTTCCAGATAGCCAGCGAGCTCTTTTCCCGCTCGCATCATTTCCGGACTCTAATCATCTCCAACTTCCAGGAGTTCCTGGAGCTCACTGTGGAGACAGACTATGAGCAGCCCTTGCCTCCTCCCAAAGAAGTGGCTCAGAAATTAAAAGTGTTGGCCATCAAGACAGTTCAGGAATGGCATGAGAAATTTGGCGAGGCCTACAAGAAGCTGTCACTGGGATACCACTTCCTAAAGCAGAACAAAAAGGTGATTGCTGGGAGTCTTCTTTAGAATGGACTCCGAGCGGACATGCATTACGTGCTTTACCGTTTATCTAGGTCTGTGCATGGCTGACTGTATCATGCGTAACTTCTTTTTTCCAGGTAGATTTTCAAGACGTGAGATCGAGGACGTTAGCAGAGCGGAAAAGGGAAGAAGAAAAGAAGCAACGTCTGGAAAATATTTATAAGGAGAAGGCTAGAAAAGCAAGTGAAGAAATGGAAGGTCAGGGGGGGCGAAATTTGTTTTATAGGCTTTATAAATTTTAATGTACATTTGCCACCTTTTGCAAATCCTACGTTTTATAGTCCAGTACTCAAAAAATGCATTTTGTTCACTAACTAGAATAAGCAATATGTATGTATTAGACAGGGGTGAGTGTAGGGTTTGTGTTGCCTTAGTTGTCGTATTTCACGCGCCATCTGTCTGCTTGATCTCGGGTGATTTGTGAACAGAATTCTGGTGCAGATTTTTCAGGCTACCGAGGTTTTATCGTATAACGTATAAAATATTACTTTTACTAAAAATTGGGGCTAAAAACACGAGAAAACTGAATGGAAAAATAATATTGAAATGTTAAAATGCGGCATTATTGAAATGCGGCATTAAAAGATTAACACTAATTCTGAGAGGAGGGCAGAGGAACAGGGATTCTACCTGCCCGCTATACGAGTCTCTCACGTTATACTAATTGCAGAATGGATGGTTTTTTTAGACGTGTTCATCCACAGAATGATTTTTTTGCTTTTCATAGAGATGATGCCCGAGATCCAGTCAAGTCTGAGGGAAATGGAGAGCTGTTTTAAACTTTTGTTGCCCGATCCAGATGATTTTGCAGTGGTGATGGATGAAAAAGACTCAGCGAGGGAAACGTACAGCAGAACCGATGACATTTTCTCCGAACCGACCAATCGGATACAGTCCTGTGTCGACGACGAGCGGCCATGTTGTAGCAAAGACTTGTCACCGGTCGTGGCGCCCAGCAAGATCTCTGAAAATGGAGCTGTGGAGAAGTTGGGTGATGGCTCCAAGGATTCTGATTCAGAGGAGTCCGATTGTGACTATGAAGGAGTGGAGGAGTCGTTCATTAGGGACCATGGACTTGGTTCTCACAAGTATACACTCAGTCTGGACATCCCAACAGGTGAGCGTTGGTTGATGATCTACTTGGGGAATTACGAGTTAGTGGCTTTGATTCATTGTACCCGTCTTTATAGCCCGTATACTGCGTAGTCGCATTCTCTTGATTGTTATACAATCTCCTTAGTTTGTCATTTGTATGAAATTCTATTTCTGCTTATGAACGACTTTCACAATCCCCCCCCCCAGATCTTAAGGTGACCGAAAACGAGAACAATACAGATGTTGTAAACAGCCTGTTGGATTCGCATACACTCGTTAAGAACAAGTACTGGCCGGCAGTCCAATCTTGGTTACAGGTAGGTGACAGATTTACTGTAGATGTAGTTTTAGACTCCTAACCTTTAATATAAATGTGAAAACAGTTTTTTTGAGGAATGTGTGTTACTGAAACTCTATAATTGGTGGCCGCTATGTTCTTTTGGCTTCAGAGTTCGGAATGTGGAATTATCTGTACTCAATACCAAACCTACAAAATAAAAAGATGAAATAGAGTGAAAATAATCCGTTGTACAGGGCCAGTTCAACCTTTTTTGTTGGAGGAATTACTTGCATTGGCCGTTCATCATGTATCGTGAAGTGAGAGTTAAAAGCCACAACTTTCGTGACAACTCTCCGTTTAGTGAATAAACCTTTACAGTTCTTATTATATTAAAAAGTTCTTACCAAGTTTTCTGTTGAATCTTTTAAGCTTGTTTTTTTTGTTGCGGCTTTGCAGATCTTTACTAAAGCCGGGATAAATGATGACCGTCTTAAGTGTGCGATCGACCTAAAAAAGGACTTAGAAAACGTGTTGCGGAAGCACAAGGAAATGAACATCGAGTGTAAAGCCGGAAAGCGAGGGACGGTAAGTGCTTCAGCTCTCAGTCGCGCGAGGACGATGCTGCGTCTCTTCTATTTGGAACACTAAGGCTCAATTAAAAGAAAATGATATGTGGGAAAAGGAGGCAATGTGTAAAAAGTGATTTTTATGAAAAGTGCTCTTATTACTAAAGCAACCAATTGAATGTATTTATTTGGATTGAACCGTGCTGTTTCTATGGTTCTGGTGTCTACAAGGAAATATTTTGCTTGGAATGTAACTCTGTAATTGTACTCCTAGGAAAGATCCTCCAAAATAATACAAAAGTAAAATTAATATAAAAAGTCATTTATGGTTCTGTCACTTACCGTATCTGACCAGCAGAGGGCGCACACGCTGGAAACAGGTCTGTTTTCGGGCACATTTATGCGTTCCGCGGTCAGCTGAATACCTCCCAGTTTAGTGTAGTTAAAATCTAAGGCTTTTTTGGGTTTTGAGCAGACAGAATTACTGAATATATACATTTTTTTCCACTTCCTTTTTATAGAACCTGTATACATCTTGCGGTTTTATGCAAGAGTGTCTGTTCCGTTCCATACAACACCGCGGCTTTGTTCAGGTGATAAACTTGTACAGAGATCTGCGCTTATAAAATTCACTCTTCGGAATATGACGGACGCCTTGCATTCCCTCATTATTAGTAGTAACGGTTCATTATCGAGAGAGCGTAGGACTGGGGGGGCAGATGCACAGGTAGAACAGATGCAGGAACTTGGCCCTTCTTGCTTGAGACTATATCTCTAGATTCAGTTGACTTATACGAAGAACATATCATTTGTGGGTGGAAAAATGATTATTAAGTACCACTGGCCACCATGTGTAGCTTTGGCATTTATTTTGTTAAATACATTTCCCGGCAGTAGTCACGTCGGAGATTGCTTTATTAGCAAGTGAGATTATCTGACATTAATTTAGTAATTTAAGTTGAAAAAAGACCATCATGTTGTATTCTTCTACCAATGCGTCCTGTTTTTGATCCAAAAGAACCCAATTTAGCTTTTTTTTTTAATATATATATATTTGATGTTGTGCTGCAGGTTAGTTATAACTTTTAAATCTTAATACGCAATTAGGCTTTTCTTGCAGGAGACAAAGCTGCGGATTTCTCCCGTGAGGGTATTAGCGTCCCGATAGGCCCCCGCGCGCTCTTTCTCGTACAGATAAACGCGTCCGGGTGCCGTATCAAATTCAGGGAAATTGCCCATGAAATTAATTGCCCTGTAAACAAAGATAATTCAGCGGAAAAACAAAACTGAACGCGCTCTCATTGTGGAATGAGAAAATTGATTTCACCGGGACTATATTACTGCTCATTTTCTGCTCTGCTTTTATAGTATTCACTAAGCTGTGATTTTTATTTGTCTCCTAAACTTTGTATCCGCTTGCCGAATGCACACAGGCCATAAAACGTATTTTTAAAGTTGCAGCGTACATTTCTTAGCGCCTTTACACCGGTAACCCGTTCAGTGCTAGGGTCGTGCATACAACCCCTTGCCTCTAGACGATGTGTCGGTGCAGTTCTTGACTACTATTCTTTTTTTTTATATGACCTTGAATTGAGTTTATGTGGCCCTCTGGTTTGTTAACCATTGGTTTGTGCATAGGGGGAAAGATGAGGGTAGCTTATGCGCTGCCCATTGGACACATTTATTTATTTTTCACACTGTAAGCTGCCTAAAATGTTAGTTTTCGTTGGGGGGTTCGTACTTTTTCGGCCCGGTTAGGCAGTTCGTGTCAGTGCCCAATGTTAGCCAGCAGAGGGCGCTGTGTTGTAAGGGGTGAGCCGGGCCGGCAGTAACCGGGCTTTACCAGAGACTACGCAGACGAATGGGGCGTGCGTTATACCAATAAATCACCAATATACCTTTTTTTTCCCCCCTCTTTCAGTTACGTCTGGGTTTTATACACTCGGCTCATGGAAAACACGCAAAAAATGAATAATCATGTTAAAAATGTTAGTTTTAGAAAATGAAGCCTGTTAAATTTATTTACAGAGCGCCAGCGTTGCTGCAGCAGGGGAAGAGTAAAAAAATAACGATAACGTTACATTTTCCAGCAATATTAATACGCTTTTCAGCGATACTGGTGCAGGACAAGAGGTGACAATGTGAGCTGACAATCTATTACAAAATAACTTTGACGGGTAGAAGCTGTGAACGTCTGCCCGTTTTTCCTTAATCAGCCGTTGGTCTCGTCTTAGATTCAGGAGCCGCATGCCTATCCCATGCGTGTTTCATCCCTTTACTATATTGGCCTCTTCTATATCTGCTGGGAGGCTGTTCCACTTATCCACCACCCTCTCGGCAAACCAAAAAAAAAAAAAGTCAATTCCCGTCAATCTCGGCACGAAAAAAATGGCTTTTCAAAGGTCTAGCGGAGACATGGGTTGTTTTTTTCAGGGGGGGGGGGGGTTTCACGTTTGCCCTGGCACATTAGAGGTTAAGTCATTCCAAGGCATTTTGGATGAAGCCTCCCATCTCTTAAGGAGGGAAGGCTTCGGCTGGGTAGATGCACATGAGATATTGGCACGGCAGAATAATTTGTAGGGCCCTCCGCTCGCGAGGGTATTAGCATATAAATAGCAGGCGCAATGGCGGCCATCACAGCCGAGTACGTTTAATTTTTACTTTATAAGACGGAATGGGTTTTTAAACGCGGCCCCCATCAAGCTTGCTCCAAAGACAAATGAAGTTTAGACTTTGCTTGTTTGCCGGAGCCTTCCGAGCCCTCCGTGTGTTTTTATTTCAGGCAGATGGGGGGCACTGGCTTTGTTAGGTGGAAAGTAATTGAACCGGCAGAGCAAATTAATTGCAAAATGTATTTAATACCCCCGGCCGCAGCGGGAAACCATGTTTTAGCGGGCTGGTTTATTTCGCTGACACGTTATCTCCGGGCCCGCTTCTCTTTCCTCAGCTCTGGCGAAAATAATTAGTTTGATCGCTTAATCCGGCTCCGGAAAGTGATTATATATACTATGTTTTCGCGTCTTTTATTGCGCCGTATTGCTTGTTTAATTGGAATTCCGCTGTAGTTTTAAGTCCTCTTAACACAGAGCGGAATCAATGTCTAAAACCCTTAATATTTATATTTTCGGCATCCGTTTTCCTGACATTCATGCACTCACCGAATCCAAACACAGACTCTCTGAACGGATACTAACCGGATACTTAACGTAGCTTTATTTCATAGGAGCGCCTTTTTAAAATAAATAGCCCACGTCCTTAACGTTGTTATATTGGCGATGCTGCTCGTTTTTGCTATTTTTCAGGGTCTGATTTTAAAAAGTTTTGGTAATTCGGTAGTGTGTGTATGTATGTATGTGTGTGTGTGTGTATAGTATTATATATATATTATATATAATTTGTTTTATTGATTTTAATTTTAATTGTTTATACTTTTTCTGTTATTTTTATTATTCAACACAATCCTGTTTAATCATATATTTTAAACATAATTACAAACATATCTGAGATGTACGAACAAAAGTGTTGGTAGATGAGCCAGACCACAATTTCACATTATGGTAAAAACATATAATAATTTTTTTTCCCAGTGATTTTTCTTAGTCTTTCTTGTTTTTGAATAATTTAAATATATATATTATATTCACTTCATCGTACTAAATTTGTAATTTCCGAGATTTTAATCAATAACTTTAAATTATATAATTTTTTTTTTCTCATTGTTTGTTTTTCTCATCTAATTTTTTTTTTTAGCAATTCTTTATATGATGATAATGTTCTTCAGGCTGAACGTTTGTATATTTTCCGAGATACTTTATTCTAGTATTCATCATGAGTGGTTATTGGAAGGCTCTTTATTTTTATTTCTTTTTAATTGTCGGCGTGAGTTAAGAAAGTTGAAGGTCGGTGAAGCGGGGAGACGTCACGGCTGCCTTAAAGCTTTTATATCGGCGACGTTGCACTGTCCATCAAGCGTCTGTTTCCGGTAATATTATTGGATGGCGGATGTCAGTTTCTAGCGGTATTTAACATGTCAGCAGAAAAATATATACTCTGTGCCTTTTCGGTAACTTTGTTGAGTGCGATCGATGTAAGTGAATTACTCCAGTTCGGAAGTTTTTAATTGTACTAATGTTTACCTTTTGGGGGGAAAAATTGAGATGTCATTCTAGCTATGTGTAGAGTGTTGCTGTTGACTTGATAAAGGGAGATTGGTATTTTCGAAAAATACCGGTAATTGGAAATGTGAAGGTATTTCGACAATACTGATTTTTTTTTTTTATTTTCTTTTATTTTTTTTTACATTTATTTCAATAAACCCAAATGCAGCATAAATACTTTCAAATTGTATGTATAATACTCACTGTTCATGCATTCTCGTTCTGCTATCTTCGAAGACAAACACTCTGCCCTGCACGGTCTGTGGCAATAGAACAATAGAACGGCTCAGTCATAGTCACCCAGCCTGACACGCTATCTAATGAAAGTCTATGGAGTAACAGACTTCATTAACATTGCCAATAGAGCAAGGGTTTCCAACCTGCGGCCCTCCAGCTGCAGGACTACATCGCCCATACTCCCCAGCCAGCCCCTTAGCTGAAAGAGCATTATGGGAGATGTAGTCCTGCAGCAGCTGGAGGACCACAGGTTGGACGCCCCTGCTATAGAGTATCAGCTCAGTGTGGGGTTTGAGTTGGGAAAGTTACCCCAAGATGGTCACATGACTGACAACAATGGCCGCCTCCAGGGCTGCAGGACGTTTATCGGAACAAAATGAGATAAAACCAGGGCTTTTGTGCCGACCTACGTGAAGCACTGGGTTTTACACTCATGTAAATCATGTCACAGCTTAAACTATGCATTATGCAGGGCCAGCTCAGCCCTTCATGTCTACGAAACACACCAGAGTTGACCTTTTATACTCCGTATGTTAAACTCGCTAGCTGTTTCTCGGAGACGCATGTATCATCTCTTTCCATGTCGGTGTTCGCGGCGTACGGATCGCGTTTGTTATGCGGATACAGCGGGCGCACAAAGGCTCCTGGGCTCCGCTCGCCGTAAAGGTCAGGGCCCAAGGAGTCCAGTATTTGCCGATCTCGTTGAAATTCATGGCTCCTGGCAATAAGCATAATATTTTATTAAAACGACCCCCATATTTAAAAGCCGGCACAATACGTTATGCATTGTAGCACCAAACTCACATCTACCATTTTGGGGGGGGGGGAATTAAAACCCATAAATTGAGTTTAGTGTTTGATATGCGCCGCTGTCGCTCTCCGAGCCGCAATGCCCCCTAAAACCTTGGGTTGCTTTTCACCTTTCATAAATTCCTGGGGTGATTCTGTACAAAAAATAATTTTCAGCTCCGCGGCTCATTGTTATTCAGACTTGATTGATCGTCGTCATTTGCTCGGCGAGGAAGTTAAGTGCTCCTGTCATTTCCAGGGGTATAATTGGGACGTTTCACAGGTCAGCGGCGGTGGCAGGGCTTCCCTTTTGATTATTGTTAGACTGATAACAAAAATTACAGTTTTCGGTGATTGATGGATACCTTGGTGTCTAAATGCCGCGGTCACGCATGGTACCTAAACAAAACGAATTTGCATCTGATTATGGATTTCAGGAGAAGGGAATTTCAGATTTGGCTTTATTTTCTTTAAAGAAAGGGGTTATATAGAAAGACCTTTTAGGGTTTTTACTTAGTGGTGGGCGGGATATTGAAATGATGCATTAATTCACCCCTTCATTACAAGCGTTTAAGGAAATATATGAAAACTAATGGGGGGGGGGGCTATTTCCCTTCTGGCCCCGTCTGCTGATGGCAAATTGCCGTTGGGGTTAATAGAGCCCCGGTTTTTAATGTGGCTTGGATGTCGGTGCTTTTTAAGAATAACCAATCCGAGTGTGAGTGAGTATGTGTATATAATAATATATATATATAATATATATATATATTATATATACAAAGTGCCATGTTTGTTTCAGAAGAAAGAAAAAACAAACATTCTAGTATTTCAAAATTTAGAATAAATGTCTTGATTTCACCTTAAATCCCTTTAAACAGCATTTTGCTTTGTGTCGTTTTTATTAACTGGGTGTGATTGCTTTTGCTACGAAAGTATTAAGAATGGATTATTTTTTTAAGGTAATCGGAGTAAATGCACAGCGCAAGCAGTCTTTGCACTGAGTTTTTTTTATTGGAAATGGAAAAATACATGTATCCGTGTTTTGATCTATGCATATGCTCACTGTTTAGCTTTGATGCCCTTTAAAAAAAAAAAAATAAAATAAAGGCTTTCTTGATTGAAAAATAAATTCCTTTACAGTTCAAACTTTTACAAAATTATAAAAGTGCGTTTTGTCCTAAATAAAAAAAAATTAAAAAAAAACCCAATAGAAAAAGAGATACAATAGATGGGATAGATGAATATCCCAACTCTGTGCACTAATTTGGGGAGCTTTCACCTCTTTTATATAGTCGGTAGGGGACCTCGCAGTGTGCACTAAGGAGCTTCCCCTCCCCCTTTTACCTTTCTGTCGGTTTCCCTATTTGAAAATGTTTAAAAAAACCACTGGTTTACCCCCAAAAAAGTTTAGGAGGGTGTCCTGTAGTCCCTGTTTTCTCATGCGGTTTACCTGCAGTGTTTCCAGTACATTTTTCCCGAGGCTGGGAGTGCAGTCCTGCTTTCCGCTGGCGAGCTCACAGCCACCGAACCCCAGAAATTGCCGTAATCCCCGCCGCAAACCATGAATTTCCCAGGAAGCCTTCCCAAGCATTTCATCTCTGTATTTTATATTTCAACGCTTTTGAAGTGTTCATGGAGTAAGATGTGGCCTCGCAGAAGCTTTCAAGACCTCAGAGATTCCTTCTCTTCTTATGAAGAAGGGACTGTAGAGATCTCAGAAGTTTGATTGCACGTCTTACTCCACAGATGTGGGGGTGGGGGGTTTATTTTTAACCCAAATCTGAAGACAATGGGAATCTTTAACGTAGATACCCCTGTGTAAGAAAGCAGCGTGCTCGTTGCTCTCGTCTTCTATGATTATTATTTTTATGGTTGACGTGTTGTATTTTTTGTGCAGGGGAACGCTAGCGATGAGGACGACGACGAGTTTGAAGAGGTCCCCGAGAAGGAAGGTTACGAACCCGACATCCCTGACCACCTTCGCGCGGAGTACGGTGAGTCCGCCGGCTGTGAAAAGGCTTTATCCCCGCGTGTTACGGCGGTAGTAAAGTAAATAAACAGCCATTACGGAGTAATAAAGCGATCAGTGGGGTGGGTAATCTCTCCGACGGCTGCGAGGGAAGTCGGTGCAGAGACGGGGGAAGTGGCGATTGGCCCCGGATAAACCAATACCTTGTAGGAGGCGAAGCCTCGGAGGCTGCCGGCTTGTTTCACCGCCGCGTATGTCCACGCTTTAAAGCGAGCAGCTGTTATATGAGCTACAAAGGGATATATTTACAAAGAGATGTTTATTCCCCGTGGAAGAAAAATATACAGCTTTGGATACCTTTGTAGTAAATGGGTTTTTCGGGGTTGCCGGAATTACCGTAAATCTGTTTAATTAAATCCCGTTCCGAAGTGTCACCCGACGCCTCTTAGCAGCGTCCGCTGTGAGATATCCGGCACCCCGTGCCTTGTGCGAAGGCTCGCTACGCTCTCTCACACACGCTGTTGTACATATCATCTGTCACGTCATGGACTCGTAAAGTTTCTTAATAGAAAATCATGGCGAATTTGTACTGGATGTGCTAAATACCGTGGGTTCCTTTGTGTGTCGGCGCAACATTGAATGTCTTCCCCCTGTGACCCCGCTCAGGAAATGATTTCCCTCGCAGTGTGGTACATTGTATCATCCAGTAACTGCAGTATATTTTCTTTGTTATGCAGCCGGTTACATTCTTATTTTCATATTATTGCTACTGGTGGGGTGGCGATGGGACCCCCGTCTCTTTTAATGCCCCCCACACACACATCCTAGTATTTTCAGAGTCCAGAAGGGCTTCGTGCTACCCCCGAGCGTGAGGTTGTGTGGGTATTCGAAAGAACCAGTTGTAGAAGAAACCACTGGAGAGACTCGATCTAACGAGCGGCTTAAACAGATGGCGAGATAACGTACGGGGGGTTCTGCCCCTCGGACCCCTCGCTGGAGTCGTGGATGTCAGACGTGGTCCTCTTATCGGCTGCCTATAGTAATCTGGCTGCTAATGTGTGATGATCCACAGCCGATGCTGTATGGTGATGGCGGTTCGTGGCATCACAGTGAAGAATGCTTCTGTATTACGAATACAATGTCCTACCCCCCCCGTCCTAGAAGAAATCCGGAAGGGGGGCAAATACTCTTTCACAGGACTGTATTACAACGCTGGACATACAGCCATCCTGGCTCCAAACACGCTGCCAATGCTGAATTATCTGAATGCTAGCACGATCATACCGCCTAAGTGTCCTGCGTTAGAAGGAACAGTCTTAAATCCCAAATCCCACTGTCTCTCTTCTTGGCTCGATCAGATTCCCCCCCCCCTATCTGTTATTTTATATTTAGACTGCTCTTGGGCAATCATTACCCTCCGACAACATCTCTTCAACACTTCTGGGGGTCTTTTAAATACCTGTTAGATAACAAGTCCAGCCATTCAGTGCCCTGTGGGGAGGAAAAATAGATTTTATTTGTTTTGTTGAAGCTGATTTCCCACAATAATTTTATACTAATTTAATATGTAAATAGAAAAAAGCAACTACAGATCCATCCATGACGTGCATTTGGTTGACCGATGATTTAAGTAATTAGCTAAGTGAACTGTGAAGCAATTACCTCTTACAGGGTGTCAGACTAAATTATGGTGTTACATATTTTTGATGACCTTTCATTAGTGAAATCCTTAACGCACCCTGGCACCTGCCTGGAAGTGTCAAAAAAACACCATAACCGGCTTATTACAAAGAAACGGGGGCCACCTCGACCCCCGCAATTCATATTACGGGATTCAGCTTTATTATTGTTCTGATTAGCGCATTATCAGAGGTCTTCCGTTTCGCTTCTAATGGTTTATAAATTCTAAAATAGACATTTGCAAGGATATTTTTAGAGCATTCTGTCAATGGGATACGGAGTGAGAACTATGCAAGGTTTTTGCCATCAACCTTTTTGTAGAAACATATTGGATTTAAACACAGGGGGCTATGATGGTGGCCCCCACACCCATACATATTGTCTGTTTTACTTTGCAATCCCTACCACATAGGTTTATTTAGTCTATAGAGCTATAAAATATACGGTCGGTGGAAACCACCGATACATTAAGTGCTGAGTGTGTGTGTATTTATATATATATACTGTGTCAAGAAAAAGTCACTGAACCTGTTGGAATGACCTGTTTTTTTTGGAGGGGGGGTTGAGTGTAGACAAACACAATGTTATTAATCTAATAACAAAAAAACACACGTATTAAAGTACTGATGGGAAAAGGTGAGTGAACCCTTGGATTTAGTAACTGGTCCAACCTCCTTTGGCAGCAATAACCGCAAACAAGAACAATGGGTAGCCGCGGATCCGACCTGCACAACGCTCAGGAGGGATTTTAAACCATTCTGCCTTACAGATCTCCTAAAGGTCAGCCGTATCCCTAGGATGTCTGGTGTGAACGGCTCTCCTGAGCTCACTCCTCAACATCTCTAATGTCTGGGCTCTATTCTGTAGTAGATTTTGATGTTTAGTGTTGTTGTCCTGCAGACAGCCATCCTGACTTTGCCAAGCCAAGCAGCCCCAAATCATGATGACCCCTCTACCATAGTTCACCGTCCCTTCTCCCCATTTATAAACAATTTGTGTAACTGTGGACTGATGAATATTTAAATTCTTTGAGGTTTCTTTCTAACCCTTTTCTAGCTTTCTAGCTGAGAATAGCAAACTCCAAATGTTTGAGTGTTTATTTTATGTCAAAGTAGCTCTAAAACACACCTTGTATACCATTTCATTGATTGGACTGCAGGTTTAATAACTCCTGACGCCAATTAGCTTTTGTTGAAGTGATTAGCTTAGAGGTTTCCAACGTTTTCCAACCCACACTGCGAATGTTTGGCTGATTCAGTATGGACAAGAACAATCATTTGTGTTCATTATTGTGATGAAGATCACATCGTATTTTAAGACAAATTTATACATAAATGCCGTCAGTTCCAAAGGCCCCCATTTTTTTTCTTGCCACTATATAGATACAAAGATTAGGCTGTTCTGTTGAACAAACTGTGGGATTTTTTTATCAGTAAATGCATTTTGCCTTGGTACTCAATATATCATCAGGCCACAGATGGGATGATTATGAGGGAGAGGGTCGGTACATAAAGAAACAAAGGGGATCCTTCCATGAAAGAATTCTAAGGCTGCGGCACATTAAAATATAATGTAATATAACGACACGTGGCCTGTGTAACTTTATCATTCACCTGAGAAGGCACGTTGTATGATAAAATCTCATGTTAAAATGCAAACGTTCTCCATGTAAGTCATACCACTGGTGGCAGAAGTACAATGAACTTAAAAATTCATCTGACGTCGCCCCTTCTGAGAAGTAATGTTACTATAGAGAACCCGAAAAGTGATTGTTTCCTTTGGGTAATTAGACAAGAATAAAACATGATTAAAACAAACAAGTAATTGCATTTTGGAGACGCTAGTTATCTTCCGAGGCGCTGATTAAAAATGTTGTTTACACAGTCTTGCGTCTAGTAGGCTCATAAATTCATCATTGCGGGAAGCGCTTCACCAGCCCCATCACAACGCGGAACGGAGCGGGGAAGCTCGTCCCCTAACAAGCTATGGACTACCGATCCCATCATCTGTTTCAACCACATGCATGCTGGGGTTAGTCGTCCAAGCACCGTCAGAATATTGCGTGTGTCCAGCCCTGACCTTAACATATGGAATTATATTTTGTTTTCAAATACAGCGCTGTGACAAGGCACGGAATTCTACCTAAAGCTGGCATTTTTGCCCCCTGTGCTTTTTCTAAAACAAGTTTCTTTAAAAATTATTTATTAAAATAAAATTATTTAAAGATTTGGGAAAAAACAAACCTAATGAGTAATTAAGCGTTGAAGGTGCGTCAATATCATTCTGTTGAAGGCTAAAACTGCCACTAAGTGATGACCTCCTTTTGAATATATACATTATTTGTCACTGCACGGTGGCTACCTGTCCCAGATTATCTGTGAACCTCAATCAAAAATATCTGTCCTGTGAACCTGGCAACCCTGTTCTGGAGCCTTATATCCTGAAATTGATAAACGCATGAGGAATTCTTGTAAATAAGTACAGAAACATGGAATTTGACAGCAGATAAGACCCATTCGGCTGATCTGGCCTGTCTGTTTTTCCCCGATGTAAACACTGAGACCTTAATCAGTCCTTGGGCTCGTCTTACATTCAGGACTTAGAAGGTGTTTCTTAAATTCAACATACCCGCAATCTAGAATTACTTACTATAGATGACGGCTCGGAGTGATTAGAATGAATATTGGCGTTATTGTCGAAATTCAGTTCCAGAAATCAACACCCCTTTTTAGCAGCTTTTAGCGAAGTCAATGCAATTAGTGTTACGCTGTTTAAAAAAAAACACCTGTCTTTTTAATAGATTTAAATTAATATCAATTTCCTTTAATTGAAAACATGTGTAAGGTACTTGAAACTGGAAATGTTAGGAACGCATAGTTTCACTACCAATATTTATAATAACGAAAAAAATGCCTTGCCAAGTGAATAGCTTGAAAAATTGTCCCGGTCGTCTTTTTGTTTAATAATAATTTTTTAAATGTGTATTCTGAATATATATATATACACACACACACACACAATAGATTTATATTAATGCAAAACTTTTTTAAATTAAAATATATACCTTATTATATCTAAATGTTAATATGCATAAAAAAATTTATGTAATATATTATATAATACACTAGGAAAAGTGTGTAGTCAGAATAAAATGTTTCAGACTATAACTATTAAAATATATATATTATATATATTAATATATATTTATATTTTTTTTTTCTTCTGAGTAAGCCCACACAGCTGCTAAGACCAATATACATGTTTCTTCCTTTATCCCCTCGCTCAGAATTTCCACAGAGGGGCTTTTATCTGTGGTTTTAATCCCACCATTTCTGTCGGGACATAATCTCTTTCTCAAATTTACATTTTAATTACCAGGCCAGCTGAACTGGCTAAAATCAATAATGTCAGCATTCAGCGGCCTATCTCGGAGTCAAGAACCCTACTTCTCTATTTCCCTCCATCGATCGATTTTCCCAACACACTCCATTTTATTGCCTAAAGCAAATAGGTGCCATTTGGTCACTTAACACACACAAAAAAACCCACTTTTGACCGTGTTATTATTGTGTTCAGACATCAAATAATAATCTACTAAAGCAGTCTAGCAAACAAAAATATTATCGTACCGTCAACCCCAAAGTTACCCTCTAACGTTTATAACGCGTATTGGCTTCTGAAATTAGCGTGCGGGGGATTTGATTGTAGCCGGTCTTGATCTCTAAGATTATGGGTGAATTAAATTGTATATTTTGAACACAAGGTTTAGTGACCTAATAGTTGGTTTACCTCCTGTGTGATATAACCGAACTCCTCCTGGATTGTAAGCTTCTTGCATCAGGGCTCTCCTTTCTAAAGTTAAAATGTTATGCGCTGCTTGTTATGTCTGATCCCCGCAGTGTTGCGGTTTAAAAATGACTAAGGACTAACGGCAGATAATCCATTCCTTTTGCAGGTCTAGAGCCTTCAGCATCATCTAAACCAGTGAAGAAACCAGCGTCCAAAGCGCCTGTTCCCCCTGCCCCACGGCGCAGAAAATCAAACGATGAGGAGCTGGATCCTACCTGCGCTGCTGCAACGCTTAAACTCATGAAGCACAAACTAGCAAAAATAGCTCCTTCATCCCCGAGGTAACCATAATAAAGTGTTTGTGCGAGAACACAAAGGGACATCCCAGTGATAGTTGTGTCCTGAACTGGATGACATGGAAAGACCACTATAGTCATTCTATAATACCACCTACACCCTATACCCTAATCGACAGCGATGAACAGTTCTCTGTAGACTGTGCAGACAGCGGCCGTCATGTTCTTTGTTTGGAATCCTACTGCAGTGATGAACAAAGACAGCTATGGCTTCCATCACATGGTGGTTTATGGTACAAACTAGCGCTTATGACCATGGTAGCATCTGCTCTTGAACGTCAATAGGAAGTTATTTATTGACTCGACTATTAGAATGCATGAAGGAAGAGAGAAAAGTATACTTTTAGGATAATGAGTTTTGATTGACTGCAATTAAAAGAACAAAATAGGTAATGTTACAATATTTGTTCATTGTGGTGTAATGTTTAGCGATACCCAAGAGTTCAATTTCCAGTGAAAATGTAGCACCTGATATTCTTCAAGGATCTCGACGTGTTCCGGTAAGAAGGCTTCTGACTGATCCCTATGAATTATTCAGGGCGGTCATGGTGGAGGAGCTCCTTAGCTTTGACCCTTCTGCTGAAAAGTTCAGTCCTCCTGCAGAGCCTTGGCTGTAGGGAAAGATGTATCAGCCGGCGGTATTTACATCCTCTGAGGTTTATTATCTCCTCGTATGTTTTCTCAGTGGGTCTGGGGAGACGAGCTCCAGAAGTGGAAAGTCGGAGGAGGAGATGGCCAGAGCACCTGTTGTGTCGTTCGGGTTAGACCTGCACTACTGGGGCCAAGAGCAGCAGACAGCTGGAAAAATACTAAAGTGAGTAATATATTTCACTACTTTTTCATTACAGGGGATTTAGGCATCGTAAACATAACCGCCCCACACCGCGTCTAGGCTTTCATCTAGGAGGTGGGTTTACTTTAAATTCTGTTTATTTTGGGAGATCGATTATGGCCCATAATGATAAGCCCCCAGAGTCCCCGCTTTGCTTTCCTTTTAAATTTCTATTGTAATTTAGGACAGCGGATTTGAGATAAAACGTATATTTATGTTGATGTAAGGACTTGCGGATAAAACCCGCCTTGTTGCTTAAAGGGTGTTGGGAGATGTAATCCTGGGTATTATATCGGATGTTAATTACATAGAGATCATGTTATTTAGTGCTTGTGTATGAGAAACACACTCCCCAAAAAATGAAATGGGGAAAAAAAATCCTCTCAATACAAATGAGTCTAATTGACTAACCAGTCGGGTTTATAAGTAATTAATATAATGATCTCGGCCATATTATAGATAGTATCCAGAGTATGGTCCGTTATTTACATTATGATCATGAAGAGTGTGTAGGACCCTCCAAAGCTTCAAGATTTAATGCAATCTAGAAAAAGATAGTTCTACAGATTTAAACATTTCATATATAATGTGATGAATTAGCTTAAGCTTGGAATTGTTGCCAATCCTACAACAATAAATGTATAGTTCCCTATATTCCATATGATGTGAACAAAAAAATAATGACCCTGTGAAACAACAGAAAACAAACAAAATAAGTAAAACCAGCCCAAAAAGAAGAAAATACATTGAAAATAATGTGCAATCTTGAGAATAAGAACAAAGCACAGGATTTCTTCAGTCTCCTGATAAAGTCTTCTGTGGATACGAATTGCTGGATTCTGTTTAAGTTGTTTCTAGAGCTGCAAGTCTAATTCAATAAAATTAACATAATAACAATTTCTGATATTTATTCATTTTTTCTGCCCGTGTGGAGTCAGACCACAAAGTCAGCTCACATTCATCCGACAACTTGGTCTACGGCGGCCAGTGTGAATTACTCTCAGGACTCTAGCGTAAAATTCTACATAGACTCTCAGCCCCAAAAATACATTGAGTACTCGGCGTATGCCGCATATCGGCGTCTAAATAATTTATTATTATAGTTTTCATGTAGATTTCAGCGAATTGCAGGAGCTCCGTAACTCGAGGAAAGGCATGACGGCGCGCCAGCTGCGTCAGCCGACGACTTCGGTAGCCAACGACCTCTGGGGATTGTGGGAGTTGTAGTCTCCGGCAGTCCCCGTCTTCTCTTTTTAATGCCCCTCCGCGTTCTGTCTGCCCTTTAATGTTGTCGAGTTCTGACACGGCGAGCCGGGAAGAGCTCGCGTTCGGCTGGGACGTGTCCGGATTGAGGTTTTTTTATTTTACAGCCGAGTTATTCAAGTCACAGGTGAAATCAAAAGCATATTTCACAGCCTGTCCCCGGCTTACCGTGCTGCCTGCCTTTTATGCTTCGCCATAAAATAGAGGGCACGCCTCTGAACCACATAGCTGCTTACTACCGATATGCCAAACTAACAAAAAATAATTTATTTCCACGCGGACCGAAAAAGAAAAAAGGAGCTGTTTATGGCTCGGAATGATGCATTAACCATAAAAGTGATTTTTAGAGGGTGCTCACCCCCTACGTTTTATATGGAGTTAAACACTCAAAAATAGAGTGAAAAAATGAGATAAAGAACCTCTGTTCTCAAAGTGAAAAAAAAGCCAAAGTCTTTAATTCTGCTGTACCTTCTTTTCTTAAAGAAATTCCATTTATTTTACTCTTCTAGAAAAATGATACAAAGTATAATCTTGATTGATACCTGGGTAGAATCACTGCTGGGTTCTTGGTCTTCATCCCGTTGCCAGAGGCCGGCACAGATATCCATTGAATGTTCCGGCATTCCTCTGGAGCGGTATATAAGTCTGTGAGTGCACACTTGTGATACTAGTTTGCACTTGAGTACAAGAACATATATCCTGGCTGACGGGGGGACCGTTACTGGCCCGCTGCCATCTGGAGGTAGCTACTAAATGGTGCTTTTTTACCCTCTTATATCCCCTTTTTTGTCCCCAAAAAAAGTATAAAAAAAAGATTCTTCTTATTACTCTGATTCATAATATCTTTAGTTTTCCTTAAATAAGTAAAGATATTGGGTAACGACTTAAATAGTTGTGTATGGGAATAGGGGTTTGGGGTAAAATTAATGACAGAAATAGGATAACATTTTCTGGTTTAAAGGTGCTATTTTACTATGTTCATTTTATTTTTGCTGCTGTAGTTTTAATCAAAGCATTTAATAAAAAATAAAAAATGAATGTGGCAAAAACAATGGTTCTGGTAAAGGTCAGGGCATTCAGAAGTACCAGAAATCAACTCGTAGGTGGAACAGCAGCTTTAGAATTTTCTTTGTTAGTGTACTTTTTTTTTGTCAAAGTTGTAGTCAAAGTTAAAAACCAGTATAAAAGTTTGTGTGTATCCAGGGTGTCTCATTTTTAATGAAAGTACAATGGCTCTGTGGACATTGCTCAATCAACGCCAACGTTAGGCCTTCACCGGCAGGTTTAAGAACGTACATTGACCGGCGACTTAACGCTCTTGCGTCCTCTTAGAATCCCTCATCTCCGACATGGCGAGGTTATCTCCCGGAGAGCAATATTGACCACGAAGCTACTATGTACTTTAATTGGTTTCTGGCCAAGTCGAATTTGTAGCTAAACTCCTGTGAGGTGAGGACGATGAGGGCCAAGCCGCGCTGATTTGGAGACTTATCAGTCTTAAGCTATGGCGGGTGGGAGAACGCGGAATCTTGGGATCGGGGGTTGTAGTAAATTAGTTAAATCCCAATAAAGCGCAAGGTTTAGAAAACAAACTCCCAAGTATCCACTATGGAGCGATGCGCGTGAAATCCCTCATCTGTCCGCCGAGCGCGGGTTTGTATTCACGCCGTATGGCTCTCACATGCTTATCCATTTGTAGGATAATTAGATTGTTCGCGTTGTGCAGAGAGGGAGCCGTAATCCAATAATAGGGGATATCGATAGCCGGAGGTAGCGCCCGCGTTCATTGATCTCGCTTTCGCTATTAACACACGCAGGGTCGCTTCTCAGCATCGATTCTGGGCTCCCAGCGAGACGGAGGAAGAAGTGGAAAATAAAGAGGTGGAAGCCATGCTAAAAACCCGCTACATAACGTTTCCGGGGAAATTTGAGCCGGTGAAACACAAGTGCCGCCATCCGCTGGCTAACGGGAGCCTGTGCGAGAGGCAGGATCGCTACAAGGTGCGTGGGGCAGCTGAACGGGATCAGGTTCTTTATTCCAAGGGTTGCTCGGTTTGAACATAAAACTCATTGTTTTCTGTTTTTTTTCCCTATTTATGCGTTTACCGTATGGGGGGGGGCGCTCTCCTTGGTGTTGTAACCCTCGTCCGCACTGTTTAGGGATATGTTAGGAAGTCATGCAGGAGCAGCATGAATCTTCTTGTTGCGATAGTTGGGCATCATTTGAAAGACCCACCGTCCTCTGGTGCCAGGCTAGCCCCGTGTCTATTGCATCTCGTGGCACGCGTTGTGTTACTGATGATCAGATTTCGCTGTCTCCTTACACCTGGACTTTGTAACGAATGTCCCGTTTTGTGTTGTCTGGCCAGTGTCCGTTCCACGGGAAGATTATCCCTCGGGATGAACTCGGAGTCCCAATGAATCCCGAGGACCGTGCCAGGGAGGCCAAGCAAAAGTTTGAGGAGGCGGCCCAAGAAAAAGGTGTGTTCTACAATAATTATGTAAAGGCACAAGAAACGATATTCCTGCTGCTTTGTGTGTAACTAGTATCTCTATGACATTGTGTTCATTATAACACACTGTGTGCGTGTATGTGTATGTGTGTGCGTGTATGTGTGTGTTTATGTATGTTGGTTTTGGTAAATCAGATCTACAATTCCAGCAAAGTCAGTTTACCTGTCGGGGGATTAAACCTCATAAAATGTCATCCAGGCTCCAGAACATGTATAATCACATGAATATTTTATATGCGGTGAGAGACGGCTGACCATAAACCAGCTTGTGTGTCCGTAAATCAGTGCTGAGAATAACGGGAGAGACGCTTGGCACCCCTTGTGTCTAAGAAGGCATGCGCTTGCAACCCACCTTAGTGTATAGTAATGGAAAGGCACAAAGAAGTGAAAAAAAAATGTCCTAATATATAAATATTTTATTGTGATGATTTTGATAACTGTACAAGCGCTTGGGTCTCGGCAGCGTACAGCGGGTATTAACTCCCTGGCATTCTTATAACGTCTGCCGAGGAGATAGCCCCATTCAGGAGTCCGACTGGTGTGGCCTGCGCGTTATTGCCCTGACCCGCTAATCTCCGTGTCCTCCTCTTCCAATACCTCGTACACTAAAGCGAGCGAAGTGCCGGTAATTGTGTCCGTCCCGGGGAGCGCCTGGCTCCTCAGCCTTTAGTGACTTGTTAACAGGTAGAAGGAAAATCCAGTAAAGGCAGACCCCTGGCCAGCCACTTGTGAAATAGCATCTATTTACTAACGGCGGTATTGATTGCCAGCTACTCGCGCAATCTGTGTCCTTTTCTTTCCCCTGCCGCTAAACCCGGTAACAATATACGAAGAGCTTTAGGGCCCCGTCAGCGTTCACAAAAAAAAGCCTCTCTTTTCCGGGGCATTTTATTGATTTTTCTCAAAAGCTTTTAAATTGCCTCCTTCGTTTTCCTCAAACGTTTATTTCATCTGCGCTGGATATGGGCACCTCTCCCCCGCGTCTAAACAATGCCTATTTCATCTGGTTCCTAAACTGTAACGCCTCGTTATCCCATAGATATCACTCGCATTGTTAACTTTGGATTCAGGAATTTACCGATGGGCTGGGATAATTTAAATGTATACTCCAGTTACACTAAACCCTAAAAATATATATTTTTTTATTTTTATTTTTTAAATGCTTTATCTATATCTATATATATATATATATATATATAGTGTGTGTGTGTGAGACATGGAAAAAATATGTAATTTCTGGGATTCCCTCCAAAAATGTCCTGATATGTGACGTTATGATGACTAAAAGTAGTTTTCAGTGGTTATTCTCGTTATCACTTTTTGGGTGGTTTGGCTTAGAATTACATTTTGTATTACTTATTTGAATACCAGAGAGGATTTTAGTTTGTCCCAAAAAAAAAATGTCCAGCTGATCTGGAGCTAAATATTTAAATTCTCCATCTTTCTGTTCAGTCCTGGTTTATTGGCCGTGTTAGCCAGACAAAACAGGACAAAAAACAGCTTATAATATATATATATATCTTGGTTTAATGTATTTCAGACTGGAGAGACCCAGAGCTGATGAAGGAAATTGAACAAGCTACCGGTCACGATCTGGGGTCCTCCAAATACTCCAAGAAAGGAAAGGGAGCGAAAAAGAAGGGAAAGAAAAAATACCCCAACCTTACTGACCTAAAGCAGAACGCGAACACGTCAAGGACACGGCTGGAGCGGAAAGTGTTTAACACGTAAGATACGGCGTGCAATGATTCTGAATATTTTGTGTCTCCTCTGGGCGTTATAATCCACTATCGCCGGGGTTTGTGTCTTTTGTCTCTTTGTTTATGTGATTTCTGTAATAACCGTGCAGATGAAGTGCATTGAGCTTCCATTGAGTAGAATACCGAGGCGATGCCAGATGAATGCTCTTTAACCCCTTAAGGACAATGGGCGGTCCCTAAACCCATTGAAAACAATGCATTTTGAGCCTGTACATGTATCGTCTTTGTCATTAAGGGGTTAATTAGGCTTTATTAAAGGGAAAATAATAATCGGGGTCCTAATAACCCTCCCAGGGCCATTATTTTCAATCCAGTAGATTTTCTGTATTTGGGCAAAAAAAATTGGTAGCTTCTAGTATTCTAAATAAATCAAATATTATTTAAAGTATATTTCCTCAATTGTGTTTTAAAGAAACACCCTTATGATGATGATGATACATTTTATGTTTAAAATAATTCAATCTCTGAAGTGTTTGAGAATCTATCTCTGATGGAACGACATATTAACCCTTTACTGGCCGTAACCAAGCATTCACTGGCTATACTTTTTTTCTATCATTTTAATCGTTTGCTGGTTGTCCTCTGTTGTGATTATGTACGTTCGTTATATATTTATTTTTTTTCTGTGTCCCCGACTGCAATATGCATCATAAAGCATAGTATTTACCATGCTGTCAGACTACAATTTATACGACGCTCAACAGGTCTTAATTAACGAAAGGGACGGACTGGTAAAGGAGTATCCTGGACATCAATTAACAATGCCCTTTCTGTTAGAATAAACAAGGTGTAATTAGCTCCGGAGAATTGGAAGGAGATCAAGCATCCCATTGAATTATGCTTGAAGGCATCCAACAACTCTGTGACTAAGATTAAGGATATACAAAGTTTATTACAAAGTCTGGGACGTACAGAGCAAGGTGATCTGTAGTGTCTTGTCCAGGACGTGTAGTGGGTTTTATGTTTGTCTGCATAATAAACTGGCATATGGAAAGTCTGACATTTAAAGCAGAACGACCACATTTTTATTACTTAAATCTAGTTTTTTCATGATATAATTTTTTGGGCCACTGTGTCTGATCCATTGGTGTGTATTCTATCTCTGCAAAACCAGCATCCTGACCCATTGTCATGCCGCCTATGAGAAATGATAGAATGACTCGGTCTTAATCACGCAGCTGGACGCTCTGACTAATCAGCATCTATGGAGCAACCGACTTTATTAGCATTGCTGTAAAGCATCGCCTCAGTCACATGACTGCCAACAATGGCAACCGCCAGGTCTGCAGATAAAGTTTGTTGTCAGTACTCCCCGACATTACTATTTACAGCACTGGATTATATCAGGGGCGTCCAACCTGCGGCCCTCCAGCTGCTGCAGGACTACATCTCCCATAATGCTCTTTCAGCTAAGGGGCTGGCTGAGGAGTATGGAAGATGTGGTCCTGCAGCAGCTGGAGGGCCGCAGGTTGGACGCCCCTGGATTATAGGTTACTTTTAACACAATTCTAATGCATAACTTGGGGGGAGCCACTAAGGAGCCACGTAGTCTCCAGGTCTGCATGATTATTCCCTCCCCCCCTATTATCTCCTGCCCGACGATAAGTTGCTGGTTGTTGTTGATTGGTCCAGGCAGCATTTTTTTTTTAGTGCTCGTGTACGGTTATAACTTGAGGAGATGGTCACCTTCATCAAAAAAAAAGTCAGCTTCCTGATGAAGCTGAAAAGTTCATTAATATTTAATATATCCTCAGCAAAGAAAAAAAATGTTCTAAGACCAAGAGACGGGAAATATATTTAATTATAAGTTAAAAACTTGCTAAACATTCCAAGTTATTTTGATTTAAACTTTTCTTATAGCCGACGCGATTCGCTCCGTCTCTCTGAAATGTTGATTTTGTTTGTCTCATTTTTTCCCTTCGTTCACTTAAATTTTCCTTTCACAAGATATAAAAAGAAGCGAAAGATGAATTTGCTTTGTATGATTTCTTTTCGGTGCCGTCGGCGTTAGTAATGTGTGTGCCTGCCCGTGGCAGTATCCCCGGATTTTACAATATCGTGGGGATGCTCTTTGACTTGTATAGTTTCATTTTCTTGAATATTTCTTGAAACCTTAATGATCTCTAGAGGAGGGTGAGCTGTCCCTCATGGGGCATGAGCCAAGCCTTCGTGCCAACAACCTTCCCAAACCCAAGACCACTGTGCATGTCCTCCTGGGCACAAGCGAAGAGTCAATGGCGTACGGAGAGGAAACACTCAAGACATTTCTGGCTTGGGCTCCATCTTTCTCTCCTCCAGTTGATGGTCTTGGTCACACGAATGCCGCCCCAACCCTAATAATTCATCCCTATATAACAGTAAGATGATGCAGTGATAGCGGTGAGCAGCACGTCCCAGAACCCCGGTTGATTCGTGTGGCCGCACATTGGAGGAGTAAAAAATGGCGCCTGTTCTTGAGTTACCTGTGCACTGAGCAGTACATGCGCCCAAATCTTTTTATTTCCATTTATTTTTTAATTTAAAGCATTATGGCTGGAGTGGCATAGACCTATAGATATATTGATATAAATAATATTAAAGTTTTATTCAACGGCGAGCAATATCTTGACCGTACAACGCTGCTTTCAACTAATGTCAAGGTCACAGCTGTACTCCCACCTTTTCCATGTGTTCCAAAACACAAGGTATATAGAATATTCTAAGCTATAAACGTTTAGATGATCCCATCGATGAATTAACCAACAACAATGTTGATAACAAGAATATTATACCTGTTTTTTTCATAACCGTCCTTCTTGCAAAGAGCCTTGGACGTACGCCATTTATCTTGTAAGGTGGAGGCTACGCATTAAACCAAGCCTTCAATTTGTTTACTCCTGTTATTAAAAGTGTGTTGAATTAAAACTATTTGTATTGCGGTACTTAATTCAGTTAACACGTCTAATTTGTTCTGCCTCATCAGTGGAGTGTTAGGAGGACCGAGCGGTAATTAATGATACCTCCTTTTCTTTACCATATCCATAAACATTCCATCGCGACTTTTATTTAAAGGGAAGGAGAAGCCGGGGTGTTTATTTTGGACTAACGCTTGATTTTCTCTTTTTTTTTTTTTCTTTTTTCTTAATTTCTTGCAGGGGATCAGTGAAACGAGTGATAAGCGCAATGAACCAAATGGATCAGAGGCGACACGAGAAGTTTGCAAACCAGTTTAATTACGCATTAAATTAAAACGCGGGAGAAAGATAAACCGTCGAGGCAGCTTCTACATGGAACACTTATTTTAAGGACCTTTAAAGAAAAATGATTGTAATATAAGTATACTTTTCCTAATGATAATGTCCTAACTTATTTCCATAATTTGTGATACTTTGTACGTATTTTCGTCTTAAAATTTTTTGCTGCAATTCTTAATATTTTGGATTTTTTTTTTTAGTTTTTTGTTAAGGGAATGGTGCAATTAATTGCATTTATGTTATATAATTGCTCATTTTAGATATAGCATTTTATAGTTTTTATTTTATATTGGGGGTATTTTTTTTTTTTTTATATGGACTATATTTATTACTTATATTTATTACTTTTCCAAAACTTTTTCCTTAACCTGTCAGCTAAAAAAAACCCAACAAAATTCTTTATCAAAAAAGCATAAAAAAATAAGATATTTTTAGCAATACGAGTCATTGTTTATTTGAGTACGCATTTAAACCACCCGCTTCTCATTTTCTATGCAAAATATTCTAAAAGATCAATGAGCGTGAGATCAGGTGCATGCTGGGAAATATTTTCTTACAAGAAGTGGTATAAAGAGCTACGAATCGCCTCTTTATTATTTAATATGGAGTAGTAAATAGAGGGGAAATATAGGTATTTTTAGTTAACATTTTTCCACTAATAAAATTGCACACCAGTGAAGCTTATTTTCACTTATTTAGTGTGCTGTATCTGTGATAGCAGCCCCGACCTTAAAACAGTCCTGCTTTTGGGCTGATACAGGGCTGATCGTCACAGATTGCTTTGCGGGGCATATAAACCTCTTCCAATGATGTATTTAATTCTTTCAGTTACTTCGAGGCAGTTTATTGCATTTCGGGAGTCCAACATTGCCTTTTTTATGCAGAGCTCTGAAGAAGAGGGCAGTTGTGGAGGTAGCTGTCCGGTCGCCCCTCCTTGTACAGCATTCTCTGCAGGGCTTTTAGGTTCATTCTTTGCTGGGGGTAGGAGGAATCTTATGCAGAAAAGTCATTTGTGTAAGTCAAAGATTTTGAAGCAAAGATAGTGGTGTTAAAAAAAAAAAAAAGTGCCCTCACCAGTCTTATAAAGTCTTTATATAGAACACATGGGAAATTACAGGATGGGGGGGGGGTTGCACTCCACAACGTATGGATCTTCAAGGTCAACTTGCCCCATGATGGAGTTGTATTCTTAAATTTTGGGTTTTTACCATGTTTTAAATCTCTTCTCATGGATTACTAACTCCTGGGGCAATCCAGTTGTGCCATGCACTACCATCTCAAAATAAGAAAGATTTTTAAATAGTAGGACAAATGGAAATCTGGGCATCCTAATTAATAGAAATGCATCTGCCCGCTGGCTTGCCACTCTTCCCCCCAGATATGCCCTATACCCCCAGAAATGCCTTATACCCCCTATATGCCACCCTGCCCCCCTTTCCAGTTCCTCAGAGACGTCCCCCATGCTTCAGACTCCCTGGTGTCGCGATGTGCATAGACAACCTCTGCTGCTATGACTGAGCACCGGAAGATCAAGTACTCCATCATAGAAGCCCCTGCCGAAGTGCCGGGCGGAAATGGAGGTTGGGTATCTCACAAATGTTCACTGGCTGCCGGAGAGGAGGATCCAGGTGCCCTGCAGAGCTGCGGGGGATCTGGATCTTAGTCTGATTATAAGGCGACCTTGAATATAAGAGAAGGGGTATTTTTAAAAAAAAAAAAAAAAAAAGTAAAGCCTTTTATACGGACTTTCCCGATTCATCAATGCGTGCAGGAAGCTCGTACCTGTATCTCGGCATCTTGGGTGGGAAAAGAGGGTAGCCAGATATGACTTTTGCTCTTTTAGGATTGGAGATTTCTATACGAGAGGCTCTCAGGGTGACGCTCCTGGGTGTATTGAAGAACCACTAGTAAGCAATGCAGCTCTCGGGTCCCAACGCCAGAAATATAACGGATAGGAGTGGGGTCTGTTTCTTGTATATTTTAATCCTTTAAAGCTCTCCAAAAAATCTACACCCAATTGGCATGGAATGTGTAAAGAATTAGCAAAACTCATGATACTGTATATTAATTGGTGTCCGTATTTTATTCATCTTAAAATGTGTACTGTTTATGTCTGGAAACATTTTAATGTACTAAACACCTTTTTATTGGAAATTATTGTCCAAACACACATTTGTTACTTTAAATAAATAAATGAACTACTTCAGGTGAAAACAGTCTCGCTAAATTATTATAGTTTACCGGTGGAGGTGGAATAAGCCATTTTTAGGGATGTGCAATTGGGTTTTTGTCGCCAAAGAGAGGATTGCAGATAATCTCACTGATTTCAGTTTACGTTATGAACGAACCGCCTTAGCGAGCTTCTGCCGCAAGAATAGCTTGGAGCGACATCTGAAAACTTATTTAGAGAATTGAGTTTTATTTAAAGGCACCTCTCTGTAGTTGAACTATGCATTATGCATTATGCAGGGCCGGCTTAACCCTTCATGCTGAGCATTTTTTTAGTAATGCCTAGTGATTTCAAGGAATTTGAACTACAACTCCCAGTTTAGTGGATAAATCCCATTTTGGTGAAGAGATGCAGTCCATGCAGTCCAAGCTTTTTTTTCCCCCACTCCCTCTTTTCCATGGTGGCTTTGTCTTTCTTCCCAGTTGTTTTTCCCCATTCCCTCTCCCCGGTCCCTCTCCCCCAGTATATGTTTATGCGCTGCATTGGTAGTAGTTCCCTATATTGAATCAAAGCGGAATTTTAGAGACATGTCACGTGTGCTCTCTTAATCCCTCTTCTTTATAAGCGTTTGGGGGAAAAAAATTAAAAGACGTTGCCTAGAGATTTATAAAGAATTAGAAGGCTTCAGCGCTGTAGTCGGGTCATAGCATCATCTACACTTAGTTTTTGCCATTTTAAGCAAAATTCACGAAAGCAGGGAAAAGTAATTATTAAAAATAATAAATTCTGCATTCTGTTTAATTTATTAAAATAAACTCATTAGATATGATTGCTTGGGGGGAAAAAACGTGCTTATTAGATTAGGAACATTAAGCTCTAATATTTGCCTGATCACTTCATACCATTTTTCCCCCTGAAATCTATAATTTGCATAATTACAAGGTAATGTTTGGGCTCCATAGACCATTGGTTTCATTTATTCAGTACGCCATTAGTAAATTTTACTTATCCCAGTAGACTGTGAAATATTTATGTAAACGGCGAAACCTGCAAATTGGTATTTGTCAATGGAATTATCTCAACGGAAAGTTTGTAGAATCTTCACCAATTAACATTTTTGGTTTGCATTGGTTCAGGCTAATACAGATCCGATGGTGGTGAACAGCCAAAGGGAACAAAATGTTTCCAAATGTGAGCAGAAAAGCTCTTGAGTTCACTCGATGTGAATTGAAAAAGGGCTTCATTTGTACACCACCAGTTCACGATGTCCAACATCCTCTCCTGGTCAAGCCCGTACCGGCCAACTGGCCCACCAGGCAAATGGCCAGTGGTTGATTGTCCAACAGAGCCATATGCTACGTGAGCATAGAGACATAGTTTGTGGCTACTCGTATCCAGCCGCTGGCCGCACTTATGTCGTCAGGTGGCCGCTGGTCTTAAAGTGCCAGTCCATCACCAGACCGACCCTGCTCCTGACTGTTATTGGAAAAACCTGCCAAGTATCAACTTCAAATGCAGTCTACCTCTGCCCAGGAGTGTAACGTAAGCTTCTGCAATGCAGAAGTGCCCCTAGGTCCTATGGGGGTCTCCAAGTCGTGGATCCTTTAATGAGATCACTGGTTTCATTATGTAAGAATGGGCTCTTGGGTTTTATTTGCTCCATGAGGTTATGGCACACAATTGAGTTCTAATTTCTCACGAGGAGCCGCATTCAGAGACGTTGGGATTCTGCTCCGTAGGATAGATCAGACATGAAGAGGAGAGGGCCCCTCGTTACAGTTGCCGAGGGCCCAGCATTTTGTGTTACGCCTCTACTCCTACCTTCTGCTGATAACTAGGATATCATCCTGTTCCACAAAAACCCAATCATAGGAATAGGCGAAGTGCTTTACCATTTCTTGACTCCAGCTTATACACTTAGGCACATTGGAGGCATGTTATATGCGCAACTGAAGTGGGCCCCAAATGGCGCTTCATACATTAGGCACACTAGTCACATGCCAAGGGGCCTTGAGCTCTTAGGGCCCCCCAGTTTGCTAAGTGAACCAACGCTGGCCACACACACAAGTAGCTGCATTGTACCGTCTACTGTAGCTGGGAAGTGGGCCGCCCATGTTACGTGACCCTGAGTGACAGGTTTGGCAGCGCATGTGTGTATGAATGCCTAGGGGCCCATCAGAGTCTTACATCACTAAAAATGCTTGTAACCAGCTTTAAAATAAAAACTTGAGCATGCACTATATGACCAAAAGTATGTGGACCTCACTCCTAATTATTGAGTTTTTTGTTTCAGCCCCGTCCATTTCTAACCGGTGTATAAAATCCGGCGCATAGGCCGCCGTCTCCGTAGACAGACATTGGAAGTAGAACGGGTCGTACCGAAGAGCTCAGTGATTTTAAACGTTTTGCTGTCATAGGATGCCGTCTTTGCCACAAGCCAGTTAATGAATTTCTACCCTGCTAGATCTGCCCCGGAAGGGATGTCCAACAAGCTCATATAGGTGTGATGGTCAGGGGTCCACCTAGTTTGGGGCATTAAGTGTATGTATTGGGTTCCTCTCAGAGATCAGCGAAGCTAACAGCGCTGAAAACTATTTCCAGCTTAATAAGGCTCAGTTCATGAAATACATTGGTGCCGATGCTGCAATTTTCAGTGAAAAGCTGCAAATTTGTCACGCTAGAGGGTGGGCCCCTGGGTATTATTTGCTTAGGTCCCCTAAAAACCTATTGTCACCTCTTCTTCTACTGGCGCTAAATATCTCAATGTTTTAAAGCCAAACCATTGAATAAAATGCTGTTCTGCTGATTTTTAGCTAAATAAATGTGTCCGAGATCGGTGACAATTTTAAAATAATACTGAAATGCTTTTAATGTGTGTTTCAATAAAGCTCATGATTATCTTACAAGATTAATATTATCAGCGGGGGAGAGAATTTACTGCGGAGATCGGAGCACTCAGTCACTGCTGCGCTGCTACGGCTCATACCTGCCACCTGCTGGCCATTCGAGGAAATGCAGCTCAGGAAAAAGTGATGCAGTTCTTGGGGGGGGGGGCAGAGCCCCCCCATCCCAAATCCTCTTCCCATCTCCTCCATTTACATTGCAAGATGTCATTCCCCTGTCAGAAATTATAACTTGCTCACGCTTCAAGTGTCAGCAGCCGCAGTAAAGATTGTCAAAAATGCTCACTCAAAGGAAGCCAAAGAGAGGAGGGAGCTAATGGGATTAGAGATATCATTTAATATTGTCACACAGCGGATGGAGGACGCTCAAGTGGGTGGCAAATCGTGTCGGGGGTGCAGTCAGTCAAAGCCTATTTGTGGCTGTGCATGTGCAGTGCTAACAGCTGGAACACAACACTTAACCAGTGATCTGCTGGGCAGCTAGTCCTACCAGCCATTTAGGCAACCTACAACTCCCAGCACCAACAGCCAGCCTAACGATGAGATCCGAGGTCTACAAACACCTGGAGTGAGAGGCTGACTGCCTGGAAGGTGACTCTTATACAGGACATTTATTGGAGGTTATGTTTTAAAAAAAACAGTTCTGAATGTGGCGCAGTCTCCATGGAAACCAATGGAATGTTGCTGCTGATTGCGTCAAATGTATTATCATTCTGCAATTTTGCTCTTGGACGGAATTATTACTTACATGGGGAGTTAATTTTAATAAAAACAAATATTGGTATTACCGTTTTAATTAAACATTTTATATATTATTTTGATATTAATATTATAGAAAAACGTTTTGAGATATTACGTATATTTGTAAAACTTTTTTATTTCGCCCCAGCAGTTTGTTGCTAAAATTATAAATTACCGGTAAATCTAAATAATGAATACACGACAACCTTTTAAATCCCTCCCTTAACCCATCTAATCTATAATAATGTCAAATTCTAATTTACCAAATATTTTGATTTGTGCCAATTTATCATCACGCAGGCAAACATATTGGGCATATTTTAACCCTTTGGTTCATTAAATGGCTTTGCACATGTAGATGTGAGAGATCCTATGTGAAATCTATAGGGTTAACTCTTGACACATGGGGAAAAGGAGAGTCCCCGGCTATCCTGTAGCTGTTAGCAGGCAGTATACTCGGTGCCTGACAGTATAATAACTTGTACAGAGTATCAGGCAGCTGACTGGTATTAACGGCAATGTATGGGTGCAGAGCTCCATGTGTATAAAGTATATTTATAAACTTATAAATCAAAAGGGATAAAATTGCAACACTACTATAAAGAATGTATGTGATTAAAGATCAAAAAGCAATAATAATTCCGTATAATGTATATTATATGTTATTATATAACAATTATATATATATATATATTTGTATCTTGGAATATGGTCAAATATTGTACTGGCATTTATTTTTATACGTTTTATAGTAAAAAATATATAAATTTATGTAAACATAACTTAAAATATTATATGTGCGTGTATATATATTCATGTAAACACATATAATGTTGCTAAATAGATAACAGCTACACGCATAAACATATAGTACAAATATATATAGTATAATATAATCATATATATATATAGTACAAACGAAATAATTAGAAAGAAAGAAGAAATAATTCTTTTCTTTTGCTATTTAATTTTATTGAAAGTGCTTTAAGCCGGTTTATAATAACACCTTGTGTACATTTTGTACATTAAATATAAAATAAAACATAGTCGTCATTATATACATTTACAAGTAGTAATTACAATTAAAAAGAAACAGGATAAAATGTATGTTTACATGAGATCTTAACCCTTTGGCAGCCACAGGAGCTGCTAATGCATGCAGTAGGCTGCTTACCTCAGTCATTTTACACGAAGAAAATAGTTTAATTAATGAAAATGATAAATTATATGTATAGAATGAATAAATAATAATATTACATCGTGATAACACGAACAAATTACCCATTGTTTTTCAACAATGACAATAACATACAGTCTCTAATTTCCTATTTACCCTGAGAGCAAAATGGATGCAGAATAAAAAGATTTATTTTTTTTTTGTTTTTTTCAATCCTTTTTTTGTCTTTTTGGAAAAAAAAGGGTTCCAGGAAGTGTGGCTGGACATATCCAAAAATACATATATACATTACAAATATTACATATATTTTTGCAACTTTTAACCCCTACCTGGGGTAACTTGTCAAATGATTCCCCTTGTGTCGACTAGACAGGAGAGGAGTTATTATTATTATTATTACTCCTAACAATTGAAATAAAATAATCGGATTTTAGAAATTATTCCTACTTAACTGTGGGCAGTCAGCTGATACAGGAAATTGTAGATTTTTAAAAAGATTTATAGATATATATCTCGAAGAATCTGAAAACATTTTACATTCCTTACAGGTCAACAGACAGAGAGCAGGGATTAGCGGGACTGCTATGTTTGGGGTGCACTGTGGAATATTCACTCAGATTGCACAGTATCAGTTGATTTGGGTTCCAATCAGTCCAATTAGCCAGTTTGTAAATAAGATAAACAAATAGACTTCTCCTCTTTTTGATGGACCTTTGTGCTCCTTTCAACTGACCCATTTTAACCCTCCCCACCCTTCTCTGTGGAGTTGGGGGCTCTCCTTTCTGCTTGGACCCATTTTGCTGAAGAATATTGGAAGTTCTTGGGTCCTCCATGGGTGGGAACTCCATTCACAGCTTGGAGATTTTATAAATGGGGGGCATAGAATGCAGGGGCCCCATAAGACTGGGAGCCCAAGACAAACGGTGATAGGACAGCAGCAGGGCCAGGCAGGAAAGGCAGCTGGGCAGTACACATGAGTCCACTGGCTGTATGGGTTGGGTAGCTTGGGTGCCCATGCATTGCTAGTGGGTTCCCCATAGGGGGAGAGTGACTTAGGGGACTAAGCCCACCTCCCATGCCTGCTCCCCCAGACCCACCACCGCCATGGCTGGATCCCCCTGTGGGGGCACTGGTATCTGCCCCAGGGTTCTGCTTCTTCCACTTGGTCCTTCGGTTTTGGAACCAGATCTTGACTTGGGTTTCGGTCAGGCTGAGGGACAGAGCCAGGTTGAGTCTCTCGCACACGGACAGGTACCTGGTGGACTTGAACTTGTTCTCTAGCGCCACCAACTGTTCATAAGTGAAAGCGGTGCGAGCTCTCCTGGGCTTACCCGATTTAGAGTCCGAACCAGTCCGCTTTCTCTTGGGCTTGCCATGCTGGTTCTGCTGCTGCTGGTTGGATTGACTTTGGTTCTTCCCAGCTGCCTGCTGCTGGTTTCCCCCAGAAGAGTTGATACCTGCCATGGAGTCCTCACCCTGAGCAACCCCTCCATTGGGATCTCTTTCTGCTGTCCCCAGAGCTGTGGAGCTGCTGCTCTCCTCACTGCAGAATTCTTCATCTTCCTCGTCTTCATCTTCCTCCAAATCACTACCTGCTCCAGGGCTGAAATCCTGGTTCTGGCACTCGTCTGCAGTCTGCTGATAGACTTCTCCATTCTCTGCAAACATAAGGACCACAGTTAGAGACCTCAAGAACTTCATGGAGAAGATTAATGCTCTTCATGGAATACCTCAATATAACCACATGGATACGCTATAAAGGACAGGGCAGACAGGAAGACCCCAGTACCCAACCGCAACCCAAATTACATCAGCAGAAAAAAAAATACAATTATTACTCTTTGATTTTTCTTTATAGTAGCAAGAAATCTATTGATTGCATGATTTTTACTGAAACAAGGCATTTTTGTTTAATTTTAGGCAGATTTGTACCTTACATATTTTTGCAACATGGTTTATTTCATTTATAATAATTTATTTTACTCGATTCTGTACCCCTGCAATTGGCACAAAAACAAAATGAAGTTTGGCTTCTCTTACATCATAAAGCGAAGGAGAAAAAATATACTTATTCGTTCAACTTGAAATCCCAATAAAATACAATTTGTAAAAACCTTCAGTCCCTAAAATTGTCGGTAAATACGCTCACTGTGGACTATTTTCGATTTTCTCAATGTTTTAGTTTTTTCTTATATTTATTTCAATTTTAAAATGTAGTTCTTACATTCCTGAATTACCGGGTGCTGTAATTACCTATATTCGCTTTACTATCCCTAAAATCTGAAAAATGTCCGACCTCCCACGATCAAATCACACAACGTGGGTTTAATATTCTTAGTTATTTCATATATTCGACATAATATATT
>VKOC01000001.1:2643752-2658757 GCA_009364415.1 Spea multiplicata
CAATCCCAAGAGAGCATCTGCTCCAGGACGAGGCCTTGGCTGGCCCAGTCTAATGTATAGTTAAATCAGTGAGACTCTTCCAGACTCCCTACCCATTGAATTATAGATTATACAGGGCCAGCTCAACCCTTTCTGATCACACACTGATCAGCCATAACATTATGACTACCTGCCTAATATTGTGTAGGTCCCCCTTTTGCAGCCAAAGCACCCCTGCCCGGTTGAGGCACGGACTCCACTAGACCTGTGAAGGTGCGCTGCGGTATCTGCACCAAGACGTTAGCGGCAGATCCTTTAAGTGGTGTAAGTTGCGTGGTGTCACCTCTATGGATCGGACTTGTTTGCCCAGCACATCCCACAGATACTCGATTGGATCGGGATCTGGAGAATGTGGAGGCCAAGACAACACCTTGAACTCACTATTGTTCCTCAAACCAATCCGGAACCATTTTTGCCTTGTGGCAGGGCGCATTATCCTGCTGAAAGAGGCCACTGCCGTGTCCATTATAGGGCATACGTGGTCTTTAACAATTGTTAGGTAGGTGGTACGCGTCAAAGTAGCATCCACATGAATGGCTGGAGTTTCCCCAAGGTTTCCCAGCAGAACATTGCCCAAAGCATCACACTGCCTCCGCCAGCTTGCCATCTTCCATAGAGCCGCGTGTTCTCCAGGTAAGTGACGCACCGGCCATCCACGTGATATAAAAGAAAATGTGAATCATCAGATCCGGTCCCCTTCTTCCATGGCTCCGTGGCCCAGTTCTTATGCTCACGTGCCATTGTAGGCGCTTTCTGCAGTGGACAGGGATCAGCATGGGTAACCTGACTGGTCTTCGGTGTCTGCTGACTCCTTTCTATCAGAAGCAGCATTAACTTTTTCAGCAATTTGTGCTTCAGTATTCCATCTGTTGGATTTGACCGCACGGTCCAGCCGCCCCCCCCCACACATCAATGACCGTTTTGGAGATGCTCTGACCCAGTCGTCTCGCCGTCACAATCCGGCCCTCGTCAGAGTCGCTCAGATCTTTACGCTGCACATTTTTCCTGCTTCTAACATCAACTTTGAGGATAAAATGTTCACTTTCACAGGGGTAGAGGGAGGAAGTAACCCCCCCCCCAACGGTCACTTCGACCCCCCGCCTGGTGACTATTATTACTATTAATAATAATCTCTTTACGCATCGCGATCCGTGCCTCACAGCCTTCCCTGTTGCCCCATACATGATAATAACGTGTAATTACCTCCCACGCCATCTCAATAAATCTTTCCATAGACTTACTAGAAAGTTAATAAATAGGTCAGCATTTTAACTGCTTTCCTGACCCTCCGCCCAAGGGCCACAACTGGGTTAAAACGGGATACAGACCAACTGCCCTCATCGTGCAGGGACTAAAGAGCCGCCTGCCTACCCCATGCTAAATCCCCTCACTGTATTTGCCTCTACCACTTCTGCTGGGAAGCTGTTCCACTTACCTACCACGCTCAGAGAAGGGATATCAGAGAAGGAAAAAACACACATTTACATCTTCCGTAAATTCCCAGAAATCCCAGCAAACTCGCTTAGCACATCGCTTTCTGTCAGATTTACATTTTATGTTAAACAACCGAATCGCTCATTTCATAGAAACATAACATAAAAACCCGGAACCTGACGTCAGATCCGACCCATTTGGCCCCCGTTCCTTCTGACGTAGAGGCTCAGATCTTAATCCGTTGGTTGGTCTCGTCTCAGATTCAGGAGTTTAAACATCCATAGGCTAGACGTTTAATTCCCGCACTGTGTTAGCCTCTACCGCTTCTGCTGAGAGGCTCTTCCATTTATCCACCACCACTCGCAGTAAAGTAAAAAATCTGTACATTCCATCTAAACCGCCGACCCTCTGCTTTTAGATTCTGACCTCTTGTAACATTTCTCCCTGCCTGTACTTTGTTAAATCCTTTTAACTATTTAAATGTTTCCATCACATGCCATCTCTCTCTCCTCTGGGTACATACTGAGATCTCTTATTCTTTCCTGGTCATGTTGGAGGGGATGACACTAATGCCTCCATGTAAGGGTTAATCATTAGGGCTGCCCTGGTCTATAAATCCATGTAGTGCTGGAAGGGGTTAATTTCTGAACACGTCTTAGGAAAAAGAGCCCCTTTAACCCTGAATTCCTTCACATCGCTGCTGGCTGTGATCTCATCACCGGGGGCATTAACTCCAGCACAGGCGAATATACCCTCCCCACCTCCATGCACAGTCTACCCCCTAAAGAAAGCAGTGGGGGGAGGGGGGTAACTGGGGGCCATATGATAGGTGGGGTAGAGACGGCGCAATCCTTCATACATTCCCAGCCCACTACGGAGCACACACTGCTGTCCTTGTGATATCCGCGATCACGCGTGGATCAGAGTACTTTAAGACGACAGACAGCATGACACACCTTCAGAGTGGGGTATTCCTGAACCTTCAGAGCCATAGAGAGCTGAGCAGCTGATTCCTGGACCGCCATCTTGGACAAGGATGGGGGGAGGGGTTGCCAACAGTAGCTGGAAGCTACTTGCCCACAGTTCTGTGCATCATGGGTAATGGAGGGCAAATCCCAAAAATAAAAGAAATCGTAATAGAAACAATAATCAGGTACCGAAGCCGGAAGTGGTCAGAACACGGACACAAACGGGAACTGAAGTGACAGCAGCAACTACACAATTAAAGCACTGACTCGCATGGCTCCACCCATATCTTACCACGCCTCCACCCAGAACTTACCACGCCCACTAAGCGTCAACTGACGTTTTTGCTGACCTATGTTAAGGCAGCTTGGCGTTGAGCGGACGAATCAGGAGGACGGCATTTTGACACTCTCCGAGAGCCGAAAAAAAAAAAAAAAAAAAGACGCAACAATGAAAGTGGGAGGGATAGATGGGGGGCGCAGGCAGCCAATAGGTGGCGTAGGGCAGCTGTAGAGGAATGTCTCCCAGCCTATCGGGAGGCACTTGCGCCCAGCTGGTTCGTATACGCGAGGAGAGGCGCATGACAACTTGCGTGGTTGGCGGGTAGGGTGGGCAATAGGGTTCGCCAAACTGGTTACACTGGTACATCTGAACCAATGAGGGCTCGGCGCCTGTCAGGGAGTGGGCGTGGCGTATGTCTTAAGTGACAACAAGCGGGTGGGCGTGGTGGATCTGAGCAGTCTAGAGCATGATACAGTAGCTTGCGCGCGTTTATATCTATACATTAATTATGCATAATAAAACTTGCAGGGGTATTATTCCTCCTTTACCATGAGGTTATTTCTGCCCTCCTGAAGGGGCCATTCTTCTTTACCTGTAAACCTGGTGGGTTAGATTGGCACAATACACTTTAACATAAAAGGGGTCCCACAGTTTGTCCCCTGGGTTTTTCATGTATCCTGTGGGATGGCCGCCTCATATAAGCACTGCTGGCCTGCGGCACCCGGGGAATGTTAATGCTCAGAGAAAGGAATGGGTTGCTTGGCTGCAGGTTGCGCTGCAGGTGTTGTCGCACCACAACTCCCATAATGCTCTTCCCCATAGACCGTTTTTACCACTAGGGCTGTAGCGTTAACCCTATGCTACCCCCAGTCCTCACCACAACACCGAGGGTTCAGGATTGTCCATGCAAATGGCATAGCTGCCATACCTCCCGAGTTTCCAATGTCTGTGCTCTGCCCCACGATAGCCAATCAAAGTTATAGATCACTGGTTTTAGCTCACAAATGATAAAAGGGGATCTGGTTAACATCCCCGTTACCGATCCAGGTAAATATTGCGTCACATGCGGGAGCTGTGAGCGACGTGACGAGATTTGTAAGCAACGCGGTGCTGAGGGGCCTGCGAATACAGCTTGTAACTACTAAACATACAGGCTGCTTTCTCAAAATTATATGCAAAAAATATATTTGGCGCACTGAAAATATAACTGGCTTAGCCAATGCTTATATTTATTGCGTGTATTAACCCTTTTGCATACGACATACGAGGTACGACCTCACAAATGCTCTACTGGATGAATGGGTAAAAAATTGTACAGAGACTTTCCAGAATCTTGTGGAAAGCCTTCCCAGAAGAGTGGAAGCTGTTATAGCTGCAAAGGGGGGGAAACAACTACATATTAATGTCTATGTATTTAGAATGCAATGTCATAAAAGTCCCTGTTGGTGTAATGGTCGCGTGTCCCAATACTTTTGTTGTGGTGTAGATGTATATTATATACAGTATATTTAGACCTTAATAATGTATAGTGTAGTCAAGGAGTTAAAAACACAACTCCCTTTAGTGAGTAAACTCTTTGAGCGTGACACATCCAGCGAAAATGCCTCCCAGGGCCGGGATTAGCTCATGGAGAACGTTCATTGGGCACTGATAGATAGCTACTTGCCAGCGAGAGGGTCTTTTGTACTGCAAAGAAGAAGCGGAACCCAGCAGAGTTCATGTGACATCACATGACTCTGCTCCAGTCCTGCTTCCTCTGTTCAGTGCCAGAGAACGCAGAGGGAGGCCGCGCCCCCTGCTGAAGTCTGTTAGCAGCATCGATGAGCTGCGGTGCAGGTAAGAGGGTGGGGAGGGTGTTTAAATGAGTATGCGTGATTGAGGGAATGAATCTGTGAATGAATGAGTATATAAATGAATGAGTGTGTGTGTGTGTGTGATAGCATGGATATATAAGAGCTGGAACCTAGGCATGATGGGACTGTGATTGCTGTTAGCAGTCACACTCCTATCATGCCAAGTCAGCCAGTACATGCTGAAACCTAGCTAGCTGCCCCCTCATGTATTGATGCTTCCAGCAGTATGGGGTCTGCACATCACTTACAGCCACCCTGTGCCAGCATGTACTGGCTGACTCGGCATGATAGGAGTGTGATTGCTAACAGCTCCTATCATGCCATATTGCTTTTTTTGTCTAATTGTGGTGTGTTACCTACTTTTATTAAAAATGTGAGTTTTTATTATCATTTTTAAAGGTGGGGGGTCATTTTCGGTTTTGGCTAAGTGAATGGTTTGGTCCAGAATTTAATTTTGGTGCATCCCTAGAATAAATAGAACTATTTCATTTTTAATTATCCTGAATTTGTAGTCACAACACTTTCTAGGCCCAGAAATCAGTGAGAGGAAAAGTAAAGGTTTTGTGTCATTTACTTTATTTTAATCTGCATATTTTATTAAAGGCCAGATTTTCTCAGTGAAAAATGAGTGCGGCCCGCGCACGTATACAATTCTGATGAAGTGGCCCACTGCAGAAAAAACTTGGACACCCCTGCTATAGTGTAAGATCTGACATAGCGGGGCGGATCTTGTAAAGTAGCTAAGACCCCCGAAGCAGTCGTTAAGTTTCCTCATCTGCAACTTTAAAGGCAGGACCTCCACATAATACATATAAAAGCTTTAATTTGTCAACAGTACCCAATAATGGACCATGGGTTCGCCAGGAACCTCTGACAATTGCCTTCTGCCGAGAACCAGTTAATATTTTCTTTTCTTTCAATTCATTCTGTTGCGAAGGAGCCCAAGCCTGTAGAGCGTGAGAACGCCAGATATCAATGGTCAGTGTACCACATGAGATAAGTCAGTAACACAGTTATCACATCTTAAATAACTGTTCTCTCTTTCCAGATTGTTTATTGTTCACGTTCATGTTTGCACTTGTTTCCACTTACAAAGGACTATTTGCACATAAAACATTTTAATTAAAAGTCGAGAAGATTTCCCACAGATAGTTTTGGCATCTGTCCCCGATTTTCACCTAATTAATAACGAATTAACATTTGTTGGTTTCCAAATATATTTTGGTTTAATGCTGGTGTTACGCAGGAGGCTCTATATGGATCAGTCTCCAGGTATGTTATAAATCGCTGGTCAGATCTCACTAAGAGTATTGTGTACAGTTCTGGAGATCCCATCTCCAGAAGGATATTGCTGTTCTGGAGAGAATTCGGAGAAGAGCAACTAAATATAGGCATCTTAGATGTGATCAAGGACTGATTACGGTCTGAGTCTATGCACAAGGAAGAACAGGCAGACTAGATGGCAGAATAGCTCTTATGTGCTGTCAAATTCCATGTTTCTTTTTTCAGTTTGAAGTGGCACTAATATATAAGCAGATAAAACAACTGCCCATTAATATTAGGGTGCCGATACAAGAAGCACTGCATCACTAGAATTATTACAAAGAAATCTCAATTTAGATATTGATCTCAAGAGTGTGTGATTACCTCTGTCTCTGAAGTTTGACGTGGCACCCTTAAACCAGGTGCGATCCATGTAGATGTTTTTTGAATATACATATATCAGCCATAATATATACATATATCATCCCAATATTGTGTAGGTCCCCTTAGGTCCAATATTGTGTAGGGCCGAGGCATGGACTCCACTAGACCTCTGAAGGTGCTCTGCGGTATCTGCACCGAGACGTTAGCAGCAGATCCTTTAAGTCCTGTAAGTTGCAAGGTGGGGCCTCCATGGACGCACCTCGGTGCCGCGTGTTCTCCAGGTAAGCGACGCACCCGGCCATCGACGTAATGTAAAAGAAAATCTTCAGACCACGCCACCTTTTTCCATTGCTCTGTGGTCCAGTTCTTATACTCACGTGCACATTGTAGGCGCTTTCGGCAGTGGACAGGGATCAGCATGGGCACCCTGACTGGTCTTCGGCTACACAGCCCCATACACAACAAACCTTTCTGACACCTTTCTATCAGAACCAGCATTAACTTTTTCAGCAATTTGAGTAGCTCATCTGTTGGATTTGACCACACGGACCAGCCTTCAGCCCCACGTGCATCAATGAGCCTTGGCTGCTCATGACCCTGTCGCCAGTTAACTGCTCTTCCTTCCTTGGACCACTTTTGACGAGGTACTGACTACTGCAGTTTTGGAGATCCTCAGACCCAGGCGTCTCGCCATGACAATTTGGCCCTTGTCAAAGTCACTTAGATCTTTACATTTGCCCATTTTTCCTGCTTTTTCCTGCTTTCAGGACGAAATGTTCACTCGCTGCCTAATATATCCCCCACTGACAGGTGCCATGATGACAAGATTATCCGCGTTATTAAATTCACCTGTCAGTGCTCATAATGTTATGGCTGATTGGTGTATGTAGTCATTAGCATTTTCCTCTGGCCTCATATTACCACTTGTGAGTTGGTCCTGTGTTCAAAATGTCTGCTCTTGAATATTTTTTTTTTTTTTTTTTATAACTTCTTTATTACAAGGAGAAGACAAAGCATACAATATAACAAAACAATGGTACACAGAGACAAGGTGACAGAGTCAGTGCGTACAGGTACAAGTAATGCACAATTCCAAAACACATACAGTGCAGGGTAGAAAAAAGAAAAACCCTTGCTCAATCACAGAACACCTAGCCATAACACAAATATGTCGGAACCCTTAACTAGATCAGAACCCCGGTATGGGGCGAATACCTTTGAGAACCTGGAGACAATACCACTCCGTGGTATTGAACGTGTGGAACAGGGACAACCTGGTGGCATTATCTAACGTCGCGATGTATGGGGACCAGCGACCGAAAAGATATTTAACTTTGCTCTCCTTATGAAGGACAGCCTCAAGCCAGTCCATATGGAACAAAAATTGCAGTCGCGACAGAACCAGGGGCAGCAACGGAGGTTGAGGAGCAATCCATTGGGACAGTATTGCCGTTTTGCCACTGCAGAAAGTATAAGCAAGAGAAATTTATCCCTTGCTACAGGTGGGGGAGCGTGGTCAGGGAATATATCAAAAATAGCCCATTCAGCAGAGATGGTAAAGCGAATGCCCAGAGTGTCGTTGATATATGTTTGTAGGGCATCCCAAAATAGGGTAATAGAACTGCAAGACCACAAGCCATGCAGGAGATCGGCCTCAGGCAATTGACATTTTAGACAGCGGGAGTGATCCGCCAAACCCGTTAGAAACCGAAGTTTAGGGGTGACATACGCCCTATGCACAATCTTAAGGAACATTTCACTATAATCCCTAGAAACCAGGACCCTAGAATTGTACATATAAGCCTGGAGAATCTGGCTCGGAGGAAGGTTTGGAAAGTCAGCCTTCCAGGAGGGAAGACCTGCGCCATGAGACTCCCAATCGAGGACAGGCCGGAGCAGACTATAGATAGTAGATGTCTTGAGCAGTATGGCAGGGGACAGCACCGTTACCTGGTCCAAGGGACTGCTAGAATTAGCCCCAGAGAGACGAGGGAGCAGGGAAGTAATATAATGACGGAGTTGAAAATAGTGAATAGGGTGAACACGAACAGTAGGGAATTTAGATTGGAGCTGCAAAAAGGACAACAGTTTACCCCCACGTGGATCCAGAAAATCGGCAATGGTGCGACCCCCCACCCGGGCCAGGCGTCGAAAGACAATATCCTCCCTCCCATGCTGAAATTGCGGGTTACGAATCAAAGGCAGGAACTTAGAATAGTGGACCTCCAGGCCCAAGCGCCGCCTAACACGCCCCCAAGCCTTAACAGTATGATACAGCAACGGGTTGGATACGACCTCCGGGGGCAGGTCAACTGTAGACAGGTGCAGGAGAGAGGCCAAAGAAATGGTAGGAGACAAGCCTTGTTCCAGGGACACGTTGGTAAATTTAGAACCTTCACGCAACCAATCAGCCGCAAAACGATAATTAGAAGCCAAATTATAATCTAACAGATTAGGTAAATTCACCCCCCCATTGCGAGCAGGCTGTTGGAGTTTAAACAGGGAAATTCGAGCTTTTTTATTGCACCACAGGAATTTACGCAGCAGTGCATTATGATGTTGGATATCTTTCTTCCTTAAGGTAAGGGGTAACATATGGAGTGGATATAACAGTTTGGGGAAAAAGGCCATTTTGTACAAGTGACAGCGTCCCAAGAAGGAGAGGTGAAATTTGGACCACGTTTTGAAAGAATCCTCCATTTGACGTAGCAAAGGAGAAAAGTTGAGTTTATAAAGATAAGGCCAGGAAATTCTGTCAAAAGCCTTATCAGCGTCACAACTAATCACAATGGAGGCTTTACTATTTGTAAGTTTAGCAGTAAAAATTGCGGAAATAAGACCTCTAATATTCCGCGTAGAGTGGCGACCCTTAACGAAGCCCGTTTGAGAGGGGGAGGTAAGTTTCATTAACACTGATTGGAGTCGAGAAGCCATGATTTTAGCATAAATTTTAAGATCCTGGTTCAGCAGGGAGATGGGGCGATAAGAGGACAACAAAGCAGGGTCCCTGTTGGGCTTCGGAATAACTATAATGCGGGAAGCCGTAAACTCCTTCGGGGGTATCTTTCCCTGTAGAAATCCATTAAAAACATCAGTAAGATGTGTCGGTAAGTAAGTAGAAAGCAATTTATAATATTCGGCACCCAGGCCATCCGGTCCCGGGGATTTGCCGTTAGGGAGGGACTTTATGGCAGCCGCAATTTCAGAGGGGGTGAAAGGCGTGACCAAACGTTCTCGGTCTCCAGGCGTCAATTTAGGAATACCAGCCTGGCGAAACAGGTGAAGCATCATATCAGGATCATTGGACTCCGGGGAATAAAAATCCTCAAAATAGTCAGCAAAAAGTTGCGTAATTTTGTCTGGTTCAGTCACGACCGATTGAGGACCATCACGGAGCTGAGTGACACTATGATATTTAAATTTAGAGTGGCGGATAAGGTTGCCCAAGAGCTTACCGGGCCTGTTACCCCAGCGAAAAAAGGCGTTGCGAGTGTAATTATGGGAAAGTTGTGCCCTCTCAGTAACCCAGGCATCGTAGAGAGATTTGATTTCCTTATACGTTTTCAGGGTATCAGGACTAGGATGGGTTTTATGAGCAGCATACGCCGCAGAGAGATCGTCCGTAAGGCGGACAAGCTTAGCTTCGGCCTCTCTCCTGCGCCCCACCACATAAGCAATAATATGGCCCCTGAGAACAGGTTTAGAGGCAGCCCAGAATAGATCCGGGTCATCAAGATGGACATGGTTATCATCAGCATAGTCATTCCATTTGGCAATCAGGAATTGCTTAAACGCGTCTGAAGTATAAAGGTAGCTAGGAAACCGCCAATTACGGGGCACCCGATATGGGGAGGTTAGAGAGATCTCTATCCAGATGGGGGCATGATCAGAGATTACTATCTGGCCCACGTGGGCAGCCTCCAACCTATGCAGCAATAATTCAGGCAGGAACAGGTAGTCCAGCCGGGAAAACGAATTATGGGGATGGGAGTAGAACGTTGTGACAGGGCCAGGCTAGCCGGCTCGTGTGTCCTATGAAGTTTAGCCGGGTCAGGGAGCGTTTTGTGTCCGGTTCTGTATCCCGTGACCCGGTAATATTTTATGTTGTGTTTATTGTGTAACCGGCCCAGAGACTGAATGTGGATTCAGCCCCAGCCTTCAAAGAGACGAGGATCCTATAATCTGGCTGGGGCTCTTAATCAGCAACACAGCCCTGTCTGCCCCGCCGGCCCCCGCACTACAGGGGGGATAACACAGGTGGGGGAACCCATTGTATCCCTTAATCCCCTCACCTGATACATCCCCTGTATACCGATATGGGAGTTGTGATGGGATGGGGCTGCTGGGATTGGGGGCTGGGGTTTGTGTTCATTGAATTAAGGATATATATAAGTTTGGTTTGTTGTGCAATAAAGAGAGTTCTTCTTCTTGGTTTACTGTGAATGGTGGTCTGGCTGATCCGTGGATAGCTGAGTGCTATCCGTATGAGGGACTGACTGGCGATTCCTCAGCCCTCAAACAGGGGTACCCAGCCTTGGGTACGGTGACCCTGTAACATTGGTGGCAGCGGTGGGATGAATCCCACGACTTGGGTGAAATCCAAACCACCAACTGGGATTGCAGACGAGAGAAACCAAGAGAGATCCAGGAGGCTTGGAAAGGCTGCTCTGATTGCGGACTGCAGAGAGATGGAGCAGCCCCAGGATGCCCCAGAGGAGAGCCTCGGACTGAGTGCTCTACAAAAGAACATTCTATGGCATTTATCCCTGTACCCAGGAGGGGCCACACCGGATCAAGTGACGGCGGTGATCAAATTGTGTCATGAGGAACTGAGCCAGAGTGGGTCTGTATCTCCCAGACTAGGGGAACAGACCTCCAAAATATCGCACCAGGATATCCAACCCTTCAAAGAACCAGAGGATGAGAGAGACCGGGTTACAGCCGAGGTGGGTGAGCTGGAATGGCAGGTGGAGTCTGCGCCTGCAGACTGGAGGGATGATTTCTCCCATCCCCACTTCGAATCATACTGGGCACAGTACTGGACGATGTGGGATATACGAGTTCCACTCCTGGGGGAGAACCCGTTGCCGGAGTGGGAAGACGAATTGAGGGGTCTCATATATACAGAACTCGACCTCCAGAGCCGCTACCATGGATTCTCCCAGCAGTTAGCAGGTGAAGACCACAGCGACCCTCTCATGCTGTATAGCCCCGTCGACCCAGGACTGATATACGACGCCTTCCAGTTTGACTCGTCCTTCGGGAGCCCCTGCCAGTACCGCAGGGATACAATCTGGGACAACCGTGCGGAAGTCCTGGTTTATGCTATTCCCCCCGAGCTGGAGGCTGTGATGGATCGCCTGGTCCAAGAGGAATGGCAGCTTGAGAGGGATTATAAAGAATTGCTGCGGAGAGTGGAGCTCCAGGAGTTACAAGGAGACTGGGAGCATGAAACTACAAATTGCGGGAGTGTCCCCACCGCCCGAGTAAGTGGCACAATCCCCCTCACCAAACCCTTATCTATGCCCGTGGAACTCAGTGCCCCAGACTGTCCCCCTGATTTCCCGAGTGTCCTGGGAGAAGCCCGGGTCACTGCCCCAGAGGTTCCCACTGAAGTCCCCGGTGACCCGGTAGAGGCACCATTCCCTAACCTAGCGAGGACGCCAGAGGGGCTGCCGAGTTCCCTGGGTCCTCTCAGTAGCCTGGCGCAGGCCCTGGTTCCTATCCCTGTGTTCTCCGAAGTGATCCCTGGTTCCCCAAGTGTCCTGCTAGAAGCCCAGGTCACTGTCCCAGAGTGTTCCTCTGACTCTCCCCGTGCCCAGGCAGAGGCACCTGTCCCAGAGAGGAAGATCGAGGGTCTGCTTAACCCTCCCGGTGGTCCAGTATTGGCACCTGTCCCTGCCCCGGAGTATTCCCCTGGGTCCCCTGAGTACCCCGCAGAGCTGCTTAGCTCGCCCAATAACCCCGTAAGGGCACCTGTTCCTGTCCCAGAGTGTCCCCTAGGTCACTCCAGTGTCCCGGTAGAGGCCTCGCTTACTACCTCGTGTTTCCCTGGTTCCCCGAGTGCCCCGGCCCGATCAGCAGGGCGTTCCTTCCATGCAAACCCCCTGGCCTGGCAGCTGCCCCAGATTCAGTTCCCAAGACTAGGGAGCAAGAGTCTCCAGGTGCCCCTGTTACCCCGGTGAGGGGGATAGCCATGTGCCCCCGGCTGAGCTGGGACCGTCCTCCAATTCACAGAGGACTACTGACTATCTTTTTGGGCAACCAGGGCCCTGGCCCACCTTCTATGGATGCTTCTGACAAAGGGGGCCATGAACTAAGGCCTGCACCTTTGAACTTTGTCCACTCGGACAGCCTGCAGCAGACCCGTGTGGATCTGCCTGGTCTGCCGGACCGTTGGTCAAGGGGGAGATCTGTGACAGGGCCAGGCTAGCTGGTTCATGTGTCCTATGAAGTTTAGCCGGGTCATGGAGCACTTTTGTGTCCGGTTCTGTATACCGTGACCCGGTAATATTTTATGTTGTATTTATTGCGTAATCGGCCCAGAGACTGATGTGGATTCAGCCCCAGCCTTCAAAGAGACGATCCTATAATCTGGCTGGGGCTCTTAATCAGCAACACAGCCCTGTCTGCCCAGACGGCCCCCGCACTACAGGGAGGGTAACACAGGGGGAACCCAGTGTATCCCTTAATCCCCTCACCTGATACATCCCCTGTATACTGATATGGGAGTTGTGATGGGCTGTGGCTGATGGGATTGGGGGCTGGGGTTTGTGTTCATTGAATTAAGGATCTATATAAGTTTGGTTTGTTGTGCAATAAAGAGTTCTTCTTGGTTTACTGTGAGTGGTGGTCTGGCTGATCCGTGGATAGCTGAGTGCTATCCGTATGAGGGACTGACTGGTGATTACTCAGCCCTCAAACAGGGGACCCAGCCTTGTGTACGGTGACCCTGTAACAGGACAGATCCCAGAAACTCCACAAAAGTTTGGCAAGCAAGTGGTTCTGCCCATTCCTTACCAGAATTCATAAAAACTCTGGTTCATTCACTTACCATATCTCGTCTTCTGCAACACTCTTCTGGTTGGCATTCCACTGTCTTGACTCTCTCCTCTACAGTCTGTCCTAAATGATGCTGCTAGGCTTATCTTCCTTGCACGCCACTCCTCTTCTGCTTCCCCACTCTGTGAAACCCTTCACTGGCTCCCAATTACCTTTAGAATTTAAAATCCTGGTGCTAACATTTCTGCCCTCATAAGCAAATACTCTCCCACTCGATCCTTACGTTCTTCCCATGGGCTAAAGCTCTTCTCCTCACTTATCACCTCTTCATTCCCGTCTACCAGATTTCACTCGGGCTGCCCCATATCTTTGGAATCTACTTCGACTGAACTTTCAGCATTCACCCTCCCTCCCAACATTCAAGAAACATCTCAAAACGTACTTCTTCAGAGACGCATACCCTCTTAGCTGCTATAACTTCCTTGTCATTGATACAACCACCACGCTACCTCTCACCCTTTCTCAGTGCTTTATGTTTGTCACCCCATTCCCTCAAAATTGTAAGCTTGGGAGCAGGGCTCTTTCCACCTAATGTATCGGTTTGTCTTAGTCTATCAGTTCTCGTCTTGTCATACCCCTTGAATATATGTATTGTATTAAGCGCTGCATAGATTGTTGTCGCTATATAAATAAAAGATAATAAATAGATCACGTAGGGCAGAGGTTTCATGAACTGACTTGTAGCAAAGGTGGCATTCTGTGACAGAGTCACGTGTAAAGTCACTGAGCTCTTCGGTATGACCCATTCTACAGCTGATGTTGGACATGAATGATACCATGCCTATGTGCTTGACTGTGTAGACATGATCAATGGGTCTAGCAGAAGCACCCAAAATCATAAACTAAATAATATGGAGGGGTATCCAAATACCTTTGGTCATTTGGTGTATATCACATTCTCAGACTGCTTGCAATAAAAAAAAGTTAAAAATAAGTTACAAAGAGGAGAATAAAGGAGAAATATCCTCCTCTAGGAATAAAGACACATAAATCAGCCATATCATTATAACCAGTGGGTGGGATATATTAAAGTAAACATTTCCTCCTCAAGGTCCCAAAAAATGGGCAAGTGCAAGGCTCTGAGCGACTTTGATAAGGGCCAGATTGTGATGGCTAGACGACTGGGTCAAAGTATCTCCAAAACTGCAGCTCTTGTGGGGTGCTCCCGGTCCAGAGTGCTCAGTATCTATCTATAGTGGTCTAAGGAAGGAAAAGCGGTGAACAGGTGACAAGGTCATGGGCAACCAAGACTCATTGAAGCATGTAGGGGGCGATTGCTGGCCGGTGTGGTCAAAGCCAACAGACTTGCTGCTGTAGCTCAAATTGCTGAAAAAGGTAATGCTGGTATCTAATAGATACCACAGCACACCTTTAGAGGCCTAGTTGAGTCCATGCCTCAATGGGTCAGGGCTGTTTTGGAGGCTAAAGGGAGACCTACACAATATTAGGCAGGTGGTCATAATGATTTAGCTGATCAGTGTATCTCCAACTATGTAGTCTGTGTATGTCCCATTCAGAAGGCACTATTCTTGAGATGAGAAGATTGCCTGGTTGAGCCCAGCAGTTTGTGATGTTGCATTGATGAATAATACAAGTGGAAATCTTCTTTTATATATATTGTTAAAAGTAGAGAGGTCTGCAAATTTCCGGATGTTTTAGAGCATTTGTTGAACCTTTTGCTGTGAATCCTCATGTGATCTCATCTTTGTAATTTCATTTTTA
>VKOC01000001.1:2671772-2682802 GCA_009364415.1 Spea multiplicata
GTTTAAATAAAGTATAGGTGCAGCGTTCCAGGGATTGTGTATGCCCCCCCAGGCAGTTTGTAAAACAGTTTTATTGTATTTCTTAATCAATTTAATGGTTTATGCCTCTCCCAGCAAATGCTTTGCAAAGACACCCGGCCATCCGGGTGACAAACTTGTTGATGTAGTTAATTCTTTAGGATGATGGGGGTTATAGTCAGGAGACAGGGATACACTTTATCATAACATTTTAAAATTGGCAACTTGTGAACTTTATTCTCCTGCTCTGTAAACACATTCATTAATATTTCGACAGCTAAGGATTGAGTTGGCTGGTGGGTCAGTGTAATGATTTTTTAAATCTCTTTTTTTTTTCTCTCAATAGTCTGCTTTTTATTCAGTCGTTATATTCCACCCGCAAATAAAAATGGATGAAAATGTGTCATTTGGATCTGTAAGCAAATCACCAAGTCTGCCAAAATCCTGCTGTATTTTTTTTTTCTGGTACAGCCTTTTGTGATAAATAATGATTTTATATTGTGTTTTGGGCCGTTTTCCTAAAGTCTGTGTAAAGCATTTGGGATGGAATCAATGTCGAGTTACAAAAAAAAAAATAACAAAAAGGTTTTTTTCTGCTGATGGAAAGAAATAAAATAACAAAAGTGTATAACATAGCAATAATCAACAGAGCATTACCAAGTCTGCCTTCGGGTTCTACAACTGCTATTAAAATACAGCTCCTATTTTCCTTATAAATACAAAAAATTAAACGTAGCGCACCGTCCGATGGAATGGGTGCTATTATGTGTCCCGTCAAACAGATCATATAACGCAAACTCATCAATGAAGTCAACAGAACTCTCAAAACGAAATGCTGAGTCCTCGATAATCTTTAGCCACTTCTGGCCAATCTTGGATTGGTCCATGTAGAACCCGAATACGAGGCAGACCAGCTTCAAAAGCATTGCCTTTGTCCTTGTTCTCTGCCTCCATCCAGGAGGACTGGAGAACATTACGGTTTAACAAATACGCATCAACAACACCATTATTTAACTTTTTATTATTTATTTTATGTAATCATCACAGATTCAGTTAGTTTTTTTAACATTTTTTTGCCCTTAAATTTTTCTTATTTTTTTTTAATCATTTTAAAATATGATTTAATTGAAGAATTGATTGGAGATCAATTGATGGTTCGTAGGGTTTATCATTACATTAGTGGGTTGGGGTTTTGGGGTTACTTTACCTAGTTAAGTAAGTTGCATTGATGACTTGCGTCGTTCGGTTAGTTCTAGTTTAGTTAGTAGGGAAATTTTAGACATTAGCAAATAAGAAAGCTTGTTTGGTTTATTTATTAAATGGATAATTTTATTAAATGAATTGCATTTTATTTACAGAGACTATTTGGTGGTTGGCTGGCTACAAAAAAACCCCAAGAAAAACAAAGTATTTAGTAGGGAAGTATGTTAGTTTAGTAACATTATTAAGTTAAGTGGGCTTTTGGGGGGAAGTAGGAAATTTTATTTGGTAAGATTATTTGGTGAGTGGCAAGTGCTTTCTCAAGGAAGACCATCAAACGTCATACATTCAGCAGAGTAGGTGGAACAGCTTCTTTAAGGTTTGGAGTTTTTCCGCAGGTAAAAGCGACAGACAGATGAATAGATAATGTGATTCTTACCTGTTAGCAAATTCTGTATCTATAAACAATTGAATTTTGTGGGCACATTGATTTCGTGCACTAAATGTGGAATTTGTAGTAGCCTACAGAATGCTGGATACATAGATAATGTATTGTTACATTTAACATCTCTAACCTATAACCATGACCTATAAATCCTTTAAAAATCTGTCACATTCTAAACATTGTTCTGTATATTGCAATACTCATTTTATTTTTTTTAAATAAATATTGTTAGAAATACATTAATACATAAATTACATTAAACATTCTCAAGGACAGAGGTCAGAAATACTGCAATATCACGGTGTGTTATGCTAATAATCAATGAGTTAGTCACGCTCAAAAGAAAAAAAACAAAGATCGAAAAAAAAGCCCACATGTTGAGTTGTAAGCCTTTACTGAGCTTTACAAAGTATGAAATTCGTGTGTTTTTTCTGAACCTACTGGTCCCAGAATGATAATGGACTTGGATCTGGCCCAGGCTGGCCTCCGAGACCAGGACCTGTCTCCACCATGCCAAGTCTCTCCTGCATGAAAGTCTGAGCTCACCCTGCTTTATACATGTTTCATGCAACAAGATGACGTAATGCCCTAGGCAGTTGAAACTACAGCCCTACTGCAACTATAACTGTAGAAAGTCCGTCAAAGTACCAACTCACAGGAGCCAATTGGCCATTTTGGTGGTGGGGTAGCCTCCAATTGTAGTCAGTGCTATAAGGTGGTTGAAGACCACACCAGGGAACTTCGCAGGGTAGTCTACCAGGAGTATTTCCTCTTGTGGCGGGGCTGCACATAATAGGCGGGGCTAGCTTTACATAGTAGGCGGGGCTAGCCCTAAAAACCTTCAGTGAGAGGGGACTGGGCAGGGCCAAAGTGGGTTGGGAGTGGGCGTGGTTACACTTTGCGTCCTTGCCTGAGATTTCCCAGGTATGGTGCAGCCATCCAATGATCTCTTCTAACTGGCCACATATGGGAAGGCCTGTCTCTACCGATCACAGCATCCAAACTCTTGCAGTCCTTACTTAATGTTCTAAGGATGAGCTGGTTTATGACATCATTTGTCAACATTTCATGGAGGAGGCATGGACCACTATTCACTATTGAACACCCCTCCCCACCCAGTACCAAGGGGTTTCCTGGCACTTCGGATCTATCACTCTTTTACACACACTATTGATGGAACATTATGGGAAGAATGCTTAGTTTTACAAAGTAAGTGAACAGGAACTGAACACAATATGTGGATTTGTGAAGTAAAATGTGAAGTCGTAACACGTGACTCAATAATATGTTACTAGTTTGTGTTGTAATGTGAAGCATATGATGGCAGTGTTTTGAAGTATGTGGTTATTCTCGTAAATGCCTGTTCTGTACTTTAAAAGCAATTATAGTTGAAATTTCATCAAACATACTAAATGCATTTGTAAAACAACTCAGGGGGAACATCTGTGCACCTCAGAGAATGCTAAAATAATAATGCAAAAATAAAAGCAGCGCCGCTCCATTTTGAATATATATCTAAATATATTCTAACCTGCATAAAAAAAAATGGTCTAACGTACGACACAAGAGAAAAAAAACAGCAAACTCAAAACTTACAGCAGATGTATCATCTAAAGAATATAACAATTTTATATTATTAAGTTAAGTAAAGTTTGCTGATTGTTGTTGATTGGTTCAGAAAACCCCGTAAAGGTGTGGGTAAGAGTAGAAAGAAGGACAGGAAGATGATGAGATAATGCTGGATCTGCCACTGGCTGCCTTTTATACCCCAGCTGTCTCATTTGTAGGCACCAGTTCCTTCATTTCCACCGAATCCTTATTGGGAATTAAGTTGAAATCGTATTTGTAGCTCGGACTGAAAGTTAGAATACATTTCTGAATTTAAGTTCATTGGGAGACTGTGCGTGAGCCTCTAGCACAAGAGACTTTAGAGGGGAGGGCTGGCCCCTGCTGGCCTAGGGAAAAGCTAAAGCCAAGTGGCCCCATCAGCCCCTTGCCCTCACTTGCACACATATTTATACATACACTCTCATAATAACACACGCAAACTTACACACATATTCTTACACTAATGCAGATTCTATTACACACACACTCATGCTAACACTCCTGACACTCAACATGCCAACAATCATTTACACATACACACTCATGTTAACACACACTCCCTCTAGAACACACTTACAAATACTCACTCATATCGGAACTGCACCAGTCCGGAACCTGAGATGAGGAGAGTGGAAGAACGTGCAGGATGGCAGAAGGGATAATTTAGAAGCTGTGTATACTACTCGGCACACCTTTACCGAGTTAAAATAAACTCTTATTAACTAAATAATTCTATAACAATCCTATGGATACAACTCATGTGGTTAAAACTTTTTGAAAGTGTCCATTCTGTATTAATTGTGTCACCTGCAAAAATTCACATTTTTCGGAACATTTTGTTAGATTTTATTCTTATGCCATCCTAGCCTTGTATCTTGAATCATGCCAGTGAGATTGAAATATAAATGTATTTTCAGCAGTTCTCCGTCTATTTAATGACTTGTAGTGATTAAGAACATTCTAAAACATTGGCAACTTTTCAGATCATCTCCCATTTTTCACCAGATGTTTGTTTGTATTAGGAGAGTTTATTTAAATCAAAGGAGGGTTAGTGCTGACTTTCTTTCACATTAATTTTGTGCTAGGGCTGCAAATAATGAACACATTTTAGATTTTACAGCAGAAAATTAAATACTGTCCACTTCTATTGCAATAGCAGTAGAGATAAAAGGAGCCGTAATAACCCTATTTTTTTTTTGCAGGGATCAGTTAAAATCAGTAAAAAACTAAGAACACATAGCTGCTAACATTACCAAAAAGGAACATATTTGACCTGACAACTGGTCAAATATTGTAAATACCAGGAGCTTTTGTCGATATAGCTCTCTGATTGGGTACTGAGGATATGGATATGGGTGCTCCACGGACCCCTCCTTGTCCATGTATTTGGAAGAAGGACAAATTACATACTTGATCATGTAAACCTTTAAGGCCCATTGTGACACCTATTTGTACTACAGTCTTTTTGGGGTCTGTTACCAGTTCTAAGTATTTTGTTTGGTATTAGTCTGCCCGGACCTTCTTGTGCCGAAAAAACAAACAAAGAAACTATGTTTCTGCTTCACTATTCTTTTATTTTAGATATGTCCCCAGAAACTCCCTCCGCGCATGTGTTTAAAACGCATCACAGAGCTGTTCAGGAATACCGACCCCTGCTGGTGATGGTAATGCAATGCAAATCCTCACACACTGGGGTTCATTTACTAACAGAAGAGTTAGCAGGAGAGTTTCCAAGCGAACTCACTTCACTGTTCGTTATGAACGATTAAAGCTGGCCCTGTATAATGCATGATTCAATGGGTGAGGACACTTTACTCACTGATTTAACAATATATTATACAGAACCAGTCAAACTCTTCCTACAGTTAAAGCTTCCTAGGGTCTGACCTTCAGAATTTATAGTAGAATGAGGGAATTGAAACCACAGCTCTCCTATAAACTCTCCCTTTAGCAAATGGAGGCAGCATCCGATAAAGTAACAAACACTATTTCAAAGTGAAACATGGTTGGTTTCATTGACACCTAGAATGCCATCAGTCCAATCCTGTTTACCTGCTGAGAAATGTGGCCCTTTATCCCCCAAACATGCATGGAAAGAGTTAAAATACCAGCATTTGAAATTCTACAGGATGCCTAGTTTTAAAAAATATATGGTTTAATGGGGCTAAGATGAATTGACCTACTTCAAAGATGTCCCAAATAAGACATGGGTGAAGTATAACCAAAGTTAAAAAAAATAGTTTAGAACAACAGGTGAGGAGAGCCCTGCTGAAATGAGCTTACAATCTAGAGGATCCTATAACTTGCAAAAAAAACCCAAAAAACATTGGGTAATTCGAAACTAACAACAAATATTACAATCTATTTAGCAGTTTTTCGTCATTAGCTTTTGTAGATAAGGCAAAGATTTTTCAAATTAAAGTCAGTCAGTTTTGTAATTTATCGTCATAGCAAATTAGGTGATATGGTCAAAATAATTGTATCTAAAGAAGGCCCTTCTTATCCTGCAAAACATAAAAATAATTTGTGTGGGTACAGTAAATGAGAAAGGAGAAAATTACAGCTACCATTGTCACGAAGGGTGGGTTAAAATATTTGTAGCACCGTGTTTACATATCTCCTCAATGTCATCTTGCAGAGAAGATTTTCCTGGGTCAAGTTTTGAAATGTTTTTCTTAATTTTAACAAGCTTTTAATATTTTCCTGCATGTATGTTAAAAATACATATTCTCAGCTGATGCAGACACGCTTAAGTTAACACGGATCAAATGTCAAATAAGGGTGGTAATGGACACAAGGTCTTGTCTAGAATGATCACGGTTGCTTAGTTACTAGAAGTGGAATAACAGGATAACTGGCTGCTTAGACATTGTAAACAGTCGCTAATTTGTATGATATTAATATTAGTTATTCAGAGGTGACAACATTTGTTTGCTGTGCTCCTCAAATGCACTTTGAGTGGGTTCTGAGGAATAGTCAAGTGGATTAAAGTGCATAATATGCTCATGTAGTGTGCGGCCGGCATATCCAGCCGCTTGCCACACATGCTGGCATTCGATCTGCCTCTGGAGGGTGTGTGTGGCCCTGCCGGCCAGTAGCCCCCCAGGCTAGTCCAGGTCTGAGCACAGGAGCTTCCCTGGTGGTCCTTCAAGGAGATTCCGAGCTATAGCTTCGAGGTAGATGGGATGGGTTGGTGAGGTTGAAAAATGTGAAAACAAATAAATGCCTAGTACCAGAGTTTGGAAAGGACTTTAACCATAGATATCTCTGCCTTAGTCAGAACACCTGGGAATTCACGCCCCATTTCCCTGTTAATAATAACGGGTGTGCAGCATTGTCGGGGGTATTGCCCATGGATAACGGTGGGATCAGCGGGACCTCCTAACCGCAACTCGCAAAAGGGGGCTAAAGGTACCCAGAAAGTTCCCAGGTATGCTAGTTAGGATCAGAGAGCTGAGCCTTTTCAGAAGTCATGCCTTCTTAGGTATTTATCTTCTTATGTGAAGCTCTTAACTCACATGAGTCTGTTTAATAAACTGCTCTTTATTCTAGGGAAGACGTACTTTACTAAGAGCGTAGTAGATAAGTGGAACAGCCTCTCGGCATGGATGGGCATATGGCTATCCTGAATCTAAGACAAGAACAAGAACTGGGTATGGTTTGAGTCTTTACATCGGGAAAACGGGCAGACTAAATGGGTCGAAAGGATCTGCTGTCAAATCCTATCTTTCTATGTAAACAAAATAATTAGACTTGATTTAATGAGGCAAACAATTTTAATGAGCTAAACAAATGGGAAAGGAAGAATGAGCATTAAACCATACTCACTAGTAAGTGATTCAACTCCTACGGCCCAGAGCCAAGTCAAGCTAAATGCTCAACCCCTTGTACGCATGTAGTGAGCATAATTCATATTTTCTCATAGCAAACGCATCTTAAATCCAAAATCACCACTTGCCTAAGCAGATCAAAACAAACCTTTGGGTAGCCAATTGCGATCACAGTAATTAAGCAATTAGTTCAAACTAGGCTACAGAAAATGTAAAGATTGAGCTACAAAACTTTAAGGAGTAAGATAGGTACCGTATTTGCTGGATTATAAAACGAACCTGATTATAAAACGACTCCCCAAACTTAATCTGGATCAAGATAAAAAAGACCGGAATATAAAATGACTATTGGAAAAAACATCAAAACCGCTGTTTTTGCTTCCGTTGCTTGCACACTCACGTCTCTAACACTCACTCTCTCACACATCCTCTCATGCTCTCTGTCAATGTCTCTCTACTTTCTCAGCGGCTATATCACAGCGGCTATAGTGTTAACGCGCGGCACTGGCACCAACAGAAACCAGGAAAACCCCCAAAGCCCCTTTATGATGCTCTATGATGCCAGCAACAGATACACCGGGACCCCTGAGCGGTTCAGTGGCAGTGGGTCGGGAACTGATTTCTTATCTTTTTTCCTCAGCTCTGTTTCTTCTCTTTCCTCTTCTGTCTTCTTTCTTCGTCCTCGTGGGGCACACTGTGGCTCCGCCCTCTTCCAGAAGTACTACACGAGGCGAGAGTATTCCAAATGGATTCAGAGAGTAAGAGAAGCGTTTCTGCACCACTCTCGGAGCAATACCGCAAAAGGGCGGAGTCACAGGGACAGCCTCTCCCCCATTCCTCCAATCCCTTTTTGCGGAAGTGCTCTGGGAGGCCTGGTTCAAGGAGAAGCGGATGAAGAAAGAAGATAGAAGAACAAAAAGAGGCAAGAGAAGAAGCAGAACTGTAGCAATGGTAGGGAGATATTGAGAGAGAGAGTGTGAGAGTAAGGGTTAGTGACAAGCCACTAGCCTTAGTCGGCTATGCAGATCGGAGGTCTGAAAAAAAGACAAGCTTGATTATAGGATAAGGTAGTTTAAGATATTTTCTTCTGATAAAAAAAACTCATCTTTCTCACAAATACGATATATTTAAAAAAATTATGAGAAACATTGTGTTTCTTTGAATGCGTGAAGTGGAGAAATTATCTACATGTGGCGGACAACATAGGGTATAACATTTTGTCTTTCCATTGAGGAAAAGCACTAGCATATGTAATGATAAAATGTCCGTGGAGCATTGTGGGGGCAGACACATGCCATTTTCCCCCAACTCACCTATTATACACATAAACAGTTTTTGTCTACTTTATTGGGGTCAGAGTCGGTGCACTGGTGTTGTACAAAAGTTGGCATACTTGTGGAAATGTGAATTTTCTACCCATATTACATTTCTTTCATAATTGTGAAATTTAACCCCTACTGTGTGCGTAACTGATGATAAACTGCAGGTATGTATAGCTATATATGGATTGGATACATTTACTAAAGGGTGTGGGGTCTTTATTAATTTTTATGTGATGCACCCTTTGCCCTAAACTAGGTATCTGTGAATACGTTATCTTATCCTGAACAAAATAATAAAATTGTGTCACAGCCCCCCAAAAGTTCACTGGCCCTTCATAATAAGGGCTACCCAGGAGCATACATGTATATTTTGTTAGATTAAGGTTCTGTGTCTTAATTGAGTAACAATGTATGGGACTTAATGAAACTGCAGAAAAGGGGCTGCCATTTGAAAAGCTATTAGCCTGGAAATATGAACTGCTTCTCGCGTATGGGATTGTTTATTGTATAATGAAATTTCATTATCTACAATTTATATGTAAGAGAAACCTCTATAAATCTCAGATAATGTAGATTTCATTATAGCGTGTATGGAACATGCATGCATGGCCACATTTCCATCTACTCGTTTCTTTTGTCAATACTATAACTGGAAAAAAAAATAACGAAATATTTGAAAGTAAATATACCCTGATGCCGGCATTATTGGCACTGCGGCTGCTTACTGGATTTGTTGTTTTTTTTTAATTCTCTTACGTCAACAAAAACTTTTAAAAAAAAAAAAATCTGACAGATAATGAACTAATTTATTAACAACTGTACTTAACAGAACCTTTTAACGACTTTCAGATCTCACAGTGTCCCGGTAAACTCCCTTCATCTGCAGGGCTGCCATTGTTATCCGCCGGGTGATATTTGGGCGACTAAGATGCTAATGAGATCTTTTCTTTCATAGTTTTTCATTAGTTACAGGGTCCCTCTGGGTGATTAAGACTGGTCCATTCTATTGTTTGCCATAATGACAAATGATAAGCAAAGAGGAACGGTTGTGTGGTATATTGGTCCAAGACAACTGAAGTAGACCAAATACACATAATTACAAATATGCTAATATGTCTGGAATCAATATTTGATGTGACAGCCCTTTGCCTTCAAATCAGCATCAATTCTTCTATGTACATCTTGGAGAACTAACCACAGTTCGTTTGTGGATTTCAGTGCCTTAGTTGCTTCTCTCTCTGAATGATGTTGAGATCAGGGCTCTGTGAGGGTCATACCATGACTCCATTGTTGTTCTTTATTCTGAAGATAACGACTTTGGCTGCAGAATACATTTGAGGAGAGCATTCATTTTGACCAAATCCCCGGCCATTTCCAGAAAATCATCTCCAAACTTTAGAGGAAGCTCCACCGATCTTCACTGTTGCCTCCAGCACAGCACAGTAACTTTACAGACACAAACCCAATAATGTCCACTCAGCTGCCATGGTATTTATCTAGTCTGTGGCAAAAGTCATCATTTAGGAAATTAGGAATTTCATTTCATTAGGAATAAAATGCGTCATATTTGATCTAGAAGTGAAAGTTAATTCAGCTATTCTTACTTTAATATATTGTGTTAATGCTGTTGTTTCTTTGTTAAGATGGGAAATGCTTGTCCCTGGTGGTTTCACCTAAGCTCAGGGCCGGCCCTACAATTTCGAAGGGGCGGCACTTTGCTGCCCCAAGCGTTTTTTTTTTAAGCGGAGGAGAGAGGGGCTCCGGGTGGTTTTCGCTTACCCGCTCGGCGCCCCTCTCTCTCTCTCCTCTGCGGCGAGTCTCCCTGTTCGGTCTCGGTGCCGGCTTGTAATGCTGAGCCCGGATCTGTGACGTCAATTTCCGGCGCTCAGCATTACAAGCCGGCACCGTGGCAGAGCAGGGAGACTCGCCGCAGGACTGTTTAAAGATAAGTACCTTTAAACGGGGGGGTTAGGGTAGATAATGTCGTCGTCAAAGTTTAAAATGCCGCCCCGGCGGGGGGGGGTATGGCGTCATTAAGTCTTGGGCCGGCCCTGTCTAAGCTTAAATACAGCAGGACCATTTAAGCCTTCTCGTGCTGCATCTTCAATCAGTGGTTCTGTTTAGAAGTCCCTAGTTCTAGAGGAAGAATTTTTATATTAAAAAAATCAAGATAATCCTATTCCAGATCAAAGAGGACACCACAGCCCCCGCATTGCGGGGAGTCCTGTCCAGTGGCAGCCCTAGCACCACCTTGTCCTATATCCCCCTGGGCTAGGCATATCGATGGGCTGGTAGGCCAAGCTTCCTCAGTTGCAGCACACTGTGTGAGCGCCGGAATATTACGTTGTTTCCCGGCACTAACATATAGGCAGCATGTGAGGATCGTGAGGGAGCAGAAAGCTGTCACAGGACACTGGAATACCCCAACTAAGGTAGGCATGTGTATATTACTATGTGTGTGTGTAAGTATGGTAGTATTTTTGTGTGTGTGTAAGTATGTATGTGTATTTATATTAGTGAGTAGTGTGTGTAAGTATGTTTATGTTGGTATGTATGTGTATTTATATTAGTGAGTTGTGTGTGTAAGTATGTTAATGTTGGTATGTA
>VKOC01000001.1:2691551-2707308 GCA_009364415.1 Spea multiplicata
TTTTAAACTAAATATATTCAAAAAATAAAGCCGCAAAGATGAAAATTCCCCTTTTAAAATCTGAAATCCATTGAATGCAAAGAAATCACCTGTTGGTGGCATTTGGGGTGGATGAGGTGAGGGTTAAACACCCCCATAGTCTACATACTGTTGTCCCTTCTTAGTTATGTCTCTGTTTTTTAATCCCTTGTTTCTGTTAATTACAAAGGAACAACAATTTTGATTCTCGTGACTTCTCGTTTGCATAATTAATATGCTTGGAAAGAAATAAGACTTTGTTGTTAGCCGATCGCTAAGCTTAGAAGTCCCCTGGGGATTGATTTTGTGAACAGATACTAGGTAAATACTTAATATTTTGACCTTGCTGTATTTCAGCTATGAGAGTGATTAAAGCCCAAAATATACTTAAGGGATAAAGACTAGCACCTTTCTGTGTTCATAAATATTCTACATCCTTTGTAAAATTTCACTGCAATTCTCCGAGGTCTTTTGCACCTTTGGCCCTTAAAAATAAATAAATAATAATAAAAAATTTAATCTACAAATAAATAAAATTAATAATTCGTATATATATATATATATATATCAGTATATATATATACAGAAAAAAGATATTTGCCATTACCCAAGAAAATCAAGTTCCAAGGAGCTCTTCGGGGGGGTTTATCAAATAAATGAACGTGGTTATGTTTTCAATGTAGTAGCAACACTCTTTGAAGTAGGAATGAGCTGCACGTGTACATTCATATATATTGCAAATGCACAGAATATTCATTAACATCGTCTCATTCATTAATTTCTTCTCTAATTCTTTCCTAACAATCCTAGAATATTTCCAGGATAGGATATGTATCAAAGATAACTCTCTTGTGCACCAATGGTCTAAAAAAGTATCAGAAAACCAATGGTTACTTGTTTTATACACATAATTCTCTTTTTTCCTAAATTAGTAAATATCATTTAACAAACAGCCCTTCTTCTTCTAGCTGCCTTAAATGGTTCCTTAAATAGGGATAGGTCACAAGGTCAAATAAAAAGCTTAGTTAAAGTTCTACCTTAGCCATACATTTAAGCATGTCTCCTAACACAAAAGGGCCCCAGCCTCCCCCCACCACTTACTTCTGTGTCCTCTGCGTCCTGCAGATGTGGAACAGAGACACCAGGTACACATACCTGGGAACTCCCCATCCAATTCCTCTTGCACTCCCAACCCATTTAATGCCAACTGGGGCTATCCCCACCCTGCTTTCGCACAGCTAACCCCGCCCATTGCCTGGCTCCTCCTGCCCTTGTGTTTACGGCTAGCTCCGCCCCTGAGAAGCCACTCCAGAAGTGCAAGAGCTTTGAGTAGCCTGCCCTGGAATGTTCCCTGATAAAGGGCAAGGTTACTGTGGGGGTCATGACAGCTAGGCACATTCCTCCATAGTGTAACTGGGCCAGTTACAAGGGAGACCTCCCCGACCATCCCAATGAGCAATGGCGTGCTGGGGAGCCTGATCACCTAAACAGCTGATCTGCCTCTGGTCTTGTGACACAAGGACTGCTGCCACTGTGATCATCGCATCGCTAGACTTGGCCTAAATATGCCACTGTATATACTGTATTTAAATGAATCTTTTTTTAAATAAATGAGTCATTTTTAAAATAAAGCAGTTCCGTGGTTTGATCCATGACAATTCAGATATTTCTGCATTTCCATCGCTCCCTTGTCATTTTTATTTGAAATCCTGCTGGCATTTAATTCTCACTTAAAAGATGTAGTTAATGTGCTGTCCGCTTCTGTGAAGTTAATGTAATGGTTATGGAATATAAAATGTATTGCATATTCTGGAAACATTTTCTGAACGCTCTCACTTCTAGGTATCTAAGGCATCTGAATGCATTTCTGAAGTGCTTTTATTGTTATCCGTGCCGGTGTACGGCACGGATGATTTATCCGGCATAAAACCAGATTATAGTAGCTCTTACCTCCAGAAGTACGGCTCTTAACTCCATTACATTCCGCTGTCTTTGACTTGTGTGAAAAGAGTGCAGGTAATATACAATAAAATTTAATGGGATAAAGTAAACACTCCAAAAAATATTAAGTGGCAAAAAATGGAATGTTATAAATCACAATGGATGGATATTGCACAAAGAGGGTTAATGCCAAGAAAGGCATTTTCCCTTGAAATTATTTTCAGTGCCAGAACAGGATATTTATAGTTCCTTATCTGCTTTAAAATCACATTTTATAACATCTAGTTTTTTTCCTTTCTGTATTAAATACCACCGTATGTCCTGAACCCACAAAAGCAGAGATACCAGAAAGTGTGTGTTAGTGTGTGTAAGTATGTCACTGTGTGTTCGTTGGCGTGTACGTATGCTACTGTGTATGTTACAGTGTGTGCATTGGTGTGTTATTTCGTTTAAATATCTTACTGTGTGTGCAAGTATGTTACTCTATGTGTGTAAGTAAAGAAAAAAAGTCTCTCCTACATTTTTTGCTGATTCTTAGAGATAAACCAAATTTGACAACCCCTGCCATAGACAAACGTTGGCAGTAGAATGGGTCGTACTGGAGAGCTCAGTGACTTGATGTGGCGCTGTCATAGGATGCCATCTATTCCACAAGTTAGTTCATGCCTCCATAAATGCCTTTTAACCCCCTGTATGCCACTATGTCTCATGATCTGCCCCTGGCATATAGGGGTATAAGGCATTTCTGGAGGCAGAGTGGCATATAGGGGGTTAAAAGGCATATCTGGAGGCAGAGTGGCATATAAAAGAAAATAAAAACAAAAAAAAATATTTTTCTCAATCACAGCTTTTATTAAATATGAAAAAATAGTTTACATGAATTAAGAAAGAAATAAAAGTTTGTCAGGTGGGTCTAATATTTATATATATTGGCAGTAGGGGCTAATATTGAATGAAAACTAACTGCTGGTAAAGCTGTTATTTTGGTTGATGGCAGAGGAGCTCCCTGACGGCGACCAATAGAGTCGTTCGTAAGGATCTTTAACTCTTTGAGCGGGGAGACCATAAGGTCTCCCCAGGCGGAATGTCGCCGTCAGGATTTTAAAAGTCTATACAAGCAACTCTATTGGTCGCCAGCAGGGGGGCTCGTCTGCCATCAACCAATGAAGAGCAGCTGCACTTCATTGGTTAATGGCAGAGGAAGGCTACTGCCGGTGACCAAGAGATGCTTGTAGGGGACCTTTAAAATCTTACACCAAAGGTGCTGTGTACCGCATTAACCCCATTTTAACCCCTTCTAAAAAAAAAAACAGCAAAAAACGAAGAAGAAAAATGAACATGAAGAATGTACACGAATATTTGCCCGAACACAGGAATGGGTGAATATTCGTGGAATACGAAGATTTTTTCCCCCACAAAGACGAACACGAAGAGTTGGCCGACGCCCGAGTCTAATATTTACTATCTGCTTTAATTTTGATTAAAAATCCCCAAAAATTATAGCATTATACCCGTGATTCTGGATTGAAATCACGTCAGTTGGCAGATTCATCTTAAACACAGCCTATTTGGGTCGCTAAAAAATCACAGCAAATTGTCCGTTTATTTCACGCCTCACGCTAAAATGAATTTGGCTGGAGAGAAGTAAATAGACCACATTACAAAAAATGACCAAAATGTTTCAAGTCGGGAATGGGAACCCAAAAAGTAAAAAAGACATTTTCGAGTGAACTTTGGTATTTTCAGTAAAATGATTTACAATAATATACAACTACGGGCATCTATGGGAAGGATTTGTGACTCTGATCTGATGAGCATACAAGGGCTGGGTGACGGTGGACCCGGTAGACATGATTTGCATGCAATTACCCAGAATACACAGCTGTGACACAAACAGCACCTGCTATAAAATCGTATGAGGCAGGTTTATAGACCTGTCCGGGATATATTTGTGATAATATGTGGTTTCTTTATTGCGAAGGTCAAGTGAGATTTTACTAAGGTCAGCGTAGCAAATCCCTCGCTCTAGCTTTATGAATAACAAACAGGCACCCATTACATTTTTTAAGTGCTTTCTCTGCTACTCTTCAAATACATTCTTGATTTCCCAAGTTGCCACGTTGACATTTGCATCTATATGTTTCACATATACGTTTATTCCTGTTTCCTGTTGTAGCTATGAGTCAATTTCTCCCCTTTTTTTGCCTGTTTAGAAATTGGAGAGCCAGCTATAACATTGAAATCATACTGAAAGCCACTTCTCTTCCACCTATTCTTTTCTAAAGAACTGAAGTAAACATTTGTTTATATTTTTGTGCAAGACAATCGTAGGGTTCTATCTGCTAAGGTAATGATGTCGGCAGGCGCGTTGGTAGGATGGGATAATTACATTAGTGGTTTGCACCTGTTCATATGGGTAGCTGGATCATTTTCCGCAGATGAGCCCTAGGCCAGAAGTATGTGCTTTATTAATGGAGATTACAGGGCGTGCTTTCAAGACAGGCTAAATTTCCTTTCTCGATTCTTCTTGCATGGAAGGCTGTGACTAGAGGTAGATTCTTATTAGGTAATACGTAGCGGGTGACTGGTGCACATCGCTTTAGGAATACTAAATGGATACCTTGCTCGTTTTGGCCAAGCTCGGCTCTCGTGCTTCGCCATTTTCATGCCTCCTCCTACAAAGCCTTTTTTTTTAAAAAAAAAAACATTTTTCCTAAGCATGGCGGCACCTCAAGGCTATTTCCCTAGTTTATAGCAACTTGTACAAGTCATTGATAGCCTCATGACCACGGAACTAAGTTCTACCTTGAAGTATTTGTCTCATTATTCCACAGCCATTGTCCTTCACTAATGTTTGTAATTGAAGAGATGGCCTTGTCCAGAGCCATAACTAGGGCTCTTGGCATCTGGGACAGAGTTGGATGTATTGCCCCTTTCAAGAAGTGAAAGGAGGCACAGGGGCATTGCCACCCGGTGGCCCAAACCTTGCGGTGTCTCTTGGTCCATGGAAGTCAGGTGAAAAGATCAAAAACATAAACCATATGGGCAGCCTGGCCCCAGTTAGTGTGAATTCTGAGCAAAGGTGCTGTGAGAAACATTACACTTTCACTAACTCCCTGTAGCCTCCCGACATCACAAGTTCTGGATAGGAACAAAATGACGCAAGAACACCAGGTCGCTGCGCATGTTCACTGACTCACCCTCAGTGCATTCTACCCTTCAATTTTATTTCTGATGCAAAATCTATGGATTATCAGGCAGGTAGTATTGGGGGACTTCAACTAAATCTATAAAAAAACATAACTTATAACAAAGGAACTCACAGCATTGGTTTTAATAATTTCCATATGAAGTGTAGAAATTACAGCTAGCTAAAAAAAACAAGTGAAATTTCAGTTTGTATGGCAGCCGTTAATGGCAATAATGTAATTTAATAGCGAGAAAAACATATTTTTTTTTCTTGTGAATAATCAAACGGAAGCAACCTTTTATTGTCCTCTATCTGTGTAGTGCTTAAACCAAAATTAGCTTGTTTCATTTTCCACTACAGATGATCTATTGTTTCTGTAGACAGAGTTTACAATGTGTTGTTTTAAGACAGTAGTTATTGCATCATTATTTCCTCCTTCCATCTCATTGTTCCTGCTTCTTTCAGTGCAATGACTTTCCTTCGATACATCATAACTCCCCCACCCTTTTAACTCCTAGTACTGGTTCATTTGTTAAGATCATATTTTCTGTTGGGGGAAATGTATATTTACCATAAAAAAAAAATCTCATCGGCAGTTCTCGGATTATGACGTTGCGTATTTATGTCCAAAGGATGAGCCACCGGGTAGTGTTAAGGAGCTTATGTTTTTGGGGCCTTATCTCCTTCATCCGGGAACAGAGTCTTGATAAAGTCAAGCCAAAGGTTAAGTACGCAGTAAAGAATAATCTAATGCAACGTAAGTACATTTTTAAGTTGAGCTTGATGACCATACCTGTGGACCTCTTAAACGAGCGCACCCTCGAGACGCTTTAACCCTTTAACAGTCCATTGTGAAGACTTTATGTAGTGACCCAAATGTGTTACCCAGAAGGCTCTAATAGCTGTCTTCATGGAAATCTTGAGTCAGTTTTATATGTGATCACAGCAGTGTTGAATAGGGAGGACTCAGTTCCAAAATGTGTGACCCTGAGAATTGGCCTCTTCACCGAGACCCTGAGATTTAAGCAAGCCCAGACTCAGCCTGGGTGATTGCATTATTTGTTCAATATATTGGGAACAGTCTATTGTCCCCTTGCCCTATAGCATAGAGATTGGCCTGTGGATGTTCTTGATATCGTGTTCTGGCACAGAAGGAGTCAACTCTATATATACGTCTTTATAATTGTCTGATAAAGCCAATATTTTGATATAATGCAGATTTCCGTATTCACAGAGTATATCACAATGTTCATATCGCCACTAGCATGCGACGCACAGCGTGTGGTGAACATTAATGCTTGAAATAAAGCACCATATTGCTCAATGAAATACAAAGCAGAAGTCAAACTGATTCATGATTATGGCTCCGACATTAGTAAAGAGTAAATATTGAACGTGATTCCGTATTATTCATACTGTCAGTGTATTGTTTTTAATGGTAATGATGCTTTTCAATACACATAGGATTGCATATTTTTGTTTAGCCCAAGGCGGTAACATCTATGTAATGTCAATGGTGGTTATGTCTTAAAATAGGTCGGCTACCAACTATTTCATTCTAGCCTTGAATGTGAACAAGACATGTGATTAGGAACTTAAATATTACACAGAATTTGAAATTTGAAAAAAATCCAAACCACTGTTTTTGCTTTTGTTTTAATATCTCTGTCCCAGCTACCGGCAGATCTCCAGCTGGTGTGCACTTATCCAATGGCTGCCTGATGCACGGTCTCGTTGGGTAGAGAAGGCTGGAGGTGTGCTCAGGATGCCCAATAGAGGGCGCACCTTTAATGCGTGGCAGGGCAGGCAAGGCTTGTAGGAGCACCCTAGTGGGGTCCTGCATTACCTGTGTTGCGATTTGATTCCTGGATGTTATACCTTGACTCCCGGCTTGTTTTTGACTGTTCTCTACCCTGCAATTTTTGGTCTGTGCACCGGCCTTGACTCCCTGCTTAGTGTACCAATCCCCACTTTTGCTGACTATCTGTTCTGTATTATCCTCTGGCACCTGGTGTTGCCTGCCCAGGAATTCTACCTGCAATATAACCTATACAGGTACCCAATCTATACCTGCCTGTACCTGAGCCTCCACATGGTTGGGATCATCAAACATCCTGTTCTCTTAGCTTGGGGGTCAACCCCTTGTTAGTTGTTTCAGGGAAAAGAACTTCCTTGGTGTGTGCTTCAGGGTTACAGCAGACATGACACCTACCTTCTCCGCCAACTGATTCCATGTCCCTTTCTTGTTTTTCAGTAGCTCCGCTTCTTCTCTTGCCTCTTCTTGTACTTCTGTCGTCTTTCCTCATCCACTTCTCCCCAGTATCAGAACCGTTATCCAGGTTCTTCCCCAAAGGGAGGCGTCTCTGCCGTGGTGACTCAAGAAGTACTCCAAGAGCCCAGAATATTACAGAGGGATTCACAGAGGAAGAGAAGCGTTTGTGCATTTCTGTTTCTCCATGAATCTGTCTGCACTGTTCTGGGGGAGCGGGTGTGCATGGAGGCTCTGACCTTTTGTGGAAGTACCTGGATAACAAAGTTGATACCGGGGAGAAGCACACAAAGAAAGAAGACAGCAGAACAAGAAGAGGCAAGATGAGAAGGAGAGACAGGGATATGGAGGCATCAGCAGAGAAGGTAGGGAGACAGAGAGTGAGTGAATGAGAGCGTGAGAGAGCATAAGAGAGTGAATGAGAGTAAGGATGAGTGACAAGCCCCAATGCTCAGTCAGCTATGCGGCGGTGCCACAAATCTGAGGTCTGCAAAGGAAGACAACCTCGATTATAAGGCATGGTCGCTTTTATAATTGAGCAAATACGGTATATCATATAGGGCCACTTTAAAGTTGCTGTTCACATTTCTGCTCTGTTCTACTCTACTGAATTTAACCCTTTTGTAACTAAATTCAACAACAGAAACACCATCCTGTCTATTGTTGAATGCCAAAACCTTTTTTCAGAACAACTGATATACTACAGACCCAGAAAGCCCAAAACATAAGAAAATATCCATATTCCCTACCTGTGTTGAATAAGGTAGATAATTAATTATTCAAAAAAAGAAAAGTAACTATACAGATTTAAATATCACCTAAAACTTTAATATTGTTACAGCTAAATTATTTTTAGTATATTAAAATATTACAATGACTTGTCCCAATGTTACATTTTTAAAGGCATAGTCAACACATTTTTATCAAAAACCCCTGGACACTGTAGTCAGTGTTATTTTGTGTTCGTTTTTTTTTATTTTACTGTGACTTTAAGACATCCTTGTGTGTGATCCATACATTTTGATTTAAGTTTAACTATTATCCATAGTTATTTTTTATGTTCTACGGCAGAGGAACAAAATTCTTTCCCACCCGTCACAATTGATGAACATATCGTGCTCCGAAAATGTGAACAGGATGCAAATCTGCTAATGGACCCTGTGCTTTTTGCCAATATTTCACTTAGTTTATAATTAATCTTTTTTTTTATTGTAAAAAGCTTATGTTGTATTTCTCTAGGGAAGAATGAACTCATTTAATGATGTGAACGTTGCATGTCGTAGCTTCGTCTTCATCTCACAACCCCCCCCTCCCAAGGTTTTCTCAGCCACCTAAAATATTCTCACAATTTTCATGATTATTTCAGCGCTGGGTCGTCGTTGTTTTTTTTTCCGATGCCCATTCTGTTAGGCAGGAAAATGACTACAAATGTGGTTAAGAAGTTAAAATCTGCACAATATATGGTGCCATTGTACACTGTAATCATGCGTTTACATCAAGCTGCATGTAATTAGGTTATAAACAATACAAAGCTTCAGATGAGCAGCTCCGTGTTAATAAGCGCGTTAATTTATGATATTTATTTTTTTTAATGGGAGAACTCAAATAATTCAGCAATTTAAAGGAACAGTAAACACTGCTAAACACCAGTAATATAAACAGTTATTATGCGGAGGTAAGCAAGTCCAGCCAGTAATAGAGGAATAGAAGACCATTTTTTTTTTACAAAATGTACAAAATTCTGTTTCAAAGAACAATGCCGAAACACAGGTTTCCCAACCCGATGCAGCTAGCAGCAGGTCCTAGATATACACATCAAAGCCCGGAACAGCCCCCAAAAAGTCCCTGAACCAAAAGACGTATCAACACCCCCCCCCCCAGGACTGGAGAGTATGCTGGAGGTGCCAGGCCAAGGCTGGTCAGAGAACACGTAAAAGGTATAAGTCAGAGAGGGGGCTTCAATATGGCGACCACGTTTTCTAATTGTGATACAAATGAATAAAGGAATTTAGAAAAATGTGCACTGAAAGTACTTCCAAATATTGCCTTCTTTGGAGCACTGAATGCTGGGGCTCAAAATATGGACAGTCCTGTTAAATTTGCAACGTGACACATATATATACATCCTGTCTCTGTTAATAACACATACATTCCCCCACACATATACAGATTTACATTCCCCCACACATACACAGATTTACACTGCCCCACACATACACAGATTTACACTGCCCCACACTACACATATTTACACTGCCCCACACATACACATATTTACACTGCCCTACACATACACTAGGGCCGCCTAATGTGCTGTATATTCCCACGTCACTACTGGTAAAATCTATTCGGTAATAAAAAAATATGGACAATAGATTGTCAGCTTGTGAGCCGGGCCCTCTTTACCAAATGTATCGGTTCATCTGTGAGTTCTTAGCTTTGTCCGAGTCTTTGACTGTATGGACCATAAGGGCTGTGAGAATTGTTGGCGCTATATAAATAAAAAGATGATGATAAACTCTGAAAGCAATGGATTTCCTGGTAGTTTACCCCCAGATAGTGTGGGAATAGTTTTCACGTCTATTTACTGTTATATGGTATCTATCTATCTGTTACATGACTGGTAACCCATACACGTACACAGACCCTCACATACAAATACATACACGCTGCACAGTGACTCATTCACGCACATACACACACGCACATCCTTACTCAATTGCACATACATGCACGTCATTCTTTGTTCTTTCACATAGCGTCACATTGCATTGTTTTTAGGTTTTCACTTTGTAAATAAACACACAATTTGTTCCTCCAGTTCCGCATCACAAAAGAAAATCCCGCTAACGATCTAAGTGACTCTAGGAGCCGGGAGCTAACGCGTTTCTTCACATTCTTTACTTATTCAGTATATCACCGTCGCTTGCGAAATGTGAAGATAAAGAAATAACTCTTAACAAATATACCATAAAATGCTTGCCTAACCTGCAATACAAGCCTGAAAATAATTGCAAATATGTACTAGAATATTTTTGTAATGTTAAAGTAGATTTATTGTTTGCGAATTAACATGCCTGAGTTCCCAAAGAATAGGTTAGAGACTAATTTTCTGTAATTCGATTTATTTTGTGAAAGCATCAAGTAAATTACGTGTCATGTAAACTGAAATCAGACAAATGCTTAGTTTTAGATCCAGATATGCAATAAGATGGAGGTTTTACTTCTCCTAGGAAGTAAAAGGTCCTAAATGACACATATATATACTATGTGGACAAAAGTATTGGGACACCTGACCATTACACCAACAGGGACTTTTATGACATCATATTCTAAATACACAGACATTAATATGTAGTTGGTCCCCCTTTGCCGCTATAACAGCTTCCACTCTTCTGCGAAGCCTTTCCACAAGATTTTGGGGAGTTTCTGTGGGAATTTTTGCCCATTCATCCAGTAGAGCATTTGTGAGGTCAGGCAGTGGATGTTGGATGAGAAGACCCGGCTCTCAATCTCCGTTCCAGTTCTATCCCAATATTTTCCTTCTTGCACTCTAGGACTGGCATCGTTATTATACATCATGGACATTTGATAAAGTGGCTAGACTTTTGTAATGGAAAATACTGTCAAGCAAATTGTCCGCAAACTTTGTTATAGACACTGATGTCCCAGACTTTTTCCTCTAGCCACATACACCTGATCTATTCATTCTTGGAATCACCTCCATTCAGATTACAGTCTAATGCAGTACAGGGTAGGCAAGTTATTGTATAGAAGTATTTATATAGTAATTATACCCCCCCCCTCTCACAATTCCAACACCGAAACAACCACAGGCCAAGGAGGCATCAGTTATGTGACGAGACAGCTGGAAAAATGAATGGCGATATTTTACCTCTTGGTTTTCACAAGTCAATCCATTGAATGGGTAGAGTAGATTATACAAAAAAAAAAAGTTGTGAGATGCTTGCCCAGAACAGACTTCATAGTCTGCACCCCCGGTGGAGAGCATATCTAATGTATGCCCCCTTGTGCCATTACAGAGAAGAAATCTCCATCTACGAATCACTCTGGTCCTACCCAAAACGCAGTCCAGAACCTAAATGAGAGGCAAATCTCCTGTTCTTGGTGAGCATCTCGCATTCTTTTTGTATGGCATTTCAGCCTTCAGGGATCTTTTGGGGGTCACCCCAAGTGTACAGGGGCATCCAGACGTGGACCTCATTGCTCTCTTATGTCTGGAGGGATACCAACCGCGCCCCACTGAGCTGGCCAATGAAGGCTGAAACGTACGTCTGGGGTTGTTGGTTCCCTCGCGCAGAGGACATTTGCCTCTCATTTCGGGTCTGGGCTGCCCTTTTGGGTGGAACCGGACTGATATGTTGATGGTGATTTTTTTTTCTCTGTAATGGCACAAGAATTTGTGATGCTCTCATGCGGGGGGCACCGTAAGGCAGGGTATGAAGTGGTTATCTGTTCTTGGTGAGCAGCTCACATCTTTTTTGTATGGCATATACATAATACTTAACTACACACCACCCTTTTGAAATAGAATTCAGCTGCTTGCTTTTCTTTCCTTGGGTGTCACTGTTTAATCAGTTGTCTACCAATAAATAATAAATAAGACGTATTCTGCCAGCATGTACAATTATCATAAATGTCAAAAATTCTGCAGAATGATAACACAGAACTTCCAACTCCTCGGCGAACCTTATATTGAGACGTAATGATCTCTCTTGGACAGTTATTATTTATTATTTTTTTGGAATTGTATTGCTGTAGTTGATATTTTGTTTAAGCGTTTTTAGCACTGTTTATTTATTTCCTAATTAATTTTTTTAGATATTTACCAGAAGCCGTTGATGTGTATTTTTAGTTTAGTTTATGAAAGTTGTATTTGTTTCACATTGAGACAAGGAATGTGGACAGCATTTCAATGGACTTGGCAAACGTAACCTCAAAGGGCATTTGTGGTCAACTCAATACGGATTTGTAGCTTTCCGTATTCACAGCACACGTTAAATACATGTGGATGTTAAAAATGTGGCATTATGCATTATTATTATATTGCTCGATTGTACTTAAAATAATTTATACACTGGAACAACTGCTGGCTTTGGTGGATAAGATCTTAACGCAATTCATTTTTTATATATATATGACTATACCTGGAAACTCTCCAGCCTCAGACCTGGAGTCTCCGAGTGAAGCACCGCTTCCCAGAGTCTCCGGGTCACTCTCCTCTTTCTCTAGGCCGGGAAGAGCTGTTTAGCCACGCCCACTCTCGCCCCCAAATTCCCGTCCACTCCCAACCCATTCAGCCCTATCTGGGCCTAGCCCTTCTCATGTCGGCCCTTGCGTGGCCAACCATGCCCTCACCCCCTCGGAAAGCCATTCCATCAGAAGAGGAAGAGCTTAGGCGAGCTTGCCCTATGACTAGTATAATGTGTTATATAAAATATATATATAAAATATATAATGCTAATATAATGGGCTTCTTAGAATCTTGTTGTCTAAGTTTAAGAGACTTCCAAATGATGTCACACGTTACTCGGAAGTCTCTTTCCTGGCACCCAATACAAACTAAACTGCAATCTTCTTCCGTTCTGCTTGTATGTACCATGCCCGGACTCCTCTGTCCGAAAGCAAAACTGTTTCTCTTCCAGATAGTGAGATGAGTTTATCTGCGATTGCTATAAGGCGAGTACATTTTTGTTTGATGATGTTGGTTTTGGTATCTGTTTGTTAAATGAATATATTTACATTTCTGTTAAATATTGAGATAAAAGTGAAAATATATCATAGGGATTATAAGCCTTTCCGCCAGAACTGATCATAAATCTATGTAACCATCAATCAGTGGGATATAATATTACACATGGCCTTTTTTTTATACTGTGGTCCATGTGTTGGCATTGAAATGGTTAAATTGCCACCGGTATACTTTTTTATAGTCTCTTTACCCAACGTGTTTACTTCAGCTTTCTACCGTGCATTAAGTTTCTTTAGCCGTCTCCTGCTGATTCTAGATGCAGTTTTTCCTTTGGTCCGGAGGTACGTGTTAGAAACACATCCATTTGGGTAGCGCTAATCGTCTGTGCACCCCACCGAAATGTTTTAGTAGTTTTCCCTTAGAGGTAGGGGTCAATCTGATCTGCTGACAACGATTTTTGTCCTCTGTAATGGCAGAAGTGAGTGAACGTTTGAGACTCTCCAATATGGTAACTTTAAGATAAGTGCTATCAGGTCACTGTCAAGGTCATCTCATACTTTGTTCTTTTACGACCTGAAAGTGAATGCCCCGGGCATCCTAAGTATATAAGTATATATGTATATTACTTCACCGAATATATATATATTACGGAACTGAATGTAGTACTTTAATAGGCATTTTTCAACAAGTTAAAAATCAAACAAAAAGTGGATACTTGGTTATCGATGCATCTGATGACTTTTGTGTCCCTTTAACTGGTCTCTTCCTCTTATCCATTCGATTATACATTGGAACTTTTGGGCTCCGGGTACCTAGTGCCTACCCTTCAGGGACGCGGCCAGGGCTACCCGCTGACATTAGTGACAAGGGGCAATGGGCACATCGGGACCCCTCTCCAGCGACCCGGAGGATTCGACTGACTCTCATTATAGTCCTGTTATTCCCCAGCCCCTTTATATCTTTATTATACCCCCTCTGTGTATATGTTTTGAAGATTCACCAGTCTTTCCTGATGTTTTTTGACCCCTTAAGGATAATGGGCGGTCCCTAAACCCATTAAAAAAAATGCATTTTGAGCCCGTACATGTACGGCTTTGTCATTAAGGGGTTAATCCTGCAAACAGTGTACCATGTTAGAATTTACATATTAGTCCTTCTGTCTCATTCACCCTCAACCTCTAAATAGACTGTAAGCTCACAAGACCAGGGTCCTCTTCTCCTTCTATACAATATGTCTTAACGTGTCTTCTCCGTCCCATATATTGTCAGTTTGAAATCTTTTTATTGTTCCCTGTTGTAAGAACGCAATCTGCTGACTCTGCAGTATGTAAATAAATGTAATGCACGACTCTCAGCCTCGGACCGGCCCTCTGTGACACCGGGAAAAATGCCCAGCGGGCCGCCGGCCGACATCGCACTATACACACCCGATAGGCAGCTTCAGCTGTAGAGTGCAGCCACCGGCACGATATGGCCTTCCGCGCATTCATCATTAGGGGCCGGAGCCTCCTAGTTGTCCCCGGCCCGGCCCTAATCACTAATTATCACACGTATTCTGTTCATGTGGTCTTTAAATAGTTATTTCAAACCTCAGAGCTGTGCAAAGGGTTATGTAAACCTGCGGCTGTCTCTATTCCATTCGCCATTCACAATATACATCTATACGGTAATATAATCATTTCTAATAATATAATATAATATTTCCATTAGCGGAATCCGGAACCCTTTGATGACTGAGGACGGTCGCCGAGAGGTCAGACTTCACAGACTCGTACAGTCACTTGACGTTCGTCATTCACACATTCGTTGTTTTTGAGCCATTTTTTTTCTGGACGGACTCATCTGCACGGCTATTGTTATAAAAGACGCCGTCGGCACAAGAATACTTTGTATACCCGACGTAAAATCACGAGCTGCCGGATTAGCTTGTTGCGTAGATCCACATGTCGGCGGCAACCAAGTGACAGCAACGCCAGATCTATATTTTATGTGACAAGTGACGGCTCACTCCATGCGTTACAGCATAATGGTACCTTTCGGAAAGAACACAGAGAAATGTCATTTGTTGCATGAAGCCTATAGTTTCCATCGCCCCTTTTTTTATTTCTTTATATATATTTTTTTTCTTAACGTTGAATTTTGTAAAGTGCTTTATAAACAGGCGTCTTCTGTGAATGTTATCTCGCCAACAAAGCTGGAATGCTGAACTGTTAACGTACAGAAAATCAGGGTTTTGCGTTAATGTATATAAAAACGTGGCTCTGTGTAAAATAAATCACTTAGTGGTAAATGTGAATTTTAAAAGCGAGCGGACTGGGAAAGTACATGTGTGGGAAGGCATGTAATGAGCATATAAAGCTTCCGTAACAACGAGGAAAACGTACGTTGGTATTTTGGGGTGGAAATTGGATTGGACTCATTATTATTATTATTATGATGTATTGTTTTATATAGCGCCATCATATTCCACAGCGCTGTACAATGGGTAAACAGGACATAACAAGTAGTGTATAACATAACAATTTAACTTACAGAAACAAAAGGTGAGGAGAGCCCTGCTCAAAGAGCTTACATTCTATCTATCCATCCATCCATCTTTCCTTCTATCTATCTATCTATCTATCTA
>VKOC01000001.1:2723845-2799891 GCA_009364415.1 Spea multiplicata
TGTATGTATGTATGTATATATATGCATTGTGTGTGGATTATGTGTGGACTCCTCCATCTGCATTATCCCGTATGGCGGCAGCAGGCTTGCCTGGCGCTCACTACACCTTAAAGCGAGTTTAAATGAACTACTGTTTCAACAGCAGCAGCCTGATAAGGGTTAACTGGTCCTGTGCTGCGATAGGCCGGGAGGGGGAGAGGTGTCTGCTGATTGGCGGGAAGTTTTCAGGTGGGCGGGTCACTGGCGGTGCTCTGCGGTCCCCTTGAATCACAAAGCTTGGGGGAAGCGAGGCTGCGGCAGGGATTCATTGTGTGTCCCCTCTGGCTGCGCTCAGCCCTGCGAGTCACTCGGGAGCATCCGCCGGCCGGGGCATCAGCCAGGATATTACCCGGGATACAGAGGCTGCGGCCAGGGGAAAGCCCTCTCCGTATCAATGTGCACTTGGCTGCTGCGGGGAGCCCCTTTGTGGGGAGAAGAGTGCCTGTGCTGAGCCTGGAGGGGCAGGACATCTCTGCGTACTGGATATACCCCGTACGGACACCAGCCGCCCCCCGGGACTACTAGAATCAGTATCAGCTAGCCAATAACCCGGGCTACCCGCACCCCCAAACCTCAAGCCCCAGCCCTTCCTCATCCCCTGTTACCCCAAAGTGCCCCTGAGGAGGCTGTCAGAGCAGCTGAGGCGGACTGCATTGTGCCCCAGGGGGTATCACGGCTTATAAACAGACAGCACATGGGGCAGACGGGCTTATGGATTTACAGTGACTGTGCCAGCATCTAGAGGACTCGGCTCACTGGATACATTGGGGGTAAGTAGTTGGGCAGAGGGGGCAAGAGAGTGTCAGCTGCTGGCCAAATCCCTGGCACCTATAGATCTGCTGTATGGATATCACACTCCCCAGCTATGCACTTGCCTGACTATAATATAGATATATAATACAATATATTTCTATATAATATATATCATACAGCATGTTTTACTCTATATAATTAATGTGCATACATTTTATATATATAAATCATCTATATAATAATATACACATTTACTCATTAGCTAATAGGACCCCTATGCTATCATTCAATAATAATGATGTGCATATACACATTAAGACCCCCTGTATTCTGCGGGGCTTTTATTGTGCTGTGATATACGGTATATGAAACGTTTAGCCCCATATAGCTCAGGTGCCTGGAACAAATAATTGTTATATGTACATTTCCATGGTTACTGTTACAATCAACAAGTTACATTGTTTGAAAATACTGAATATCTCACTTAAGAGTAAATAAATAATAATTGATATGCCTGGGGAATGTTTTAAATGACTGTTCTGTATGGCACACGCATTGCCTTATAACATATGTGATATGGCTATACGATATATCGCGTACATTGCCTTATAACATATGTGATATGGGCTAATAATCCATATATCCGCGTGCATTGCCTTATAACATATGTGATATGGCTTTACGATATATCGCGTGCATTGCCTTATAACATATGTGATATGGCTATACGATATGTTGTGCGCATTGCCTTTTAGCATGTGTAATATACCTGGGTCATGGAATAATTTTTGGGGGGGTCGGTAGTTCCAGTAAAGGTGTTATTATACTGGGGCACGACATTCCCTGGTACTATATGGAAACCAGACACATGGGGCTTATAAATCAAATATCAGCCCCCCTAAAGCAGCTACTATATATTCATCATAATTCCTGGTGATAAATATTCCAGCATTTCCTCCCCCCTTCCAAAAAAAACCCCCTGTTGCTCTATAATAACACATGTGTTCTAACAAATTTACACGCTGCTCCCCCCCTCTGGAATGAATGCTGTGGCTTGTTGCTTTGTCGCTTTAGGACAGAGAAGGGATTATGTCAGCGCCCTTTATCATTATTTACCCTAAATGTGTCAAAATCAATAAAAAAAAATCACTATTTCTGAATAATAAGAAAATATGCCACCTGTCTATGTAGATTATCGCACATGGCTGGATTATTTTTCTAAGCGAGATGCCCCTATTGTAACTTTAAAAAAACTGAGAAATTTCTGCGCCGTCGCCAAAGCAACCAGTGTAATATTTCCGCTGATTGCTTCCGTTTTAACCATTTTGCACCAGAATTGATATTTCTTAGTGAATTGGAACCTTGTTTTAAGCAGAGCTGCCCCCCCCCCTTACCAATAATTTTTTTTTAATGTTACATACTACCTATTATGTCCTATTTACCTGTTGTACATCGCTATGGAATATGATGGCGCTATATAAATCAATAAACAATAAAAACGAACCAATCGTGCCTATAGAGAGCGTGTCCCCCGAGTGCGGCTCATTACTAAGCTCCATCAGTGTGCCTGCAGCACGCAGCCGGTCGCAGCGCTCCCCGCACGTGGTGCTATTTATATTGTACTGCCTCTTCCCGCAACGAGATTGATTTTGACAGTTTAACCCCCCTCTTGTTTTTTTTTTTTTGTCCTTTTCTTGTAAAGCTATCATTCAAACTTAGCCTGGGGGGGGGGGGGGACGGCAAATTCTGGAGAGAAAAGGGTTAAGAGCCCCTGCTGCAAATTTGTAAGCCAAATACAAGGTGTAATTATTTAACTTGTTGGATTGAATACAAGGATTGTTGTGTGTCCCCGGGGGTAGAAAGCGCTTCGAAGTGTTTAGTTTACACCATCCAGGAATTCCGACACTGTTTAGAGAGCGAGAGTAAGGTAGTATAATTAGTATACACCTTTGGGCTGTCTCGCGGCCGATGATATAGATTTTTTAACCCCTTAATATACATCGACCTCCGTATCGGACGCGGGATTGCTAGGGACTCTGCGTAGGCTCGATCCCGCTCAGCGCTATGGAATTCTGTAACACCGTTAAGTGATGTAGCCTAAATGTTATTAGCGTTCCTAAACGCCTATCAGAAAGATGGTATTTATATAAAAAAATAAATATGGTTTTATAAAGAATATCACCCAAAATGCCCTCGTGGTTTGACGTTGTACCTAAATACAGGTGCATCTATAATGCTGAATGCCGGAAAGCTCCGCATAGAGAAAGTTTAAGATCGAGGAGCGCGGATCTTGTGTTATATGTGTTTATTGTGTTATATGTGTATATTGTGTATATTGTGTTATATGTGTATCTTGTGTTATATGTGTATATTGTGTGATATGTGTATATTGTGTCATATGTGTAAATGTTTGTACGTGAAGCAATTATTTTTATTATTATTATTGAATATATTTTAATGTGATATTATTTCATTGGCTGATGTTTGATTCTGTTTGTTTTTCAGGTTTTTTTTTTTTTCTTTTTTGGGCATTTGTTGGTGTAATCCCGCTCCAGAATGGAATACCGGTTTGCGCTTCTTTTAATGGGAATATTTGCCTTTTCGGACTCGGCGAGAGGTACGTGTGTTAATTGCGATTCCACGCCGAGGTGTCTGATGTGAAATACCAAACCTTGTTTATTTGTATAAGGCTTTAAGGCATTCCTGCCACAAATACCCGAACACCGGCTTGTCTTTTCCATCATTCTGCTCCTTTTGTGGGACACCAGATGTGGCGAGCTGGGATTTGGTGATTTTAAACTCTCCGATCAGCAGCCTGAATGGGGGGATTAAGGAAGATAAAGCAATGGAGCAAAATACTGCCGCTAATGGGTTGATCAGAGCAAACTCCGAAATCCCTTGACCCTTCTCCATTTTCCTTGGTCCTTCTCCATTTTCCTTGGTCCTTTTCCATTTTCCTTGGTCCTTTTCCATTTTCCTGGGTCCTTCTCCATTTTCCTTGGTCCAACCAAACAAAACAGCTCTGTCGCTTTTCCTAGCCCATTGACGGCGTCCGGCAGCCTACACCTCTTGTAAAGGTGGCCATTCAGAGAAAAAAAAACGCAATCCCGGGTAATTTGGGTAACTGGCTGCATGGAAGCCAAATGCAAATAGTTTTATGGTATTTACACACTTATCCTCCTAAATGCTTTCCTTGAAACTTTATTGCCGGGGAGGTGCGAAAGCTGTTCCTTAACCATGTGTTTGTGTGATGGCATGCAAGGGGTTAATTGTGAAAAGCAGGGAGGGGGTTAAGTATTTGTACATTTATTTTTCTACATTTTTTTTTTTTTTTGAGCGTTTTGTTTTTTAGAAAGCACCTGTCTCTTAAAAAAAAAAAATCAAAAAGAATGACCACATTTTAGGAATCGATTGTTTGTTGCTACATTTTTTTGTTTAATGTAGAAAATTAGCGAATAAAACGTAAAAAAATGTTTATTTTTTTCCCTTAATGTACACCTTACAATGCGTTCTTATACTCAACTCATAATGAAATTAATTGAATCATTTAAGGACAACGGGCAGTCCCTAAACCTATTGAAAACAATGCATTTTGAGCCCGTACATGTATGGGCATTGTCATAAAGGGGTTAAATAGTAAATCTCAACTGAAAAACCTAATGTCCAAAAATGAAGCTCCTAAAATATGCTTGTTTTTCCCCATTTTCTTTTGCATTTCAAAAGATATATATATATATACTGTATATAATGACACCCCTAGGGGTATTCGAAGTACCGAGCGGATACGCATACCCCCCATATTCAGAGATTGTGAACACTTGTGCTGAGCTCCTTTAGTAGCTTTTTCTTTTTTCTTTTTTTTTCTCCCCGGCCGGATTCTCTCCTCCCTTCTTGGCAGAAACACAAGTTCCGCACATGATGTTTTGCCTTGTCGGTCACATTTACTCAAGCGTACTGTTTCAGAAGTGTGAAACTGCACAGATTGTTAGAAAAGAGGGGAAAAAGAGCTAAACAAAAGTAGAAAAAAAAACGAAAAAAACCCCCCTCCCAGCACATCTGGCCGACTTTCCATGTTGTCTTGCGGGGCTGCGAATTTCTGAACGTCACTATGTCATTTGTTTAGCGATGTCTTTTGTGAGCTTTCAGGGAATGTTTTCTTAAGCCCGTGGACCTGACTCGGTTTGGGATAAACCCCCCCCCCTTTTCTTGCTCTTGGTAACGCATACCGTGTAGTAGTTTGTGGTTGAGTAAAAATGACATCATAGCTGTGTGTATATTTCACCAGACTTCCAGGTACCTGGTTAAGTGCATTAACCTGTAGCAGATTTGATCGTACAAACGTTCTTTTGTCTCCATAGCCGTGCGTAGTTCGTATCCTCAAACTTATTCTCGCGCAGCCGGGTCTTGTTTAATTCCCCCCCCCTCGTTCTGGCTTTTTTTTTTTATTGCACGTGTGAAAGATTTCCTCCACGTTACGGTTTTAACTCCCTGATGTTATTTGAGGTCCGGCGGAATCGCCTTCTGATTTTAACCCCTTAATGACATCTCTCGTACATGCTACGCGCTCAAAATGCATTGTTTTCAATGGGTTAAGGGACCGACCATTGTCCTTAAGGGGTTAAGTTCGATGGGGGGGGAGTAGACGTAACGTTACCGATGTAGGGTTCCAGTTGCCGCTCTTAAGGGTTTTCGCTCCCAAATATGTACACATTTTGGCCCCTGTTTTTAAGGAAGGTTTCCCATAGTGGAAGAAGTCTAAATCCTTTCCAGCATCAAAGGATGTGAGCCCGTGGCAGTGAATGGGTTAAAAAAAAAAAAAAAGGTTCCTTCTCATTTGGTTGCCCCTCTGCCGTTAAAGTCTTTACTTTGGACGTTTAAACTTTTATAATTCTTTTCGCCACAATTACAGGTATCGGATCCAGTGTCTGTTCATCGCGGTTTCCTTGGACCGTTACATTGTTGGGAAATGTTGACTCTGGATCCTGCGTTCGCAACTTTTACACTTTTGCTACTTTTTTTTTTAGCAGCTGCGAGAAGTCCATAATTTTAAATATTTCTTTTTTTTTTATTATTTTTATTATGTTTTAGTTTATTTCATTTATTTATTTTTACACATGGAATGTGGCAAAAACACACACAAAAAATATACATCTCCCGAGACCTGTGTGTGTGTGATTGCGTCCTCTCTCATCGATCAGACACGTCCCTGTATCCCTGGGATTTAACCCCTCGAAGGCGTGCAGAGTTAATTTTAAAGCGATCTTTAACCTCACAGCAGTTTAGCAGGGAAATGGTTAATTGCTCCCTTTTTTTTCTTTTTAAATTCTCCTCCAGCGTTTCATATATGGAAATCCTCCTTGCCCAATTACGTGGGGCCTTCCCCCAAAAGTAAGAGGGGGGTCCGTGTGACATCATGAAATGTGGCTGTGACACCGTAATCTCTGTATGATGCCTTTCTGTGAATTTGCCCCTTCCCGTCAGATTTCGGATCCCAGCCAGCGCTGAGAGCCGTCGGTTGCATGCGCGTATCCGATGTGTCACGACACGAGTTAAGGAACTTGCAGAAATTGAGCCTGCTCACTGGGTGGGGTAGGATTTTGTGTATCCTGAGCTCGGCGTACTAAGAACCTCTGCCTGTAATAACTCATTAACAATCAGAACCTATCCATTTCACCGGTGCAGCGGCGCGTCTGCCTTTTAATAGCTCGGGCCGATGCAGGCGATTGGCCATTGCCGTATCTGGGACGCTCCTAAGTAATCTGGCTCTAAGATCCTTAAGAATACTCATGGTTAACACCTTCAGCGCCAGCAGCCCAGAGCATCTGGCAGTAAACGTCTGAAGAATCGACTGGCGGGGATCTATGTGGTCTAACTGGGGGAAGGTTGGGAGATAAGAGCGGGTAGCGTTCCGGCAGGAGAGGGCGTCACGAATGAAAGACAAACCGATGAACAGCAGGTGGCTCACGCTAGACAAGGAACGGCTTGTAGAATCATGGGACAGTTGGCAGGTATGAATAAAATTTGCCGGCGCAATAATCTGGTCGAGCCTTTAAGTTCTGGCCGGGAACGATAAGAAACCCAGAGTGCGGTTATTGAACGCCCCGGCACGAGCTACAGGACCGCGGAAGATGCCGGCGACGCATACAGACCACATTATACGTTCTAAGCTTTATGTTTCAGGCTGACATCTTGGATACTTATCTCTTATTCTTTCTCTCTTATTCTTTCCACTGCGTTATTCCCTTACTTTAGACCATAAGCGTTTAGACAATGCAGCTCTTTATCCGATCCTTTAGGTAAATATGGTAGCCAACTAGGCTACTTGGATGACTTCTAATTCATGGAACAGAGCGCAGTTGAGTAGTAACAGGGACGCGGTCTGAATGCAGAGCCAGTTCGCTGCAGTCGTCACTTAAGTGGAAATGAAAACATGTCTGCTTCTCTTTCATTTGGGACCCCCTGCCATCTTTTCCATTTTGTTTACCGAGCGTTCATATCAAAGGCAGCGTTGGGTTTTCCAGGGATGTGGAAACTCTCCATCTACGTTTGGAGCCGGCTATATATTTACTTTAAAAAAAAAAGGGGAACCTTTCATAATGTTAGAAAATGGGGCAAAACTGGGGGTTCTGGACAAACCAAAGTTTGTATAGAAATTTGTTGGCCGATACGAACCATTCGGCTACTCTAGTTGCCCATTTTTCTCGATGAGACCTTAATCAGTCGTTGGTCTCGATTTAAGAGCCATATGCCTATCCCGTGAATGTTTAAATTCCCGCACTCTATTAAGATGTACCACTTCTCCTGGCAGGCGGTTCCACTTATCTATAACCTTCTTACTTCCTTTTATTAAGCCTCCCGGCACCAGAGAAGAAGAGAATGCAATGGAATATTTTTATCAATACATTGAATTGATTTGATTCTAACTCCAATATTTTACCTTATTCCGGAATCGGTTTCTTTGTATAATTTTTTTTTTTTTTTACGGAAATAAATTATCCCTCTTTACGCGATTTACTAGTTAAAAAGCGTCTGTCAGCCTGAAACTGCCTGTTTTTTTATAAAATTAATTGAAAAAAAGCTTTAGAAAATCAGATAAGGCAGGACATTCTGATACGGCCCGTAACTCGCCTTAATTTATCAGATAACCCGTCCACGGCGTGAACTACATTTTATTTGTAGCCAACGGTGGTTTATTAAAAACATGTGCGTGTGTATCCTGCTATTGTGATGTCTAAAAATAAATCCTATGACATCACAGCCCTTTAATTTTTTTTTTTTCTTTTCTGTGTTTAAAGAAATTGACTACATAGCCTGTAAGGCTGACCTGAAATAAATATAACAGATGGTAATCATTCAGTAAAAAAAAAAAAAAAAAAAAAAAAAAGCTACTACCACTTTGTGTGGCTTAATCTGATGCCCGTGAATAACCTGATTTGGCCGTACGCTAGATGCCTTTTGGCATATATAATATATATATTATATATAATATGCCAGCTAGGTTCGGGTTACCCCCTTCCAAAAAAAGGTGGTGGAGGGAAAATAAGTCTCGTTGTAGCGGCAGTTTGGATGTAGATCAGAAATGGTGTATAACAAAGTTAATAGGAGCCGTCTGCCACTGCGCCCAAAATTCGGGATCGGATTTTCACCCCCCTTTCAAACACACTGGGTGTTTGGTGGATTGCCCTGATTACAAAGTGCGCCGTTTGTGTAGCCGTACAGAAACATGTTATTATTTGGTGCTATAAACAACCTAACGGTTCAATTTCATCAAAGCTCCTCGATTCTCAAAAAGGGAAATCTGCCCGTTGACGTTAACCTGCTTCTTCCACTCACTGAATTTAGCATTTTACGCTGAAAAGTAAAAAAAAAAAAGTTAATTAGGAACAGACATTTTCGACGAGCAACCTTCTTCTGTTTCCCTTGATAAAAATGATATTTATGTTTAATTATTTCTCTCTGCGTAACTGTAGAAGTCCTAGTGGTTTCTGTCTTGGCAGGACTGCTTTTTTTTTTTTTTTTGACCCATCCCCTCTCACTCCGCTGCTCAACGTATTTCACGAACGTTCAGTAGAAGCTGAACGGTGAAGTATCTGGGGCGTCCTTTGCCGGGGGGAACACAAGCCGGTTTGCTTCCGGGACTCGTCGGGGGTGATTGTCCTGACGGTTTGAAATCCAATGCCGAAAATGTATGACGTGACCCGCTTGAACCAAGAGTTGTATGGTGGCGTCATGTGTTAGGGAGCTGGACTGAAGGTGGCAGGCAAATTATTTTAGGGTTGGATATCTCAAATAACAGAACTTTACGTTTTTTGTATATGGATGTGCGGTTGAAGGCTTCTTCCTGGTTGGACGATCATTCCGTGCTATGCTGCCCCCTACTGGTGCTAATCCCAGTGGCGCATTGGACCAGGGACTCGATGGGTCATTTATCAGAGTCACTGGGCATCACTATGGATCCACTGTACCATAAGGGCCGACCGTAGGGCTTTCGGAACCCAAGGGGAACCATGTCTCCAGCTCCAACCTGCATCATGAACCTGATAGTGGTGCCCCCTACCATGTTGGCGCTCTACTTATATAATATATATGTACCATCAACACCCCTGAATCATATTTCACGTTGAGCACACAACATCCCCGAGCAAAGAAACAAATAAAACTGTATTATTTTTGTATTATTAGTCAACCTATTTATGTATGTCGTGCGAAGGAGCTTGGGTTAGTCTTTCCGTAAACCAGGCAAGTCCTATCGAATATGTGATGCTGCGTGGAAGGGAAGGAGGGAGTTTTGGGTTTAGAGTCTTGTCGAAACGCCTGAAAAGGCTCCTTTTTAATAAAGCTGCGTAAATAAACACGGTCAGGCTGCCCTGCCATGAACGGGCAATTTTTTATTCACACTTTTTTTTTTTTTTTTTGGTCGTACCGCAGTCCAATGAATGGCAAAGTCAGTTCCAGCCCCGCCGTTACTCCTCCTGCGGTCGACGACTGTTTGACACCTAGGACTAGTAGCACCTCGTTAAACAAATGCCATCTGACCAGACAAAAGGAGCTAATTAGACACATAATATGATCACGCTCCTTATTTTGTGAATTAATTAGTTTTGGTTTGCCGGCCCAGCACGAGTTTACCATATGTTTGTTTTCTTATACAGTTTTCATTCAGTGAGGGGGCCATAAAGCAATTGTGAATGAATGGGTAAATATCTGTGAATTAGTGGATGTTATCTCCCTGTGCTAAAGTCCTAACGTGCGTGTATTCAGTCCCTGCCAGCCTCTGTCATCTCCCCGGGCCTCTCTCTCTTTATTGTAAATGCCTGAATGAGCTCTGTCTTGGCAGTTAAACAAAGTGATTGTCCCGTCAATCTTACCGAGCTACTCCGCTTGATAGATTTATAGGCCTGTCACTCCATAGTCCACCGACGTTGGTGTTTGATAATCTTGTCAACGGAGGGCACATATTAACAGGTCTTTGGGCCTAGGAGGCAACGTAGGAGTGTCTAGTTTACCCAGAATCCTCTGCGGCGTCCTATTAGACCCTGTTTGCCAATTATCCTAAAATTTCTGTAGAACGTTTTTTCAAAAATGGCGGCCAACAGCCAACTTTTTTGCCGGTTATGTTAATATGGAATCATCCACATGGCTCAGAGGGACCTTCTTTGCTTTTTTATTATTATTATTATTATTATTGGATTTGCTTGTTTAATGTATACATTTAGTTACCAGGCGCAAGCTGATTCGATCGGTACGGCCTCTTAAATCTCACAATGCTCTGCCAGCCCGAAGCTGCGTATTAGGAGACGGAGGCAATCTCAGCCGACTATTCCATGAATCTGTCAACATCCTATTTTACTGATAACGAAATAATTTTACCAACCTGCTGACTTTTAGCAGTATTTTTACTTTGCTTCTACCGGTAACCGGCAAAACTACCCGTTCACATGACATGGAAAATGCCTCCTTTTTAATTGGTACCTGGGACCATGCACGGTACAAAGGAATGCTTAGAGCGCTCAAAACCCCCGGAATTCCTGTGTTTTTCCAGAAAACTTTTTTTTTTATATATATAATATATATAGTTATATTTTAGTTGAAGTTCTTTTAGAGAATAGTGATTTAAACACCAATACAAGTAACATTTAAAGGGCCAGGCACATATTTATTGAATATATTTTTTGTGGCCAGATTTGTGGTTAGGAGCAAAATCCACAAAGCTTTTTTTTTCCAGCCGGTATCCCTCTTGCCCTTGGGGGGACAGCCCGGTTTTGGCTGAAGAACGTCCGTGTTCTTGTCTCGCCTGCCACCAGAACTTGGTAATGGACTCCATGTTCTATTCCGCATATATGTCGGAGAAACTGTCGTTACGTTACGCCGCACAACAGCCCGACACTAGGTATCTTGGAAACTTTTTATTTTTGTTTTTAACGTCGCGTAAAACAGTGCGGCGTTCGGAATTCTCACACCTTTCGTTCGTTTTAGATCCAAATGCCGAGTGGCCCCTGAGTGTTTGCTTTTTCTATGGTCCATGTGAAAGTGGAAACCCGACTCCGACTCGGCCTGGTGAATGCAGCTCGCACCTAGACCTTATTTGAAATTCATCGGGGTCGATGATCAGTTCGACAAACACGCTCTTTGTGTAACAAAAGCAACACTTAGCTACCCCGTTGAAAAGGAGGCAGTGTGAAGCCCGTCTAAGTCATAACATCGCATAAAGGTCCCTGTTTCCGAGGCGTTTGTTAAGACTCTTTCATTGCCTCTGTAATTGACTCTTGTTTATCCTGTACGCCCTTTTGCCTCAAGTTTATTACCACTGTTTGGCCAGAGGAAATGAATTAACATAATTTACTGTTTCTAAAACAAGACACATACTGAACTCCCCTTCCACCTCCGCGCATGTTTACGGAGTCTGGATATGTTTAAAGAGAACAATAACTATATTATGGCGAATACATGTTACTCCTAAAGTTGGGGTGGATTTTTTTTTTTAATATTGCTGCAGGTTTTACGTCTTTCTTTTTTTTTTGAGGATGAAAAACGAGATTAACCTATTTTTTTATTTAATTTAATATAGATTATAAATTGTCTCGCAGAACGTATTAGCTGTTGACACGTGATTAAACGTCGGCTCAGGGCCTTCTGTGACTTAATTTTCTCTCTCCATTTACAAAGGGTTAATGTTGAATTTAGCCGTGTTGACAAATAAGGTACAGGAAATGACTATATGTTGTCTGGAGTTAGGAACCGGTTGAAACAATTTTTTGGGTTATTTTCCCCCCTTTCTTTTTCTTTTTTCGCAGGATTTTTGGGAGCCGTTTCACAGTTTGTGCCGCTCTGGGGGGGGGGGATTATGTGGTCACAATAAACTGTGAAACGCACAGGTGATTTTCTTGGGTCATGTGACCAGGTTGTGAATCGATTGTGAGTCAGGCAAAAGCAATCGATCGCAGAACCCCCGATCGTCGACAGTCAGCAATATACCAACAATGAAAGCCTGTGTTTTAATGAATTTTTTTTTTAAATACCGTACCATGCCCTCTGTCTTTCAGATTGAGGATAATGGCGATAATTTTGGAAGCGTTTATTTGTTTTACGCAATTTACAGAGCGCTTTCTGGAGGCTTTAACGTGAGGATGCCAAATTCCTGTACTGAGTGGTTATCTCGAGCGGGTCGGGTTTTACGGTGGAAATGTTGAAAATGTCGGCATTACCAGTAGCGTCTGTAAATGGGAGCCTCCCAGCAGATGTTTTTGCTGTAAGGGAATTTAAACATGCAGGGGATGGCAGTACGACTATCCTGAAGACGAGTCCAAGGACTCATTATGGTCGGAGTCTTTACATCAGGAATTAGACGGCCGAATGGTTCTTATCTGCCGACGTATTCTATAATTGTGGCCTCCCTGAGTAATTAGGTGTGGGTGGCAAAGTTGAAGACCTGACGCCCTTCATTAGCAGATTCTTGGCGTGGGGGGTCTTCTTTTTGTCTTCTAACAGAATCCACATTGCTTGCCCCCCCTGCTGTTTCTTCTGTCCCTTAACCAATGGGATACTGAAAAGAGAGCCTTGTATTTCAGGCAACGTCTTTGTGTTTTATTCGGGGGTAAAGTGCGGCGCTACGTGATTGGACGATTATCATATTAAATGATCCGCTCTCTTTGACTGTACCAGCTCCTCGAACGAGACTGTGTCTCCAAAACAAGTCCACGGACTGATTAAGGTCTGAGTCTTTACATCAGGAAAAAAAAAAGAGCCGAATGGGTCTGATCCGCTGTCAAATTCTATGTTTACTTCCCCAAACATTTACACGAACGACGAATACGACACATTTCTAAGTGACCCCAAACTCTTGAATGGTAGTGTGTGTGTGTGTGTGTGTGTGTGTGTGTGTGTGTGTGTGTGTGGTGTATGTTGTTTGTGTGTTGTGTGTGTGTGTGTGTGTGTGTGTGTGTGTGTGTGTGTGTGTGTGTGTGTGTGTGTGTGTGTGTGTGTGTGCGTATATATGAGTACATGAATGAGAAGTGTGAAAATGCCAGGAAAACACCACCGTACCCCAATCACGATTGACTCAGCTGTCTGCGAACATTCAAACCTTTGTGTTCTTTCATTTAAAAAAATTAATTGAAACCAAATGCTACCTTCACTTTCAAAGAAAAATATTTTGACGAGGGGGGGGGTAGTAGATCCAGGCTTGATTACTTAAGGCTTTTAGAAGTTTACAAAGGGACCTTACTTTCTGATTATTATTTGTACTGCGAACAGGAGAACACTGCTTGATTATTTTCGGAATAGGTGATTTTTCGTTATTCTTATAGGATGGCTTACACCGAAATTGCTCAGACTCAAAATAATTAAATTTTTAATTAGATATTAAGGGCAGATAATAATCCGAGGGAAGTTTGCACAAATGGCTTTCTGTTCCCAGAAAATATGGCAGCCCCCTAATAGGGAACTTATCAAGAACTCATTGAACTCCTACTCCCATCACCTTGAATGCCTAGTAATGTAGTAGTAGTAGTAGTGGTGGTGTGTTTAGAAGATAAGCCCTTTGGTCTTAAAATATAAAGGTCAAAATGTTAACAAACCTGGAACGTTATCAGTGTTGTGTCGGTAGTTTGTTTAAAACCCCAGTAAGCTGTGCCAGCTGTCACGAGTCCCGCAGAGCTGGGACCCGAGAGACGAACGCGCTTTAAATTGCTAAGTGTTTCGAGTGGCCAATTGTATCGGCCTCGGAGACTTTAAAAGATCTCGTTACTTAAAAACACACTGAAACAACATGAGTCGTACGTCTTGGAGAACTTTAGAGTAGCACAAAGTGTCACCCCAACCAAATGTTGCGTCATCTCCATCTCAGAGGTGGTGGAGAAGTCCATTCCAGTCCAGTCTGGCCCCGTGCGTTGCTCTCAATAACATACAGAGCTACAGTGCTTTTCTGCAGATCGGTCTGGGGGTCCCTTTATCCGTCCCCAGGATCCCCCTGCACTACTGCACAAGATATTCTGATGCTCAAGTTACCCGTAAAGGGAACGTCCAGTTTTGTTACTAGCCCAGTCTTCTAGACAAACATCCCGAATGCCTGAATTAGAAAGGCTCGGACTAAATCAACCAGCTGGACACTCAGACTGATAAAAGCCTGTGGAGGAACAGACTTCATTAGCATTGCCGTAAAGCATCAGCTCAGTGTGGTGATTGCGCGGGGAAAGTCAACCCTAAATATCACATGACCGACAACAATGGCGGCCTCCAGGTCTGCAGATACAGGATGTCTGTTTGCAGGAAACGTGATAAAGCAGGTTCTAGAACGTTCTGCTGTACATTACTGTATGCAGCACTGGATTTATGCTCAAGGAGACTCTTTTTCCTTGTAAGTAAGCCTGAGTGCTGATCTGGAGATATGATGGAGTGTAGCGGGACCTTGGGCCCCAGACTTGGCCACCACTGATTTACAGCCCTTTTTTTGAACTAATAACTCACGGCAGAATGATATACGGTTCAGTAATGGTGTAGGAGGACAGAAGCCGATGTGAACCAGTAAATGAGATCTGTAGCGAGCGAGAGAGAGAGAGAGACTCCCTTCAGCATTGGCTGATTAGGCCGATGAAATCCATTCGGGTTACAAAGTTTTTTTTTTTTGTTTTTGAAGTAGAAGTTAATTAGCTTGGGGTGTGAAGACTTTGCTAGCACTCGGGGGAAATACTACTCCGTAAAAAAGATCAACCGTCGTTTGATATTCTCTGATCCCAAACCACAGCTAATATGTATTTGTAGTTTATGGCGCGGCTTCAGAACGTGGCATCGTCTGTCGGGGCGTTTTATTGCAGCTGCTAATAAGGGAAACATACAATTATACGCATGGGATATCACTCCTAAAAGAACACGCGCTTATTTTATTATATAGAACGCTTGTTCCGGGAAATGGTTGGCACTATATACGCCGTTAAGCGAATAAATCGGTGTCTGTTTCTTGTTGCGACAGTTGGGCCACATCTACAGAAGCTTTCAAGAAGCTTTCTCCATTTCTATGGCGTCAACCTATCAGCGGCAGCTCTTGTGTTCCGTGACAATTAAGAATTCCCTGAAAAATTATGAATGAGACAAAGTTTCACGTGATTTAAAACCATTTGTGGAAATGGTCTGTACATTTAGCAGCATTAGGGATGAAAATTCTAATGCCCAGTGTGTGTGTATGTATATGTATGTGTGTGTGTGTGTGTGTGTGTGTGTGTATATATATATTTATTATACCCCTATTTTAAACCTGAACTCGCCGATAAATGATTTTAAACCGGGGCTCACGTTATCGAATACCCAAGATTGTGATTGTAAGATATTTTTTATCTTATTTAATATTGTACTTATTGTATGATCGTGAACCTTTAACCAACAACAAACTGGATTCATTGAACCCTTAATCAGACGCTGATAAGGACGGGAAGGTGAAGGGTAAGCGCCTGCCGATTCCCCCGGAAGGCCTTCGCTGAGTTCTTTCTTTTGTCCTGAACGGCTCTGTCAGTTACCGTGTTTCTTTTTTCTCCTTTTTGGAAGTTGTTGCAGACGTGTATAGTCTTTTTTTTTTTGTGTATTAAATAATCGCTTGGCATACGCTGCGTCTGCGTCTGACGGAGCAAGTAATCCTCCTGAGTCGAGGATTCCGCGTTCCGTTCGCGCGCGGTTCTAAGGTTCTAAGTGGCTCCGTGTTGTTTATTTGATGCAGCTGAACACCTGGCGCGCGGCGAAGGCCTTGCAAGTTTGCACATCTCCCGAGTTCCTCTTTTCACTGTCCCCGGCGTCTTTCATCTGGCGGAGCTTTGTTCATTTACTTCCTTCCCCTAAAAAGGATATTTTCAACAAGCCGTATTAATCCCCCATGGCTGGCCCCCATGAGTTGTATAACCGAGTCAGTCTGGAAATTAAAACCCCTACCTCGCTAAAATAACACCATTGCACGGTTCCCGATCCATCTGCATTCCCGGACTTTTGAGCATTCATTGCAAATCTCCCATGGTTTTAACTTCTTCCTTTGTTTTGTTCTGCTCTGAAGGCTTGATTGAAAGTAACTGTGGCGGTGGTAATGCCTGGCTGACTCTGCGGAAAACAATCCGTGGGCTCCTTTACGGAGCGGGGCGGAAAGACGCTTCCATCATCTGCTAGCGTTTAATGTTAACGGGGATCCATGGAATGAGAGGCTTCCTGATTTTTAATAGTTTTTGTACTTTTACTGTCTGTGGCGGGAGGAAGGCTGACGGGACGAGGCGATATAAACGAAATTTGCACCAAACGAGTAGCCCAACAATCAGGCGAAACCAAAGTCCTCCTTGTATTCCGTTTTATTAAATGCCAGACGTATTTTCATGCCACAGTGCAGACACACAGACATCCATCGCACCAACCATCACAACAACCATGTTTTGCCGACTGAATTCAAAGAGGTATTTGGACAAAAATGCCGGTCGGATTAACACTTTTCTACGTGGCTGTTAGCATCTGGACATGGAATGACTTTATGTGGAATTTAATCTTCAAAATATTCTATTTATGCCTAATCATCATCACGGCTCTATATATTTTTAGCAGCTTGACCACTCCTTGTGCCCTTCTTTTTATTTTTTTGTGCGTTTTGTGCCGTCTGCCCTTTTCGTCTTTTACGCTGGAGCTGTCCGGAGGGCAGGTTTAATCTGCCCAGTGATATCGTCCGGGTTTGAATGCGATACAGAGAAATCCCTGGAGGCCACCGTGACCGCACCTGGTCTATCTGCTCACCTACAGCCTTCTGTAAGCCGCGGCGGTGGCAGGAGCGGTGAAGCTGAAGGCATCACGCGGACTTGGCATGACTTCTGTCTGCGAAGCCAATTTTTTTTTCTAAGCGCATAATTGGAAAGGCTTTTAGCATGGGGAGAATGCCCTTATCTAACTGAGTTATGTAAATTCGGATGTCTTAAAAGTCCTCTCTGAACACAGTTGGGCTTCCAACATTTTAATATTTTCAAAAGCCGTTTACATTTATTAACTCCCCCCCCCCCCCGTCCATCTCCCTCTCTGTACAGTTTATTAACTCTACATATCATGGAGTGATACAATGTGATTTTTTTTTTTGTTTGTTTTTGTTTTTACTTTTTATACCCGGCTAATTTTTTTTTTCTTGCCTGAATATTAGGAAATATTTATTTTTTAATTTTACTTATAATTTATTACTTTTAATTTTTTTTATAATTTAATTTAATTATAATCTATTACTTTTATTTATTTTTTTTGTTTCCGCCACTGGCTTCCGCCGTGTTGTTCCTTCCGCCGTCTGCGGTGGGATCACGCTCCGGACGTAAAGCGGTTCTGAATATTTAAAACAGATTTCGCCGTGTACACGCAGATCTAGGAGAAAGCCGCCATGCGCCATCCGGTAATAGGAACAAGGAGCCTGGATTAGCGTGTCAGGATGACACGGAGTTTGGACTTGATTCCGGCTTTTCTTCGGTGCCTGTTTACACGAGTTCTAAGCCAGGGTTTTCGGAATGCCAAGAGCCTGTGTAAATAATTTCGCCGCTAAGGATGAATAAGCCATGGTTGGGCTTGTCACAGCGCAGACATAACCTGATATGTAAAATCACGTAGGACGGATTTGAGAAGCTGTTGTTACTTGAGATGGTTAAAAAAAAATAAAAAAAATCAATAATGCCCAAATAATCCTCCTTTTCACACAAACCGAGACGGCTGCCTCCTTGAACAAGCCCGCACTGGGCAGCGTAGTCTCTCCTGCGCATGGAAGTCCGTTGAACGTCCCGAGAATAATGCAGCGTTTCTCAGCCCCACTCCCCTGCTTGTGTCCTTGAGCCTCTCTCGTCCTTTCTCGTCCTCGCTCCCCCCTTCCTTTCTCCATTTATTGAGATAAGGAGTCAGTGAAAGACTGTGCAAAGCACCATGTCTGGCCTAATCATAGAATGAGGGAGAAAGGCGATACGATGTATCGAGAGAGAGCGAGGGAACGTCGAGCAGGAAATGAAATGTTCATGGTGGCAAGTGTTGACCGGTTTGCCCACGCAGTGGCCGGGGGTTTACGTCGTCGGTCTTTACCGTAATCCCTTTGGTTTCACGAATACCTGCGTCCTGCGATATCGTACAATCCACATGGTGGTCATGCAGGTAGCTTTCAGAAGAGGACCGCCAAAGGTTTAAAGATAAAATCTAGGTTTTTAGTCTGTAAACATAGCTATGCGGGATTACTAAAGAAGAAAATAATTCAAGTCTTGACTGAGAAGGTGGAACAGCCTCCCAGCAGATGTGGTAGAGGCTGGAAACGATCCTTTCATTACCTGAACAGATTTGCATATAGTTCCCACCAGATGTGGCTGAAAACCATCAGACTCTTTGTTGTCTGCTCCATGAACTCTTCCGCACTCTTGCCCCCCCCGTTGTCGATCGCTCGCATTAAAGCATGCCCAATGCGAAATAACCCAGACCCTTTCCATTTAGCATAACTTTCTGCTACTTATGCCGATCCCGGATCCGGTTACTGTACAAGTCCTCAATGAATGCTTTTTGTTTAGCGCTAATTTTCGAGTCTGTACTGCAATTTGTAACCCGTCTGCGAGCAGACACCGCGTGGAAGCCGGACTGACCTTTTCCGTATCGAATTATTCCACGTGCTGGGAGACGGTTACTCCAGCCTCTACAGCGAGAGTGGCTGCTATTTTGTCATAAGATAAGAGCTTCATTTTTTTTTTCCTCCCCTGATTCTGACAAGGTCATTAGACGCGTCGGTCGCATCGACTACAGAAAAGAACGCCATGCTCTCTCGCCAGCTGCTGCATTAAGGTGTCCTCCAACATTAGACTGGTTGAATTGGGTGTAAATATTATTATTTGCGTGGTACATGTATGCGTAAAGTGGCAAAAAAGGAGACATTATACCACTTGGCTGAGAGTGATGGGACTGTCTGGAGCTCCCAGTACATAATCCCCCGAAAGTTTAGCACCAAACCGCACGCAGTTATTTGGTGTTGTTTAGCTTTGTGGAATGTTGTTTATAAAGCTCTATTGTCATTAAACGATTATCCTTATCGATTAACGTTCTCTGTTTTTGGTTTCTCGTTGGGTGGTAAATTATTTTAGGTAGTTTTGTTATTTATTTTATTCTGTATTTAGCAGATGGAAGGATTCTTCAGTAATTAAAGTTAGAAAAAGACACCTCTGTTTTGTTTAGACCCTCCCCCCATCTTCTTCTACTGAAAGCAGGGAGCATACTCTAGTATGCTTCTTGCACATGCTCAGTAGAACCCACGTTCTAGTCATGGAGAGCCGAGAACCTATCGAAGTCAATGGGAACAGTCGCAACCAATTACTTTTACGCTGACTGAGCAATGGTGTTTTGCTGACACTCATTGTACAGCGCTACAGAGTATGATGCCGCTATATAAAACAATAAATAATATGTTATTGGCTGCTATGTCCTTAGGAGCGCTACTACGCATGTTCAATGAGTAGAGGCATCTGGGGAAGAAGTTAAATAAATCAAAAGTGTAATTTTCTAAGGCCAATAAAATGTATTGAAGTCCATGCAAAACATACATTAAAAAAAAAACTTAAAATACTGTTTATTAATATTCAAAACAATGAAAAACCTATTCTCCTAACCATACAATGAGCTTTTTGGTAAACAGAACACCCTACGACAGAACACCCACAACGCAACTTATGAAATAAGAACGTTGTGCGCCTTTCCTTTTTCTTAAGGGAAAAGAAGAAAAGTCGCAATGCCTTTTGTTTATTTATTTATTTGGCACGGGATGAAAAGCTTTGATGACACAGTTTAGCGGCCCAAAAATTCACAATTGCAACAAAAAAGAAGAAGAAATAAACCCCCCTTTTGAGGTCATTCAAGCTGTTCAATGGAACGATACCTGGATTATTGGCTTAAAAATAGCCTTTTCTTTTCTTTCTTTCAAACAAGCAGATAAATGCATACTTATGGTAAAACGAGGGGGGGGCTTTGCTGGTTTAGACAGAGCATGTCTTGTTTGGGTCTTGAGCGCTGAGCCAATGAGCATGACCTTCTGCGATTTGTCTATTTATGAAAAGAAATAATAATAATAATAAAAAAACGCTTCTCTGAAAGGTTAAACTACTGCTTACTTCTCAAGGAGGTAGGAATTGGGCTGTAATGACAGGTACAACAGTCCTTTGATGACAGATTCATTCAAACAATATTCCGTGGCTGATCGTGGCTGTCGGCAAAAAAATAATTTGGCCGGGGCTGCTGTCTGCATGGAAGAGCAACAAAAAGACTTCTGTGCGGTGCCAGTGCCAACGTAATCGCTAGGGGTCTCATTGATAAAATAAATAAAAAAATAATAAAATAAATACAAATAAAATTACTAAATAGACACAGGACTCTAGCCTGGAAGCAGCCATAAATGTTGGAGCCACACATAATAGCGAATCACGTGGCAAAATAAGCTCCGTTTTCAGAGCCGCCGAAGCATCGCCAGATACGGATGAATGAAAACCCAAAGATTTGAGTTCCTCACGTTTAATCTTAACACAACAGCTCAAGTCACACCATTCCAACATTTACCCCTCCCCTCTTTGGTTGCACGGTTTACAGTAAAAAATTGTTATACGCTAGTCTTTAGATCTCATATTTTGAAGGTTGTATGACTTTTAAGCTATGTTTTATATAAATGTATATGAATGAAAACAGAACTCTTTAGTTCGCAGAATTCTAGCACATTTTGTAGATGATACATCTGCTTTGAATAGGCAAAAAGAAGTTTATATGACATATCCACTTTATGGTACACAAAACTGCAAAGGCGATATCGATGCTAAATGGTCACCTTTTGACTACACCCATAAACCTGTCTTGGAGGAACTTGGAACTTTCTCCAAGCTGTCTTTTTTTACAAGCTGGGAAGCTTGACAAGCTTAAGGGCTGTGAAATAACCTATGGGAAAATCTCCACGGCAACCAAAAAAGTTAAATCAACAAAAAAGGTCATCAAACTAATGAGAGAAATATCCAAACACGTGGGCTGTTACCTCCATCACATTGCAGCTAAGCAATCGGGAGGAATGATTGAGCAGGACCTCCAGGGTCACAACTCGGCTCTCAGGCAATCTTTCCGTGGAGGAGTCGATGGAGTCCAGCTGTTATTACGATGCACTCTGCAAAACCTGAAGCGTTATGGGTTCCTTACAAAAAATGAACAAAGCACAACAAGTTTGTTGAGGAAAGGCATACAATTAATGCTGATACCGATGGACCGAGATAGCCAACAGAGACCATTGTAGAGACCACCCTTCCTGTAGCCCAGTTGCTTTTTCCTTTTTCCCAACCAAATCATGTTAAGTACTTCATTCCTCCAACGAAGTACCCACCAAAATACCACTTTTTGAATGTGTGTTCCTCCTCTTGTAACTGGTCTAATGAAAGCCATCTACCATTTTAGAACGTCAAAGCTTTTGAAGTAAGCTTTGGACCTGCCAGAGGTACTTGCACCACAGGTTGAGAAATAGCACTCTAGATGGTAACCCGATTCAAGAAGAGCCATCCACTCCTGTGTGTGTCTAAACATGTACCCTCGCCACTTATATGCCATTTCGTGTTATTTCTTGACTCGCAATGGGAACCCTTGGGCTCCATGACTGGTCTCTAGAGTTGCCTGGTTTGAAAATTGAATTTGAGAAATTCCGTGGTGATAACCGCAGATACAGACGTCATGTCCGGCTATGAGAGGCGCTTAACGTGAGCAGACTTCTGTATTTAATGTATCATAGTATCTATATTTTGCGATTCTCATAGTAAATACAGCATACTATGGAATTTCTGCAGCTTTCTGCAGCCGTAAGAGTATTTAGGATAGAAATATTGTATAGTCTCATGTTCCATTAGCAGGACTTTAACCCACTTTGCTATATTGTATTAGTATTAAAGTTTTTTACGCAATTTAACTCCATCTCATTTATTTCACCGGGCTAATGTCTCTCATCATCGCCCCCGACGGGAGGTTGCGTGAGTCGATGAGTTGACATAGGATTCATGAATGCCTTTATACTCGACATCAAATTAAAGCTTCTGAATCATTTCGGATAGTCCTATAGCGTGTGAAGATTCAGCACAGGATATTATTGTTTTAAAAACTTTTTTAAGCGGTTCCTGTGTGTTTTTCGCTTCATTTAAGTCTTGCTTTTGTAATTCAAGATGCTCTTTGAAGTCAAACTACTGACATTCTCTTTCTTTCCGACCAACAATCGCTAAACATCTGCTAGCCCTGTACCTGCAGCATACATCGGAAGTTCTTTTCTCCTTTTCAAATAACCCCCCCCCCCAAACCCACCCCCCATGTTTGTTTTTCTCTCGTTAGGATGAATTGATTTTAAAGTACATGGGATTTTTTGACCACATCCCAAATGGTTGCAAAGCCATTCTTGGGGGAAGCTCCTTGGGATATAGCTAATATGAGCCTACTCCAAGTTTTTCCCTATTTCCCTGGTCATCGTTGGTTCTTCCCAGTATGATCCTGGATATTTAATGCTTGTTTCAGCAGATTGGACCTAATGGCTTCTTAACGGTACCATAAGTAGAGAATAGAGTTGAGACCTAGAGTACCAAAATTCCGTGTAGAATGCTTCAGTTATTTGGGTTCCGGGCAGCTTAGATACCATAGTTAGGTCGGGAATCTCATCTAAACTCTACTTCCATTGAGACGGATCTTCTAGTGGCTCTAGTGATGGTCTAATGACTACAGCGGCCCAAGGACATTTGCAGATCATTGACTGTTAATTGCCCACGTTGGGTTTCTCCATCTTTTGGGGCTTATTTCAACATTCTCCGTTACTGTAATATCTCTTGATGGTGGTTATGAGATTACTGGCACGGGTTGGTTGAACAACTAAAAAAAAAAAAAATGGACTGATACCCGTCAGTCAATACTTTTTTTCTTGCACAAACTCGTGTTTTCGCAGCTGAAGCCTGACCTCTATTATAAATGAGAAAATATTTTAAACGATGAAATAATTATTTCTAAAAAAGTTTTTGGAAATTCAAAAGTAGTAAGAATGGTGTTTCTAAGGCAATATTTAGTTATAAAAGTGTTAAATTCAACAGAGTAGGTGGGACAGCACCCTAAATATCTGGGATTCCGCTCGTCGGCAGCGTAATCTCTCCCATTCTCTTGCATGTGGCTCTCTCGACATACTCGCTACGCGTTCCCAGGCCCAGCTTCCCTGCTTATGATAAGCGGCCCGTTCTGGAATGCCAGCCGCCGTCTTTCACTACATAGTTGTGTTATCAATGAAAACGTGAAGATAAATCAAGCTGGGCTGAGAAATCCTCCCAGTGACTTACACATCTAAGTATTCTTGGCTCTCCGATTCCCTTCTACCACTGGGAATATCTTTTGAAACCAGCGTAACCCCTTCAAGTCGGTTCTAGGTTTGTCAAACCCATTGAATGTACGGACCGTAAGAAGTGCCGTGGAAATTGTTGCCGCTGTATAAATAAAACATATTGATAAGTTGTGGTTTTTACTAAAGCTGTTGCAAAAAACTTTGACAACAATGATATAAGGTATGCAGACTGTTAAAGGATGGCGCGACCCCACGAGGGGATGGCGCGACCCCACGAGGGGATGGCGCGACCCCACGAGGGGATGGCGCGACCCCACGAGGGGATGGTGCGACCCCACAAGGGTTCTCGATCTCCCTCTGCTACTGCACATTTCACACTAATCCGTGGAATTCCAGCTCGCTGAGTGCCGACAGCGTCCGTGCCTCTTGTGATACCGCTTTTAGCCGCCCCAATAATGCACAGCAGAGGAATGGCAACACTTTCGTCCAAATAACACGCCGGCTATCCGGTTGCACTCGCGCATGTTGCACTAGCATTTTTGTGAGAGGGATTCTGGTCTTTACAGATGAGTGTCGTACGGCCAGTAGCTCTTATCCATCTCCAACCAATCTATATCCCCATATAAAGTGTGTGTGTATATATATATATATATATATAAAGTGTGTGTGTGTGTATATACATATATAAAGTGTTTGTGTGTGTATATATATATATATATAGTGTGTGTGTGTTATATATATATAAAGTGTTGTGTGTATATTATATATATATATATAATAATATATATATATATATTCTTTTTTTTTCAGTAGTTTAAGGGGACAGTATTGCCTCTTTATTTATTGTATCAGTATTTTTTTTCAGTGATGCCTATTATTTTTTCCGGGGGTTTAAAGGGGCGATAAACAGGATAACATGTTTTCAAGGTGGAATGAGTGTTTCATATGGAATTAATTTTGAAGGAAAATAAATGTTTTTAAAGGAGTTTTCAGACTGATAAACCTACGGACCCCCACCCCCATTCGGTGCTCCCTTTAAACAGACTTTCTTGCATTCTCGCTCGGTCTTTGTACCTCGGAAGGCTGTGTGGTAGCAGCTCCTGTTGTCTGTGGAAATCTAAACTCGATACCCCGCCAGATGGCCAGATTCTAAACCTGCGTTTGTGCTCTGTGATTGATCAAAGTGGTCCGAATTTATCACTCTTAGAACCTTGTTACAGCGTAGCCTCCGATATACGGCTACTGTAACCTGTGACAGCGGACCCCCTAATATAGGCTACTGTACCTTGTGACAGCAGACCTCCTAATATAAGGCTACTGTACCTTGTGACAGTGGACCCCCTATTATAAGGCTACTGTACCTTGTGACAGCAGACCTCCTAATATAAGACTACTGCTACCTTGTGACAGCGGACCCCTAATATAAGGCTACGTACCTTGTGACAGCAGACCTCTAATATAAGGCTACTGTACCTTGTGACAGTGGACCCCCTAATATAAGGCTACTGTACCTTGTGACAGCAGACCTCCTAATATAAGGCTACTGTACACGGACCCCCTAATATAAGGCTACTGTACCTTGTGACAGCGGACCCCCTAATTATAAGGCATACTGTACCTTGTGACAGCGGACCCCCTAATATACGGCTACTGTACCTTGTGACAGCGGACCCCGATATAGGGCTACTGTACCTTGTGACAGCGGACCCCCTAATATATGGCTACTGGATCCCTGATACCAGCAAAGAGGGGCATCAGGGGAAAGAGGAATGAGGGGTCTGATTTCCAAAGATGCTGTTGGGGCAGTTGGCAGCTATTGGACATAATAATAAGGAAAGCACCATTCGGGAAGTCTGAGTAACATCAGTTCGGTGCTTTATTTTATTAAGTGCTGCTTGGAACCCTCAGAACTCGAAACCCTGAAATCCAAGACCAATCCATGCGCGTTCCCATGTATAAGAATGACAATAGTCGGTAATGCAGTCTTTGAGCAGATGGCCCCGGCTCACATCCTGTGTAACTTAAATAAAATTAAGCATCAATTAAGTCTGTAATCCCCGATTTCTCCAGTTTCCACTTAAAGCCGCGTTTATTGTTCTTTGTTCCAGTGGCACCTTTGAACTGCCGGGAGTCTCCGGTTCGCCTTCTCCAAACAGGGCCACAATTACAGAGAATTAGCCGTGAATGGCGCTCAGCCTGGAATTCTCCATCGCTGCGCCAGCCGTACAGAAAACATTCGGGGGGGAAAAAACAAAAACCCTGTAACTTCATCTATACATTGTGCAGGAAAAGTGCTTTCTAGATGCTACGCGGAGTCCCGGTGGTATCGTGTGGCACGCAAGCCTCCCGATGATCTGGTGTGTAGGTCAATAATTATTGGGAACCTACTGAAGGAGAATTCTGTAATACAGAATCAGGACGCAATGTATCACGATACACAATACGTTGTATGCGGACAGCCGTCTGCTTTTGCAGTAGTTATAGTAAACTGTAGTCAAATGGAAGAAACCATTATATATATAGTGTCTCTATAACCTTTATTTATTTTTTTTTTACCAAAATGCAGAAAAATGATGTACGTCGATAACTGTGATAGCTACAAATTGTGATAAACGGCATAGAATTGCCTCTTATGGGCTCCAAACACATTGGAACCATAATTTCTCAATCCTTAGCTTCTTCTTCCTAGATGATGTCATGGAGGTTTGTAGATTCCATACGCTGCTCACACTTAAAATGTTATTTAATGCTCATTTTTTACTATTATCGTGGTAAATATGTGTACATGCCGTCCTATAGCGTGTTTGTCTTTTTTTTTTTCTTTTCCTGTAAGATTGATGGATTTAGAGAAAATAAGCCCATTCAGCGTGAGGCTTCACCAGGTCCTCGTGGTAATCGATCTGAGTGCTAATTTAGGAAGCACAAGGATAACAGCGTCTCCGTGTTTTGTTTGCCCCGGTCTGCGTCGGCCATTGTGAGACTGCGGGCTGTTTGTGTTGGGTTTCCCCCGGCACTTCTCTGATAAGCGGCGTGCAGAGTTATCTCAACGTGCCCATGAATTACTCTGACTTTCTTGACATGAGCACTTAAGAAGAAAAAATCTCCACGAGACACTCGGCTGGTTCGGTTCCTAAAAATAGCTTCGTCTGGTACATTTTTATCTTCATTTTGAGTTGGACAATTGATGGTTTGTCACCTTCCGCTGTGTGATTCCATCCCGCTAACCCGCATGACGCTGAAATATCTGATCCAGACCACATTCGGGTATAAATTCAGTGGTAACCCTTAAATATGTAAAATATGAGTGTATGTTATGTGCGAGAAGCCATGTGATATGCTCGGTCGTGAAATGTTTTTGGGTTGTTTGTCCGTATGAGGGCTTAACGCTCGGAAACATTTCAAAGCAACCGTTTTGTTTTGCTCTCGATGAGTGGAAGCTCAGAGCCCTTCTTTGGTCCGTGGAGACTTCCGTATTGTCCTTTCTTGACCATTACCATTTGAATTGCTTTGAAGGACAAAAGGAAAGGTGTGTTGATATCCTCCGATGGTCCATCCCAAAACCCGATGAAGCGGCTCCTGTTTCCCTTTAGTCATTGTGGCTGGTCAGGCCGTGCTCTTCAAAGGCAGCCCGTCTCTCTTTCAAGTAACCAAGTCCATATCTCGGCCGGGCATTAGTGTCACCCGATAGGGGGTATATCCTGGTCCACGTTACCCTTCCCAAAGAGTGGAGTTTTAGAAGGTCCCATTGAGAGTCTATGAATAAGGAAGCTTTGTCCCACCTCAATGTCCATTCTCTGCAATCGATCAGGACAGCGGGATGCATTACCATTGAGGTTCCGCTACTGATAACCTCCGGATTTGTTCTGGGGACCTCTTTGAATGCTCTCTTCTTTCCAGCAGTTTTATTTCTAAAGACAATCGATTGCATCTAATAGTTTCTGAAAGGGGATTCTCTTGGGAGAAGATGATATCACACAGCGGTGTTAACTAAAACCAATGGAATATTTAGTTTCTCTTCTCTACAAAAAAAAAAAAAGTCAAGTTTGGCTCCGTCATTTTTGGTTTTACTTTTCAGGTGGAATGTACCCGATCTAGACAGGTTGGCATTCTGAAGTATTTTGAATATATGATACGGAATCGTGGCTATTAAACTATCAGGTGGACGACAATCACTCGATACATATTGTTGGTTGTCACCTGTTTTACTTCTGCGTAGAGTTCTGTCCCGAGACTTGAGTCTCCCAAGCTTGATTTCGGCTGTAAATGTAGATACATTATTTGCTTATACATTCACAAAAAGCCTATGTAGGAATAAAATTGATCTATTGAGATGCGGCTGAGAAATATTTTAACTATATATATATAAAAAACATAATAAAATTGTAATTTTAATTTCCAGATATTACCATTTAGTCCAATTAAAAAAACAAACAACAAAATAATGGAACGAAATAAAAAATAAATTTGTATGCAAGGACTGTTTCGCTCCAAATCAAACGGTGAAATACTTTCACATTTTTACTCTTATTAAAAAATAAACAAAAGCTGACTTGTAATTTTTCTAAAAAGACAAATCTTTTAACCAAAGTTCAAAGCCAGCACCCGTACCAAAAACGACGTGATTTATACCGACGTAGATCTGAAGAGAATTTTGCAGGCTTGGTGGAGAGCGGAATATTGTTAATTTTTTTTTTTTTTTTTTTTGTGAACATCATTTAAGTGTTTGCCCCAAATCCCAGGGAAATCCACTCTGATTAAGCTTGTTGAGGTTGTGAATAAAGTCTCAGGTCACCTTCTGGAAAAGCATTTACAATAACAGCTTTGGGTTATGTGTAGGAAAATGAACCTTTTGTATTCTACTAAAGCAGACTTGCGCGTAATAGTTCTTTTCTGGCGGAATGAGCACGAGACCGAATGCTCCTGCCCCGATGGGTTAACACCTTGTGCCCTGGATGAAGCCTACGCGTTGTAGACCGACGGAGCGGCGTGCTTTGTGCACCCTGGGACGAGCGTTTTTATGGCTGATGGGGTTTAATAGACACAATGAGGAGTAGACTGAAGAACAATCCGTTTTGAAAGGTGTTGAATATACAGAGAGCCAGGAAGGCAGACGGATTGTCTCGGCAGCTTACGTTGGCTGATCCTATTGATCTCGCTTCCTGGACTCCTAATGTAATTGTGATTTGGGTGGCTGGTTTAGTCATCTTTTTGGCAGACGGGCTTACGGTTGGAGCTGCCTTAAAAAAAAAACTTGAGAAGAGGAGTGTTGGGGGGGGGGGTTCTTTTGATTGCGAAATACTGCCAAACAGAACAAAAAGTGTGAAATAGCACTAATTTGGGGAAATGCCGATTAATGTCTGTGTGCCCAAAGAGTAAGGGGTGCTTGTCAATCCCGGGCGGCCGATTCGGTCACAGGTCTGACACCCAGCTCGGACTGGTCCATCATGAGCTGGTTGTGTACAGATCCCAGTTATTCAATAGGCAAACCTGGCCCAGGGGCTGGCATTTTCTAAGGAATCATTCTGCTTACGTTTTGCGTTCCTGCCGAAAAATTACGAAACACGGCAAACTTTTGCCTGATTAAAGACATTTCTGGGAAGGAAGGTGGAAATGGGATTTATATACATCGGCAATGGGTTGTTGGGGATAAAAGACTTTTCGACAATTTGCTTGTACAAACGGGTAGCCGGTCGAGGCATCTAAAGCTAAGCTTGGAGCGGAAGATGATTTTAATAAGAAATAGCAAAAGCAACCATAAAATATAAAGCCAAGGTAGGGGCCGTTCTTCTAAAAATGGAGACAATAAGGCATCCTAAACCACAGGTAATAATTTTTTTTGGTAGATTAGTAAAACCAGTAAAAACCTCGGGAATCATGGTAACAGGATGTGGTTTATTTGTCATGTTCTGTAGGAATTACGTCGAAATGATTCCTTGAAATATGACACATTTTCACGTGATGCTTCTTCTCCTCCAAAAAGTACCGCATGGCTGCAAATAACGCGGTCAAATCGGTTAAAAAAAAAAAAGAGAGCCCTTGCCGTTCCCTGAAAGAGAATTAAAAAAACCCCCAAAAAAATAAAAATTGTAATTATGCAGGCCACAGGTGCTCGGCGCAAGTACCGCGTCCGTAATCAGGGACCGGAAATAAAGTAGACGGATTGGCAAAATGGTGCCTGGACTTAATTAAAGTTCCAAAGTTCATGGGCAGAAAATAAAATCGGCCTCCTTTTCAAATCAAAACATGCTTTGGGGGACGTTTTCCAGCGGTTGGGGGATGAATGAATAATGAATGAATGAATGAATGAATAGCTATTGATTCTGCAGAAGAGGAGACCAACCTGAAGAAGCCAAGCCGGATAATACATATGGTGCGCGAGCAAAAGCACCGGTTGGGAGTCTTTCGTATCTGGCCACAGCAGTGTGGAACAGAAAGGCGTCCGCTCCAGACTGTGTGACCCTGAAAATCTGCCCCTTAACCCTGACGCACATGAGATTGGGGCAAAAACCCTGAGACTCGGAGGCAAACCCTGAGTGTGACCAGCTATGGCAGCCAACCAAGTCCCTCTTTGTTAAAACTTTAAACAAATACTTAAAACATCTGCCATTTTATTGTAACATCTGAAGCTTTTTACAGTGTGTCTGCTTTTGTCACATGACAATTAAGCATTCCCGACAAAATTAGTTAGAACGGTGATACACTCCAGTTGTATCACCATAGTAGATTGATTAGTTTAGCGATTAGAGGTAAATTATATGTTCAGTTAATTAATACAGCGGGTGTATCAGGAAAACACAAATTAAATAACAAAACTAATTTTAATTTCTTTTCGCCCGATAACGATTCGGGAACGATACAGAAAAAACCCTAAAAGGAACAAAAAAACAAAAAAAAAAGAATAGTTCTGCATATAACTCGTGAGTGACTTTAATCAAATTGTGACAAGAAATTTCATGCTCCGTCTCTTGAAATACAATAGCAGGTATTTGGTGTCTGCGCCTCATCCAGCTCTGTGTGTGGCCTCCTCCTGCAATTAACCTGAAGAGCGATTTTCCTCCCCTAATTTGTAGGAAGCCGTTCATGACATCTGGTGGAGCCCTCAGGCTCTTTTTGCTCGGCGTTGGTTTCCTATTCCCTTTCACTCCTGAACAAATAAGTAGAGGAGCACCTAGTCCTTGTTGTCACCATGAAGCGCCAGGCTGGGGAACGCGCAGCAGGACACTATGGGATCGGCCCCATCTGGACTCCTGCTTCTAGTTTGCTGTAAGTCCTGAAATAAAGTCATCACGCTAAACGCATTAGGTGGTCTTTTCCCCCTGGAATGCCATGCTATGTAGGTTACCACGGTTACGTTTGACTTTAGGACTATATATAATCATATTAGTCTTTGATTAGTGATTTTGGACTCTATACATTTGAGGTCCTCCCTTTATGCTTTAACTTCAGTTGAGTATTAAACGTTTTCTGGACTATGGTTTTAAATCTAGATTGTAAGCTCTTTGAGCAGGGCCCTCCTCACCTGTTGTTTCTGTAAGTCAAATTATTATGTTATATGCTACTTGTTATGTCTACCCCTTGTACAGCGCTACGGAGTTTGATAGCGCTATATAAAATAAAAATAATGCAAAATGAGAATTCTTAACTTAAAACGCACATCACTTTCCAATATTAGCGTAGCTGGCTCAAAATAATTTTTTTTTCATTTTATAATAATTATATAACGTGCGTCCGCACCGCTCGCTGAGATACTTTTCTACATAAACACAATTGTGTCTTTTCAATATACAAAGCCTCTTTAACCTTAAGCTCAGGTTGTGTTTCCTGCAGCTCTCTCGCGATTCCCTCTGCGAATCGTCTACGTGGATATAATCCGTTTCCCCCCCCCTCCAGCGCCGGGGCAGCGTCCCTGGAACTTGCTGCTAAAGTTAAACACTCTGTACCGTTTTTCCAGATCTGGAAACTGTACTCCCAGGTGTCCTGCAAAGAATGGCGGCTGTTTTAAGAGCGAGAGAATGAGAAGAAAGGATTAAGAACCCTGGGGCTGAACAGTTAAAAATGAAACTGTCTTCAGGTTGTCTACAATTGACCTGTGACAGCTCCAGCAGTAAAAAACTGTCACCTGCCTAAGTGTGTGTTTGATAATCGACATTCCTTCACACGAGGGCCGAGCAGCTTGTTTCTTCATCTCATTCTTCTCTTTTTTTTGCTGTACATTGTCCATTTCTTACAGAAAACTTACCGGTAACAGTGGAAAACAAATAAAAGGTTAAGGGGGGGGGGTAAAAAAACCCTTATTTAACTACTAGTCCAGGATCCAGAAACATAGAGTTCAATGTGTGTGTACGCTGAGAAATTAATTAGAAATACTTAAAAATATAAAAAAATAATAAAATCCTGTCGCTTGATAACCTTACAGAACGATTCATTCCCCAAATTGAGATAAAAATAAGTCGGTTTGTTGTTACCTCAATCATCTAACTTATTCGTTTCCTAAATGATATAGGCGGGAGAGTGTACTTAAGTACGCTGCCACTTACAAATCAGCAAAAAAAAAAACGAGTAGGAGGAGATCAAACAGACGTTTAGTTTTCCAACCCAGAGTCACAGTCTCGAGATAAATTATATAAATGTGTAAAAAAATAAAAAAAATTAAAAAAGCTTTGTCCAGGTAAATCTGAACATCTGAACGCTGCTTTCTTTGAATATTAGAAAGGATAATTCATCAAGATTCTCTAGAAATATTTTTTCTGCAGTGAGTTTTTTTGGGGGTAAAAACATAGTAATATAAACAGCTGCTGACTTTCTGTGAATCCTCACCCCTGTTCTGTGAAGTCAAAAATCCATTTGCTTGTGTAATCAAATCAACCCCTTTCCTCGTACATTTATTCTTTCATTTGTCTTCTAAAGTTGTTTAAATAACTCTGAGAAATTGTGTGGGGGTGATGGGGAATCTGTCTCCACGCCAGGCGCTCTTCACTTTGGCATAACAAAAGAAGGAGCATTTCTCAGACTGACAATCTATTTATGTTTTCTAATTATTGATATGAAATGAGGACCATTTGCCCCCTTTTAATAAATCCCCCCCCCTCAAAGCCTTTGAACTTGTCATCTACTAATCCACGCTGAGGTTGATTTATATTTATATATTATATATATATATATATATATTATTATATATATATTATTAACTATTATAGTGATATAATAATATATGAGCACCTCATACTTCAATTTAGAGTGAAAATACTACTTTTTGAGTCTCTAAGACTGTTGTAAAATGTATTGAGTCGAGTTGACCGGTCTAACTCATGTATGTGTAAATGAAATCCAAAAGCATAGCACAAACATACCGATGGCTCATAAGGGCAATAGTCGCAGGTAGGCAAGATAGATAAAAGTGTGTTGGTGGGGGACTAAGGCGATTATTAAGGATACATTAGGGATACGATAAGTGAAAGATGACTCTGAGCTTCAGGAACAAAAAGATGTACAGACTGACCTGAACTCTATCATAGGGAGACTTGGGAACATTATGGGTTTTGGTGGCAGATGTTTGGAATTTGGCTCCAGACCTACTAGATCTGCCCAATACCCGCTCCTGCCCATTAAGGGCTATTTCCACCTTAGCCTGGCTAGTAATGCCTGCCCCGATTCTCTCTTACATAATAAGCAGAAGTTTGGTTATGACTTGGCTTTGACCAAACAATTAACTCATCGTTATGGAGACTTGTAACCTACCCATCCATCCTCAACTCGGTTACAGGATCCTGAGATCAGGACGACAGCATATCCGTAACAGGCTGCATACTTAAGTATGCCCTCCGGACATGTCTGCCAGCTCAACTCAAGTACACGTACGCCTATAAAAATCACCATAATGACCAATAGAATTTTCTGCTTCTTGGTCCACTTTACCTCTTTGGCCAAATTGTTCTTCATCTATCATCCTCTTCTGTCATTCGTTCAGTTGTTGTTAAAATGATGTTTAAAATTCTTTATGTGAGTGTGAGTGTGTATATCTCATAAAAACACCCAAAAACATAATTTTGCCAACATTAGCTTCCAGTTTTTTTGATTAAACCAATACAGCAGCAGTTATTTTCAGGATTACGCCGGTCTCGATTTGCACTTACCGGAATCGTGTCAAACATCCCGTGGCCAGTTGTGTTGTGATTGTAAATATTGGCTTAATAAGCTCCGTTTTTGGAAAAAGTTGAAATTTGAACAGCTCAGCCAAAGCATGTGGTTCTTATGAGCGGCTTAAACTCTGTTTAATAGCATCTGAAGAGGAAAATCTGCCAAGAAGCTGGGCCGATTCTTCTTGAAATAAGGCAATCTTTATTTTAACAGCGTCTTAAGTTTCTTTTTAGGTTCCATAAATATTTGTCGGTGTTCCTTCTTTTTAAGACCTTTTGCGAGGCCTTGGCAGCACTTAGTGGTATCTACTGAACAGTGAATGTGCATTAATACATTCATGGTGGAGATAACCAGGCGTGGGAGAAAGCCAAAAACCGCAGCCAAAGAAAGTGGATCCTGAAAAATGTATCTTTTTATAATTCAAAGAATCACTTTCAAGACTGGTATGACCTAGCGGGCTACTGTATTCACATCTAACCTTTCTTTTCCCTTTCACATACATAAAAAGTACAACCAGCTTTTAAAATCATGGCCGCAATGCCTCGAGGATTGGACCCCACAGAGACCGGTCCATGCCGTCGGCACATGAGCCTACTAGCCAGGCTAATATGCCAGATCACCAAAAAAGGGGGTCCTAAGCGCCCCCATTGAGTGGTTTGTGTAGAGGTAGCAGGTAGGGGGAAATTAGTCACTGTATGAAAATTCATTTTCAGTTTTTTCATCTTTGGTGAGAAGGGACAGTGATCCGGTTTTTACTTTGGTTATATGAAAAAAAAAAAAAGACAGCAGGGGGCTAATCGGTGACATTTTTTTTTGGCCAGATGCCCAAATGGAGTAATGTGTTAATTGCGTAAGTCGGTGTTGTACAAAATCAAGTTTCCATATTATAGGAGGAAAAAAAACCTTTTAATTAGTGTTCTTCGTAACATGGATGTCCAGAAGAAGAAGAATGATTGACAGGTCTGCTTCCCGGGCTTTCCAAAAACAGCTGAGGACAAAAACGTGGCTGTTTGGGCTCTGGATCTGGTATTGTTATATGGAATCATTGTCTGCATTAATCAGCCGTTCCATAGAATGAGCCCGAAATGTAATTATCCATTTTATACTGGAAACAATTTAATTTGGATAGAGACGCGTCTTTTATGTAGTAAATACGATGCGGTGGGATATACGCGCTACTGAACGTTTGTGAGTGGGACACCCAAGACACATTTTTATGAGCTTTTTCGTGTCCTAAGTCAATCTCAGAAGCCAATTCTTAGAAGCCAATTAAGACGATTCTGTGTTGGTTCCGAGCTTCAGATGCCACTGAACTGGTCGCGTACCAAACCTTTGTCTCTCTGAATCTCCTACCCGTATAACCAAGAAGAAATCCAGGTGATTGAATGTAAAATGTTGAGGTGTCTTCCGTATGAGGAGGACTACTGTGACCTTCCCTGCAGGACCCTGGTTTGTAATTGGTGGTGGGATGTTTTGGGCCCCCGACGACTCCTTCCATTGGTAAGCGTGAGCAGCAGCTGTTAACGAGCAGCGGCAGAGCCAGTAGAAGCACGCGAGGCACCTGCTTGCATGCGCAGACAGCGTGGCTGCAATCCTCTGAATAGCTTTTATATGGACTTTGATGTATGATGGTGACATTGTATTCATTGTCTAATTGCTTGTCTATACATCATAAAAGCAGAACAAAGGGCTATCCAAAGCCCGTTCATAAAGCAGACGTTTTAACCTCTACATTCCCTCACACGTACCGTCCATTCACAACATATTACCGTGTTATTGTCGTTTTCCCCGTTGGTAGGGGAGAGTAGTAATCATATAAAGGATTTACATGCCAGATGTTAAACAATAGATAAGATGGACAGGAAAGTAAATGTTTGGTCCGGTTTATTTGTTTGTTTTGTCTTCTTCTCTTTGGTGGATGAGATGGTGTTTGGAGGGAAGAGTCTACTTTGGGAATTGGGTTGTCACAGCTATATCTGAGGCTTACTGAAGTTTTTTTAAGTTAGAGTTAATGTTTTTAGGACACACAAGGTATTATTACGCATTAAAAATCATTAGAATAGGAGACTTGCAGAAAGTAGCAAAAGGTATAGTCGTGTTCTCAAAAGGAATATTTTAGGATGAGCGTCCGTTGATATCCTGGTGGTGGAACCCTCTAAAATCTCTCTAGGTGTTTCCGCAGGTTGAAAGAGGACAAGACCGGAGGTCCGTCATCATTTAATCATTGTACTTTTCAGTTTTTACCTTTAAAAAGGCGATGTTCCGCCTATACTAAAAATTGCAACTAAATCCAGAATTACTAATAAACATTCTTGTGCTTCTGAATATCCAAACCCTTCCCAAAAAAAGAATTCTTTAAACATGTCATTTATAATATAATAATATAATAATATAATGTCATTTATAATGTCTTTAAGGAATCCTTAATTATCATGTGACACAAAAGCAGTCGCCATAGAAACTGAAAAGGTTTCCTAAATGTTTATGTATCACTTTTTTAATGAGACTTAAACCGCCAGGGAAAGAATAAAATGATGGGTTGCTATGATTTATCTGTTTGGGAGCTTAGCTAAGCCGTTCGAGACATTTTCAAACATTCTTTGGTTCTAATGTATTTTATCTCCAACCTGATGGTTTTATAAGCCAGAGACTTGGTAAAACCAACTTTTTACAATTAAAATGCGAAAAACTTTAAATTCCTCCATATCCCAGCTAGCACCTTAATACATTATTAAATATAATCTCATCCATGTATAACTCCTCTCGGTTTATCTGTTTCCGTCGTGCGCCGTCGTATATGATTTCATCGAGTGAGTGCTGGCAAGGACTCTGTTCTTCTCCATTGTAAAAAAAAAACAAAAATGTCGAATATACATTGTGTGTTACACAGCTGTCGTACGAGACAGGTGGGGGAAACATATCTGCTTTTTCTCCCCCCCCCACCCTGTGTTGAACGAAAATGACCGTCCAGTTGCTCCTGTTTCAAGCTGAGAGCAGGACATTGGCACTTTTGTTTTAAAGAAATGGGAGATGAAATATATATGGAATTAGGATGTGTTTTTTTAATTTAATATAAGGGGCTCTATAAGGTCAAGAGAGCTACTGGTCATACGTGACTTGGATAATAAAACAAGGGCATATTTAATAAACGAAAAACCTTTAAACAACTATTTTTTGTTGTTTTTTGTTAAATAAACAAGGTATATATATATATATATAATATAATGGGGTGGAAACATTTGACACATTTAAAGCATGCCGGCAATGTACTTACTAAGCTTCTGGAGCTATTTTGGCTATATGTAGCGATTCCTGATAATTGGTTGCTATGGCGATTACTCCTTTTGCACCAAAGGTTGCAACCCCAATGTTCCTCAAGTGCAAGCCTACAAGGAATAGCCATACAGGGTAACTACCCACGGTTCATTCATCCTCGGTAGCGTTCTTTCTAGTGACGTGTCAGGGAATGATGCTTAATCCAACTTTATGTTACTTCTCCGACCTTTTTTAGCTGCCTCCATGATAATTGTAGACGTTTTTTCTACCAAACTCTTGATCATAGAAATAATATCTATGTATTTGAATCATTATACCGTCTTGGTTTCAAGCTAAAACCAACGCATATCCCCTCTAATGTTTTCACCGTCTGCTGTTAAGTTGTTATTAGAAGATAATGTAATATGCATCCATTGCCGTTTGCTCGGTGAAGAAGAAAGAATGCGGGGTATAATGGTATGTTCCATCCAGATGGCTTATATCACAGCGAGATTAGTGGAATAACTGGCCGGCCCGGAGGTCTTTTTAGAGACTGCTAACTAAGTCTATCCCGTAATGGAGCTTGGAAGGCATGCGTTGGAGGTCTTGCATGGAAGAGTTAAACTGGAGCTGAATGCCACATTTAAGTGTGTCTACTTCATATAAAGGATAAAACATTATCTATACATTGTGCTGGCGGGATCACCAGCTTGTGTATAAATCAAGATATAGATACACTTTTCTACTCCAGCATGGTGTCATAAAAGTCTCTGTTGGTGTAATGGCCAGGTGTCCCAATACTTTTGTCCATATAGTGTATATTCTAAAGCTGTGTATGCAATGGTTGTGAATAACGCAAGCGTTTGTGCACTCTCATTCGGCCAAGACGGAGCTTATACCTCCACGTGTGTGTGTGTGTATATATATATATATATATATATATATATATATAATGACATAATATTATTATATGTATGACATATCCGCAGTTCCTTTAGTGTATAGGCTCTGAACGTCGGGTTGGATGCCTATTGAATAATTAAAAGGATAAAAGAAAGAATCTCCTTCCATTTGGCATTGGCGCGTTGAGTTGGCACCGCAGCCTTTCAGAAGGTCCAGAAAACGACCCTCTGTTAACTTGGCATGCGCCAAGGGGTATCTCGGGGTGAAAAATTGCTGAGGTAGGGAAGAGTTTCAGCAAACACGCTCTGAAATCCAATACGGCAGATTCCTACAAAGTGCTGCGGCTGCATCACACGATACAGCCCATGTGATTCCTCCATACGCACCTATCGGCAATATGTTGGCATAAAGCTGAAAAGCGTTATAACTAAAATACCCCCCAATTTTTTTTTTGAAGCAGCAAATATTTAAGTGGCTTAACACGGTCGCTTTATATACATAGATAGGCATGTTCCCTGGGCTGAATAATAACGGAGGTCATATATCGTAGCCATATTTCCAGGACTCCATGAAGGATACGATTGATTAAAGCAAGAGAGCGCTCTTCAACCAGAGATGGTATTTTTAGGGGGAAAACCTCCAGAAGTATTTCTGATGGTCTGCTTTTAGATCTTGTGACAGGAGAACGGTCCAAATACGGGGCTGAAATAAAGGTCAGCGCTGGAAGCATGGACTCGCAGCCCTGACTTGGTTGGCACGAGCCATGTATGCTAGGCGTCCGTGACCGCGATCTCTTACCACCAGCATGGCGTTTTTTCATAAGTCGCGCGCGGTCCTATTTCATTGCCTGGCAAATATTCATCAATGGAGATGTTTTTCATGCGTTTATTGTGCTGAGTTTACCTGAGACCGACATGGGCAGTTATATCAACACGTGGGGCAATAATTATCTAAGGGAAAGTAGACCAGATCACCCTTCAACCATAAACATGAGCCATACAAATGCCGTTTGTTTTCTTTTTTTTTGTGTGTGTTTTACATATATATATATATGTGTCACTAGATTTTAAATGGTGACTTCCATTATAATATATTATATTAAATTTGGATTAGATTTCTTTTGGAAGATTAAATATTAATCATCATCAAGCACCTAGCTTTTTTTTCCCTGGCTTTCTCTGTATTTTTATAATATATTTTTATAATAATATCCCAATTAGATCATTTCTCATTGTATTTTTGTTTTTTTTGTTCTGCAGGCCCCCCACGCATTTCTGATAAAGTCATTCACCGGCAAACCGTGAGGTTGGGGAGGACCATCAAGCTCTTGTGTCCCGTTGAAGGCGATCCACCTCCTCTGACCGTGTGGGTGAAAGACGGCCGAACCATTCACACCGGCTGGACTAGGTTCAGGGTTTACCAGCAAGGGATGAAAATTAGAGACGTGGAAAGCGAAGACGCGGGAACTTATATCTGCCAGGCTACCAACGGGTTCGGAAGCATCAGCGTGAATTACACCCTAATTGTTATCGGTAAGTGACGCAGTAGACTCATTGAACCTGCGTTCTCTGTCATCTTCTGTCTCTTCAACCTGTCTACTAATAACTGAGGTTTAAAGGGGCACTCCAGGCAATCATCATACACTTTAATGCATATGATAGTGGGGAGGTCCCTTTAAAGTCACATGATATTCCCCTTTGCACATTCATCGGAGGGATTCTGCAGAATATATAAAGTCGCCCCCTTAGCAGCTCTCTATAGGGGGCTTCATCTCTCACGGCTTCCTACACTGGCAGCCTTACCGGTTTTAGGACAGGACACAGTGCAAGTATGTGTAGCTGTGTGCGAATGTATAGTGCCTTTCTGGATCCCAGTTCCCTAAATTCTTGCTAAATAAAAGGAGCGGATCTGCTCTTTTAAAAACCTCCTGCCATAGCGGTACCAAACTTTTCTCTAATCTTCATAGATGTTTCTGGAATGTCACGTGGACTACAAACGAAATTCACGTGTAGCGTTACTGTTTATGGCTTATAAAGAAGGGAAATTACACCCCTCTTAATGTTTTTCGATGTCTCAATACAGTAAGAAAGAAAAAAAAAAACCCCATATCATACGCGTGCTTCTTCCAGATGCGTTGGCTTAGCCCGGTGTGGATATAGGATAAGATTTAAGGATTATGAAAATGTGCTTGGAAATGAATAAACATCCACTTCTTAGCTTCCAAAAATGTCTTTTTTTTTTTTTTTTTGCACAGATTTCTTTAGTAAGCTGTCTGTGTGTACTGCGTTTTGTACAAATAAATTTTAGGAATAGGGGATAATCCTGCGAGCTTTAAACACGCAGTATGTGCAGATGTGTTCATCGCTGCCTTATCTGGGTCCGGTCATCAGTTCAGTCTGTACTCCTGGCTGTGTTTAGTGAATACAGCCAAGGCTCTCTGACGTTATACACGGTGAATCCATATGCACTTAAAAAGGAGGCGTCTATGCAGTGTTTGCATTTTAAGGGCAGCTGTCACATTCCCAGAGTCATAGATGAATCCAGATTTTTTTAGATTGTAAAGTCACATGGGGTAGGGCACTCCTCTCCGTTGTACCTCGGAAAAAACGTGTTCCTCAACTTTTTGGGACTCATTGGGCATCCCTGGGAACTACCCAGATGAAGAGCTGCTTCCCTGGCTCTCCTGGTCAGTTTCTCCTTTGTCTGGGCAGGGGAGTTTTGCCTGACATGCCCTCTGGCCACCCATGTTCTACCTGGGACCCCTTCCTATGGTCCCTTCCCAGTACCCTCCGACAAAAGGCTCTGGGGGGCTAGACCCGCACCACATACTGTATAGCTAGCCCTGGCCATATACAAACTTAGTCCCTCAGTAGGTAGCCTACGCCGGGAAGTTCACAGAGATGCCCAAGAGAAAAAAAAAAAACGCCATCTCTGAGAGCCGCCATTTTAACTTCCTTTCCATAGGATACAGATGACTGTTTCGTTTGTCTTTCTTTGGTGGACACATTTGTTAAGGTGGGGCGACAAAAAAAGAGTATTAATATGCTGTTATTTCAGCTTTTTTGCCATACATCTTATTCCCACGCAGATATCTCCAAAAAAAGGTAACCCGCCCGAAACCCAAAAAGCACAAAATACCAGTCATTATAATAAAGGAAAAGCTATCAAACTGACCATTTCCCTGTAAGATATAAGAATGCTTGCCACTTTTTAATATGTATGTGAAAACTTTAATTCATAAGAAATCATACATTGTATTGCTCTTGGAACAGACATTCGCTGTAACCCTGGCTACGGGATTGCTCGATATGACAGAGAAATAGCTCATCCTGAATGAATTAATTAACTATTTCCGATCAATGTTCACATCCTTCTTTTTGAAGTCTGGAAAGGACAGGCGGTTAGACCATCTGATTTCAGTCTGACGATCTAAGCTGACCCCCTAAACGCTATAATATGTTCAGCTGGCCCTGGTTCAGTAGTCTCCGCTAACAGACTTTATGTGGAAAATCTTTTTGTATAATGTAGAAAATCCTGCCGTGTTTTAAAATCAACAGACTGTCATGCATTAAGTGATGAGGAACAAATTGATATTGCGAGCTTGTTTAGACTGGACAAATGTTAACATTGCCTCGTGGTAAATAACCGGGCGCAAGTTGATTCTAATTGCGTTAACTGTTTACGTCTTTAAGTTAGTTGAAATCCAACTTTTACAATAACATCATTTTTGGGCAGCGTTGCCCTGTTTCTCCTTTGGTCCGGTTCATTGGACAAAATGTCTTTAATTCTCAAAGTATGAGTCAATGGGGAGAAAACAGGAACGCGAGGTCCCATAAACACCGTCGCCATTAATTGTGAATGGTGGTCAAAGACGACTATTGACAATTGTTGGATGTCCGTTTATACCACTTTGTTGGAGGGACTTGGTGATAAAATAATAACGAGTTTTCTCATAAAAGCCATGGTCAGTTTGGCTGAGGTCACAATGATGTCGCTAGAATTCTTCACGCTCACAGAGGCAGTCGTGACCAAGAAACGGAGACCGTACGCTATCGCCAGTAGTCAAGTTTAACAGGCTTTGTGGCTAACCACAAAATTTGGAATGCCAATTACAGTACAAGAACAAAAATTACAAGCTCCGAGAGAAGAATCCTTCTCGTAACCAACAAGAATGAGATTTCATAAAGAATAGAACAAAACACGCATAAAAAAAAAACAACAATAAAAGTTAAAAACTCATAGTACATTTTGGAGTAGAGTAATGAGCGCAAAAGACAAGACGTCTCAAGTCATAAAGAACAAATATTGGCAGCAAATGCTTACGAAATAAAGATTCACACATCCAAATATGTAATGCTTTCATTTTCTGGATTTATTGCCCATCTGACATCCTTTAGGGATTATGGGGAAGTAAGTGTGTTTCCTATTAATTCGTGTTTTCCGGGCTAAAACAATAATGAAAACGGTAAAAAAAAAAAATAGCTTTCATCGCTGAGGGAAGATCCAAAATCGGTTCAGTCTGTGCAGATATGGATGATGTGTGAACATCTATGTGTATGCTTATTATTTATGTAAAAAGATGTGTGTATGGTTATACCCTCAGGCCAATGTGAGATAAAATGAACTTTTACGCAGTCTACAACTTCAAAGAATGTCGGCATGGATGCTCGTGTGATGTGACTTTGGAACACTGAGCATCTTGATGTTGACTCGATGTCCGCAGTGATCTTATCTCTGGACCTTGAAGCTGGAAGGAGGGCTTTGCCTTTATTTAATAAGGATGTCTGCGCCGATACGAACCATGTTACCCTGGCCAGAGTATGGAAATCTGACCTAATCCTCTCCTTTTTTTCCTAATGGCTACTATGAGATCAGAAGCAGTTTGTCAGATGTTTTATGTTTTGTTATCTCTGAGTTTCCGAGCTTACAGGTTGGGGGTCTCCTCTCGGTAATGCTATCGCGGCTAGGAGAATGTTCTGTATCTCCTGTTTTGAATACCGATTGCTAACGTTGGGTATGGCTGTCCCCGCAAAGCGTTTGATCATTCATCTCTTTACTACAACTAAAGTATAATGTGAAGACGTTGATGAGTATTGTATGAGTAACACGTTCGTGGAGCACTTTGCGTCTTTTCAAATCATAATTCTTCATTTTGGAATTGTATAAATCACCCCCTGACACAAGAATAAGTCACTTATCATTTCGGCGCCAGACGAGTTAGCAACGAAGAAAATGCTTACCACTCAGAACAGCAAATAAAGGGGCAGTAAGTCACAATTTTCATTCCAGACACCAGCCATCTAGTGTTTAATAAATGTGACAGAATGAAACATTTAAAACATGACGTAGCTGTTCCTTTAGTCCGTTGGTTGGTCCACCAATTCCCGTAGGTGCTTTCCTGGGTCTCCAGGTCGCGTTCCTATGTCCTTCATCAGCTAATCTTCATGGTTAAACCCAAGTCCACGTGAAGTCGCTCCCTTAGTAGACTTAGTAGAGAGCTCCAGGTAGCCTACCCTGGGAAGTTCCCAGAAATGCCGGTTCCTTGTCTCACCTACTTACGTCTTAACGAACTCTTAGACTTTTAGGTCTCCTAAAGTTTTCCATATGTAAAGTGCTTTGTCAACCCAGTATAACCATGCTGGAAAGACTCGGTGGGCCGGTCAGGGGAGATGTTCTGATCTCCCCGACTGGCCGGTGATACCCACTACTCACAGAGTGCCAGTAAAAGAGACTGGCCAGTGCAAAATGTGACAGTTGGGAAGAATGAAATCCATTGTGAAAGGCCAATCTCGGTTAGCTTGGTTGGTCTTGTGTATTTCATAGTTACCGTAAATCCGTGAGATTTCCTGAGAATTCACCTTGCCGATTTAATAATGCACCTCGGACAGACGTCTCCCTGCCCTTGTTTTAGGAGAAGCATTGTTAAACGGTCAGTTCTGTATTATGTTGCTAGTCCTATTGTTCTAGTTCAATAAACCACATGAAGAATTGTGTTGACATATCAGCTCTTAGAACTGAATTACCTCCCATTAATCAACTTTTTGCAGTTCCTTCCATATGGTATTGCCATTAAAAATAGTAAAAAAACTAAAAAGATTTAAAAAAAACCCCCACTGAAAATATATATTTTTGTTATAGTTTATTTTTGCAAAACAAAGAGGGTTTTTTTTTTTCTTTTACAGTGGAATTTTTAAGTAACGCACATGGACCAGCCATACCAGTAAAATATATTGTGCTGTCTTTTAAAAGCAGGTCTTTGGACTCCTTCCCTAAAATGTATGATTTTTATAGTATAAAAAAAAAACTGGCAAAACATTACGCAAACTAATTTTTAAGCTTTCGCTCTTTCTGTGTCCTTTATCCACAATAGGAGACGATATTCTCTGAATAAAATCTTTGTCTTAGAAATGTGGATTTTACAAACGTATGCGGAGCCTCCAAAAAAAAAAAAAGACCCGTTTCATAGTTGAAATTAAGGGGGGGGGGCTGAAAGCGTTTTTTTGGCAATATGTTTGGAAAAGAAGAGTCGAGACTTAAATTCCCGAGAGCCATGAATTCTAGACTCTCGGCTTTCAGCGAACTGCTGTTAAAGACATTAAGTTCCTTGCAAACATCCATCTATCAACGTTGGAGTATTTGTAAAAGACAGACTTTGTTCGCCTCTCCCTGGCCCACTAGTTATGTACAGTTCCTTTATTGTGTGAAAATGATGATGACCCTTTACCCTCGGTAATGATGACAGATTTATGTATTTTAACACCCAAGGGCTGATGTATTTGTTAACCGCCGGCCAGCGTGCGCCGGTACTGCCAGCTTCTATTTTTATTATCAGTCTGTGCTCTTTTAAGGTACCCTGACACTCCTGGAAGCCGCGGCTTCACTTGCAATTCTTTTCAACCGTGTCAAGATGGCGCGGCTACAGTAACCTTAATCGGCAAGCGCCCCATATTTAAAGGGCAACGTCTTGGGCCAGCTGATAAAAAATTGAAGGCTGTTTGTAGTCCGTACGGATTTCCACGTAGCGCGTGCCTTTTTCTTTTTGCAGCGGATTTAGCCCCTCCAGAAAAATATGACCGATTTGCTCAAAATGTCCTTCTCTAAATCCCTAACACTTCATTTGTATGTTTGTTGTGTTTTTTTTTTTTTTCCTTTTCAGTTTCTACATAAAAAAAAATGTAAAATTCAATTAAACGGACATTATAATATAAACACAGCACATTATAGAGAAGACTTCAAAACAAGGGCAGGAGGGGATGTTAGAAGCGTAATACTTACAAGTGATGGTGCCAGCTGGCTTTTTGTGGTCTAACCAATAAGTGATGCTTTTTATAGACCTCTCATGGCTAAGGTGGCCATTTGAGACTTTTTTTTTTCTAGGACGCATATACATTTCACATGCTACTGAAATGTAAAGCATCTCCCCGTGTAGTATGTGAACTCAATAGTAGAACTGATGAGGACAAAAAAGTCTTAAGGGGTTGGGGAGCTTCTGTGGTTAGTGATGCAGAGCAATAATGGAGGGTGGACTGATGAAAATGTGTGGGAGATGATGAGGCATGAAGGCTTGTGGGTGAACAGGAATTATAAAAGAAAGCATAATGAGATTTGTTTTGGGTAATGTGGAGGAACAAAGAGAATACGGGCCAACTGATAAGAAAAGGAACCAAGACTCTACTTGACATCCCTTGGAATATGTTGACCTTCCTTCTGCGCTCTCCAGGAAAGTCTCAGGAACAGAACAGTGCCGTAATGCCCCTTCATCCCCTTTAAAAAGAGGCAACTATCTGCGCGGTCTTTAAACGCGTCTCTGCCCATGGTGGATTCTCCTGGTTCCCATTGTGTTCTCTGAATAGAATCAACACAAAACCGGGCGGGCAGTCCACACACAACATGGTAATTGCATGGTGACCACCTCTCCCACCAGTGCCTCGGTCCACCAACTTGGCATATGGCAGATGTGAATTGGGAAGAAAAGAATACCTCAACCTGTAAAAAAAATGAGTGTCCAGTGGGGCCTTTCGAAGACGTCAAGACTTGTCTTCTAACGGGCAAGACCCTGTCTGAAAGAACAAGGTTTACACAGTCGTTTAAATTAAGACAACACGGTTAGCAACAGGCGTTCACCAGCCTGTATTTCTGTCTCGTCGGCACCAGTGTAATATTATATATTTGACTACTGTTTATGTTACAGGATGTTGCTTTATACATTCCTGGAATTTCTTATGAAAACCGCGTTTCTTTTTTATAAGGGATTTTTTTGATCTCCTCAAACTTGAGAAATTTTACGATTTCGGAGTTATTATGATTATGTCTCCTTTCAGGAAGCTCCCTACTGGGTGAAAAGGTAGCAATTTTTCGTACCTTGTAACGTTGGCGTATCAGAAGTATGGCTGAAAAATGTATGATGATTTTCACCAGAAACCTCTAGTAAACAGCCTTGAAGATTCACGGCATCAGTTTTATTGTAATTAATGTTCAAAAATCAAAGTACTTATTTTGTAGGGTCTTCATTCATGATTCCAGTGGCAACACAGTTGTGTATTTACACACGATGAACCCACAATGACGCATTCGTCCTCTAAGGAGCCCAGAGGGCGACAAACATGCCTCTTACATTAAAAACTAGAAATACTCAGAAACGTTGAAAAGATTGTTCTTCTGATTTGGATAATTTGGTTCATTTACTAGGCCTACCCTGTTTTCTGAGAACAAGCAGCAGAGAAAAAGCATTCGCAGAACTGAAAACGAAGGAAAACCAACCAGAATGTAAAAAAATCCTCTCCATATTTCTTTTAGCGTTTCTTTAAAGGTTCGCAGGCGTTCTTGGCTCCGTTCGCTCAGTGATGAGCCTCGCAGATTTAGAAACAGACCAACGTGTGACAATTAAACCTAACATCTGGAAGTAATTCGTGGAGAGGATCCCAAGTAAACAATAAATGGACGTCCATTTCCTTCTCGCTGGATTTCCTTCGGCTACCAGTCCTTAACTGGTGTCATCCTGTCAGATAGCGATAACAGCCGGCAGGATGATCCTGGCGGATTGAAGATGCTTTAAGAGCCTGGATTTAACATGTACTTCGGGGGCTGTTACTGGGTCACGGGTCGGTCCTGCTATCTGCTGGCGTGGGTGGGGGGAAACAATTCTTTGCTAGAATAACAAAATTATGCATTGTAGAATAGAACAGTTATGTTTTAAAAAAAATAATATTGCTTATTTTTTGTAAATCCTATTTTTTTCAAATGTTTTTTTGTAAAACTGTATGTCAATTTTTTGAAAAAATTTTATTTTAAACATTTTTTCCAATTAAATTTTTCTGTGGGGGGGGGAATAATCAGAATTCTTGGTTTTTTTCACCAAATACCTGGATTTAAAGTTTTCGGGTTGAATGCATTTTCCCCAGACCTAGTAGCACAGCTTCCTGCGCTTGTAGATTATCACCGAAAGCCGTGCCTGACATGTAAGCAGTAACACCTAGAGAAATCACATGCTCCCTTTATCCTGTTTAATCTCGACTCATTTGCTCTTTTTTTTCTTTTTTTTTTTTTACTTCCGCGTATTGTGCTTGGTGTAGCGGGAATTCTCAGCAGGTTGTAAACGTTATTCTTCCGTACTTTAGGTGCCAACAGTAGGTTGTGGAACTTATTTCCTTCTATATAAGAGCCCTTAGAGGTCTATAAAGTTAATATCCCTTTTCCAGGTTTTATTTGCCTTGTAAAAAAATATCACGTGTTCTATACATGCACATGTTTTGGGCGCTGGACACAGAATTTCCTAACAGAGCGGACTTGTCGTATGTGCAGAAGACCTGGCAGAGAATGTCCGTGATAATCTGTCCAGTGTGTAGCCATATGCCGGAAGAGTGGATGAAGTTATTCCTAACTTATTTAATTTGTTATTAGTGAACTTAATTGTTTTAATGCATTATGAAGTCTCCATCACAATAAGGAGTAGTGGAATGCACTTTTTTGACCATTGCATTCTATTGACTTCTTCAGGTAGATATAAATCCATTATCCTTCATCTGCAGTGATTGTCCTGCTTTGCAACCCTCACATAAAACCCTTAGAACTTGCCCCTTAGGGCAAGTTGTGCTTGACCAGTAGGGCTATTTAAATGTGGTGGCTGAAGAAAAAACCCCTGCCTTATGACGGCGCAATATGGTATATGGTTAAGGACCACCAAAGGGTGTAAGGGTCCGGGCCATCCAAGCATTGGGGTGGGTGCAGAAGTTAATTTATAACTTGGGGCTAATGAAGAACTCCCAGTGGCAATGAGATATCCTGATACCTTTTTGATGGGCCAAGAGGTCGTACAATGATTCAGACAGGTGACATCAAAATTAAAACAAGAGTTTAAAAAGAATTGTTCTATATAAGATTATTAGAGGTTGAAAATCAAATCTCGCCTCGGAGGAGGTCCGTTTTTACAAATTCTGATTTATTGAAAACAGGAAAGCAATATAAAATCACCAAGGAAACTAAGAATTTCATGTGAAACTTTTTTTCCACTGAAAAATACAAAACGTTCAAAATCTGGAAATTCCCGAATCTGCCACCTTATTCCTCTTTTCGCTTATTTCTCGGCCCAGCCACCACGAGAAGAAGTTCACTATTGTATGAGAAGCAAAGGAAATAACAGTCTAGAAAAAAAAAAATTGATTTTTTTTTTCCTTTTAGGTCATGATATGTTTGTATGAGGAAGCAAGGGACTTACTGGAATGCAGAGCACGCTTCCAAAAATATTCCCTGCAAAAAAAAAAAAAATGATTTTGGGCTATAACAGTTATTTTTATTGGACCGTCGGTTTAATGAATCCTGATGATGTCATTCTCTCTCATGATGGAGATGAAAGCACAAAGAACGCTCTGTGGTTTTTCAGAGTGCGGGGCCAGCAGCTGACACCGATCACTATATGTTATTTTTAACCCTTTGGGAGAAGGCTTCTCCTATATAGCTGTGTAGGTTACCGTAACATTTGAGGCCCATACTGTTTTCAAACGGTTAATGGAGGAAGCCGAGCCTGGAAATGTATATTTTTGATATAACCACGGGTTACTTCTAGTTTTTATTTAATTGAAGAGAGGTCAGACATGCGAGGCCTTCAAAACGAAAATGTTATTTTATACATTTGCGCTTTCACAATGTAAATTGTGCATAATATATACGGCGCGTGGTCATATGGTGAGCGAAATCAATTAAAATAAACTGTAAGCTCTTCCGGACGGGCGGTTTCCAAAAGGTCTCGTTTCCGGCAGTTTAAGTGTAGGCAACGTATAATAAATTTGTGACAGCTTTGGGGGAGATGGATCAGGACTCTCTGCTACCTACACAGCCAATCAGCTTCAATCCAAGGAGAGGAGCAGCAAGGGGGAGGATCCTTGGAACAGGAAGTTACGATGGCTGCTCCCGCCGTATACGCACAAGCTAATGTGGGGTCTACATATAATATATAAAGTGTGTGTTCTAATTCAAATTGTATACATATACAAAAATATACATTGTGCAGCCATAGCAATGAGGTGCGATTAAGTCATAATGAAAGCATGTTCAAGTGGTTAGGAGGATTAATGAAATACGTTTGTGAGGTTTTCGGGGGCAGTGGTGTATTTTGGTCGAGGGGGCCAGCAGCCCCTAAGCCACATTAGGAGTCAGTCGACCTATTGGGCAATCAGGCTTCCTGTAGCTCCACGTTCCAATGGGCCGGTTCAAAGGGAGATCTGATCTCCCCAGCTGGCTCATTAACATATGATGTCATATCCTGGCGCCAAGTAGAAGGATGCGGCGCAGAAGGGGGGGGCTGGTGGCACAGCCTAGAACCAAATATTAATATGCCAGACAGATAATTAATAAAGCTTAATGCGTCTTTATAGATGCTCAAAATGGCGCCCGACGTCCTAACATGTTTGTGTGTTGTTGTCCCCCCAGCATAATACTGCCCATGAGCTGAAGCAGGTTTAAGGGGATATTTTTGTTGAGAAGTCAGATTTTTTTCCCCAATTTGGAAGGAACAGGAAACCTTAAATAATCTTTATAACTTTCCTCATCCTTCTAGTCATGAGCGGCGGTCTCGGAGGGAAACGTAATCACTAAGAAATCGGAGAACGCTCCTGTACTAGAGTTTCTTCATACCGTTAGGATTGTTATTATCTGAACGTTAGCCACAATTTCTTCCCAGATTGAATATTCCAATTTCCTGCCATACAAATGTCTGCATTAAACATGTTTAGATTTACAAGCCTCCAAGTTGGTTTCGTATGCTTTTAACGCAGTCCCACGAGGAAACTCCATAGGTTATGCTAAAAAAGTTCATGCGTATTTCTGATTTTTTTTTTTGTCGTTCAAACATTAGACTTTCATGCATTTATTGCCGACAGATATGCAGTGGCAGGAAATTGTAAAAAGGTGTCAGGTTTTCCATCTTAATTCTGGATAGTACATGGTTATGTTGTCTTTGGTTTACTAGAAAAGGTTACCCTTTGTCTAAAAACCTATCTGTATGATGTAAATTTATATGGGAACTTCCACCACTAGTTCTAGATTGAAATACACTTTCAAAAATATTGTGCCGTATAGTAATTCTAGTTGGTTTTTTTTTTTTTAGAATGGCTCAGTCTTAATCACCCAGTCAGACGTTCTGACTAATGAAATCTATGGAAGAATGGCCTTAATTAGCATTGCCATAAAGAATTAACTCTGGGTCGCGACTAAGCAGGGAAAATTGCCGACATATCACATGACTGACAACAATGGCGGCCTCCAGGTCTGCAGTTTATTGGAATAATATTAAATAACAAAATAAAAACAGTGTGGTTTTTTTGCCAGTGTTAACCTACATTACTGTGTACAGCACTGAGTTTTATAAAACACTTTTAACCCTTATGGTCCTTACCTTTTAAGCTTATACGCCATTGAGTTGGATTCAAAACAATGGATCCATTCCCATCACCTTCGTCCTTCAGCTCCCTGAAAATGATAGAAATCGTCGTCCACATCGGTTCGTTTTCTTTAATCATTGAAATTAGTTTGTAAGTGGAATCATTTCTATAATATATTTGTTTTGTTTTTTTATACTCCTCACTACAGACGTGATTAGCTCGTGGATTCCTGTCTGGAAGTTGTTCGCGTGCCCCGTTCTTCTGAGTTAATTAGGACAGCGGCATGTGTTGTTGGTTTGTGCATGCGAGCGCCCATCTCTTTGGCTCCAGTTTAAGTGGTGAGGATTTTGTGAGCAATAGATCTGACTGCATATTGACGGGAGCTCTGTATGTAAGCCGTCTCAACGTTTATGGCACTACCCTCTCGTTACAATTAGGCATTACCCTTGGGTCTTGAGGATTTACAAGATATTCTCTCCCTCTGAAAACATAGGTTGTATTACTGTATTACTGTATATTACAAGTATATCAGTATACACCATTTGTGTTTTCATCAGTAACTTATAGGATCTCGTCCCCCGCAGTTTAGCCAAACCTAAATTATGGATGCCGACGGTAATCATGTCAAAATTTGGGTTTTGGGCAGATTGTCACAATTCTAGTGAATGTGACTGAGATCCAGGGCTACAAAAAGCCGTGGTCCATAGGATCTTTTGTCTGGTCCGCCCAGTCCGTGGTCCTTGGGGCATTCATGTTATACCTCCCAATGACACAATGTTCTGATTTCAGCATCGGTAGGATAAAAAGAGGTAACATGGCTTATATGTCTTGGCTTACTTTTCAGATTTTGCATATTTTTTGGTATTATATTACAAACTCTCATATTTACACTTGCTTATCACATTACTATATTTACGGCATGTTGGGTGATGTATCAAGGTGTCATAACCAGGAAATCTTTGACGCTAGTGAGGTCTCATAGCACTTCCTGTGATGTCATATGCCCAAAATCTAGTTAGATTTTACTATGTAGAGTAAAAGTTTAACTTATACGTCTTATATGTAAATACCCACAAAGATTGTCTTCAAAACTGACCCCCCACATGTCCTGGGTGGTAAATAATCCCTACCATAAAAACCATAGCAGATGTGGCAGGCATTTTTAATGTATACTGTAATATAAATCATGAAATTCATAGAATTCATATACTCCCAGGGTCTTTCGCTGGCGGAGAAGCAATATTTCTGTTGGCCAGTATCTTTTTCACTTGGTTTATAGATTAATATCATTGTTCGCATACCGCGCGCATTTCACACAAACATTCTTTTTTTTTTGGTCAGCCCTTCCTTTTATTTCCTTAAAAAGACCGTTCGATTTATCTTATAGCTACCGAAATTCTCCAAAAGAATGTTATTTTTGGCCTTCCGCAGCCAAGCTGCTTGGACGTGAAGAGTTAGATTAGTTGCATGTCAATTAAATGAGTTCTCGAGGATGAAAGGAGAGTCCGATTCATACATTTTGAAATGTTATGGTTTCTAAAGCTATAAAAGTGAGACCCTTTTTGAGTTATGGGCGAGAGAGAAGCAGCGCAGAAAAGAAACCAGATATTTCTCAAGGGAAGGTCATAGAAAGTTGTGCTTTACATGGGTAGGGGAGGTGCTGATAATGAAAGGAGATTCATTAATGGATGGAAGAAGACGTTTTTGGTAAAAGTTTCATATTGGTCTCGTTCGCCAATGGGTCATGGATTTTGGGAGTCCAGCAGTAACCACGTAGAAGGATTTCCATGTACCAAGATGTATTTGGCTTGTCACAAAGTAAAAACATGGATCTTTTGAGGATTAAATATATCCCCCCCCCTCCAACACACTCTCTCCCCTTTCTCCATATTTTGTTTCTTTACACCCCATTCTATCTAGATTGTAAGCTTATGAGCCAAGCCCTGTTTACCTAAATGTATGGGTTTGTCTGTAAGTTCTAGTTTTGTCAGACCCTTTAAATGTATGGACTATAAGAAGCGCTGCGTAAATTGTTGGCGTTTTATAGAGAAAAAATTCCAGGCCTCGGGGGGGCAAAACCAGGTCTTCTGGGTACCCCAGCATTAGCACACGCAGCTGAATCAAAGGGGTTTGGACTAATTCGATCTATTGTGTTCCAAGCAAATGTTTACCTGAATCCTGGTTTGTTTTTGGCCCCGAAGGCCTGGCGTCCGACAACCCAGAACTTTCCCTAATGTCTTGGTGGACAAGCGATATATCGTCCATACACCCCACAGGGCTGAAAGATGGCAGCCCACCTCTGGCATTATTAACGAAAGGATGGGCAGTGAGGATTATTTTATTTTTCGGCGGGTTATCTTCGTGATGTATGAGTCAGGCACTCCGGGATAATACGCAAATAAAATTCTTAACAGAGGGTGATTTCAGCGTTCAGCCTTTGAACCGTTTGTGAACATCAATGGAATTCCTTATTTAATTGGGAAATGAAAGGTTGTTGATGTGTGTGTGTGGGTCGATGATTAAAGCGGTCTGATTTTAATATGTGCTTGTTTCCATACTTGTTTCAATCCAGAGGGGATATAATATATTAGTGTATGTGTGTATATATATATATATATATATATATATATATAATGATTTGTAATAACTTTAGGAAATAAGTGTAATAAACAAAATATAAGTCTATTTACATTGGCTATGAACATATTAGGGGTTATGTATACAAAGTGGTTGTGCAATGTTTGAAAAGTGGTTTTATCACCAAGGAGACAGTCCTGCAGAATAGATCATTCCATTGGTTGCTATGGTGATAAGGCTACGTTCAATAGAACTCCACCATGATAGTAACCAGGAGTGGTGGACGCGATGGAAAGTATAAACAAAAATGGCTGAATTGATGCTCTCGGAGAGCTGTTTCCATGACCGCATGTAAAGGAGAAGTAGGGATTTCCTGTATTTTTTTGTTTGTTTGGTGACAAATTGTTTTTTTTCTTGCACGCCAATCGGTCTGTATACCTAAAACGAAAATAAAGTGAAGTGCTTGTTTTTCTCCAAAGCTTCAGTGGTGCTGATCCCCACCAGCTGTTAGCCGTCCAAAAGTGAGTTCAGGAACCCATCGTGCGGACCGTTCTCTCTAGTTATTTACAAAGTGAGGCAAAGCGTAACGTATTATCGTAGAATCTATGGAGCAGGGTCACCTGTGAGTTGTTTCTTCTCCTCTGTCATCCATGCAGAGGCTTCTCTATTCAGGGAAGTGAGCGCTCGCAGGAACCGACATTCAAAGCAACAGATGCCTTTCTCCTTTTTTTTTGTTTTTTGTAGAGAAGGCATGTTGATGGGACGCGCTGTGGACACCACCTGCTTCCCAGGCTGGCCATGATCCAAAAAGGGATCACTTGTACCCCAGAAAGCCTTTCATGTGCTAACTACGGCATTGTCCTTCCCAGCTTGGTAAATTTGTCTTTACTTGTACTCCACTGGCCTTCAATAGGCATGTGTCCATGGCCAGGCTGATGCGAGATGGAAGGCTATGCGTTAATTGGCCCACAAGAGAGGGGAAAAAAGCCTGTTTTTGGCAGAAACCAGACAATGCGAACTAAGGATATATAATGGTTTTGTTTTAACGTGAAAAGGAATTCGGTGCTCTAACTGAGAAACAAATGGGGGACAAAACAAGGCAACCGTACATAACAAGCAGCTTCCAGAGTCATCAGGGAAAGAGATGACATCTATTTGAAAATACTTGGTGTGGACTTATGTGTCCCGATATCTAGAACTTTCACAATTACATTTTTGGATTCTGTTTAATCTTCATGTGTTTTTGTTCTAACTTAAAATACGTATTAAAAATTGTGTTTTTTTAATGATATTTTTTTCGCTATAACCTATAGGCAGATGACATAGCTAGTTAGCGCCCCCTCTGGTGCAAGGAGGTACAGGAAGAGAGTCATATCAAATATAAATCGCTATAAAGTATATAATATATCACTTTAATGTATAAGGTGACAATTGTATCTCATTCGTCAATTGTGCTGGGAACACTTAATTGTCATGTGACGCAAAAGCTTGCTCCGATAGGTTGTTGCCAAATTTACTTAAAAAATGCATGGTTTTTTAGTTCAGTTATATGTTTAACCCTGATCACTGAAAACATGACATTGGCTCATGTTCCAAAATACATGTTTTTGGTACGTTAATCATTTAAGCTTGTCATAACATGTCCTTCAAAATTTTAGTTTCTACTCATTTGTATCTTTGAAACTTTTCCTGAAAGTTCATAAACATGACATCCATCATTTTCCAGAAAGCGGTGCCAAGCGCTTGAATAGCTTCTTTCGTTGGGTGGTTGTTCCAAGAAATGTTAACATGGAAGAAGTGAGCAATGGTGGGTCACAACTGCGAGCCTCGTGTTCTCCAGGCGACTTAACCGAGGCTCCGAGACTATATTTTCTAGACGACAGTGCGACTCACTAGGACTCTGGAGTGGTGGTCTGTACAGAGCTCTGGAACTCAATCCGAATTCCCTTCTCTGAAGTCATCACACATATAAACACACATATGGCTGAGGTAGGGGTCGCCTACGTATTTAGGTGCCCTCAGAGAAAAGGCTTAGTGGGGGCTATCTCTGACGCAAGTAGGGGATTCGATTATATATAACATAAGGAATGCAGTAGCCGTAGTAGATGCAGTGTGTGTCTGTAATACATCATATGCACCATTGTTCTTATTAATGTTACCATGATATATCATTATATATGTTTATTGCTTTGATGTCTCTGCTTTTGGTATAACTCACTTAATTTATTAAAATGACCTAAAGCTTTTGTACTTTTGGGTTTTCGTACACCGAGATAGTTACTTGTATCTCTGCTGAGCTTGGTGGCAGCCTGTGGCAGGGCCAGCATTCTCTAAACAATATACCTGCACTGAAATTCATAACGTTGTGTTCATTAACCAACACAACGTGCCATTGGGACACAGGAGTGACGGGAGTGATAAAGGGCCTCTAATGGACAAAATGTGACCCCAAACTTTTGAACAGTAGCGTAGATATATGAAATACATATATATTACATACGTTACATATTAACCGGCTTATTAGAGATTGTAAATGGCAAGAAACTTGGAGACCAAACATTTACTGATCAAGAACCAGCCGCATAAAACCAAGAGCAATTCCCAGAGGAATTTTGTTTAAAATCACCTGTCCCTTCCCTTTTCCCATATCTCCTTCCGGAAGTCATGGACCATTTATTTCCAGTCGACGTGTGAAACCTTTCGGCGGAGAGCATCGGGAGCTCGCTTAAGTTAAAGTGTATTTAAGGCTAATGAAAATTTGGCAATGGAAAGAGAACAGGCGTCCGCATTGTTTAATATATGTACAGGTGCGCGGCCCCCTGTTTGCCCACCGAATACACCCCCGAGTCATTGAGCAGGAAAGAAAAGCAGTAGTTGACATGAATCGGGCAGCATAAGGAGATGGAGTTCTGCAGATGCAGGGTTACGTTTCACGCATGGATGTTTGTTAATATGAGCTCCGTATATCGATTTCAGAGGAGCCGACCAGGCAGTCCCCCGAAGCAGACGTTCCACATGGTTTAAGATCTGAACGCTCTCGTGTGATACATTTGTTGTTTCCACTTATGTGATAATGAAGTAACGCGATATCCCTCTCAAAGGGTTGTTTATTGAACGGGTTATTTTCCATAACCACCTTCCGACTTGGTCTAAATCTAAATCCGGATCTTCAGAACATTCTACGCGCCACCGGCGGCCACTTTGAAAACTATCCATCTGCTAAAGTTACCCTTTGCTTCTAATAATATTTTTTTTCAGCTCTAAGATTATTTTTAATGGGACATCCAATAATTTGCTTAAATGTCCGGTTTGTTTGGTTGATTCTTTGGTTACTTTCTGTTTTTTTGGTTTTTACCCCAAGCCACCTAAACTATCGTTATCATAACTGATTCACTTGATGGCCGATAATAACCATCTGGCCCATCTACTCTGTTACATTGTTACCTTCTTGTGTTAGTCTTATACGCAGAATAACCTTATTCTTGTTTCACCATAAGAATTGGTAAAATCCGAATTTGAGTCCCACAACATCCCATCATGTGACTTCAATATTACACTTTAAATTATAAATTGTATGTACATGTGATAAATTTTTCCAGATCTCATAAAAGAATCCTTTACCTGGAAACAAAAAGTAGGGAATATTCTCATATCTCGTGTTTGAACCATACGCCAGCTTTGACTGATGCCTGAAATACATAGGTCAAAGGAGAAGCTCTAGGAGACGAAAATACCCTTTGTGGTTCAACACCTGACATAAATTGCTACACATGTACAAAGAGCCGTACAATATTTACACATGATAAGGCTCGTGTGATCAAACAGCTGTGGTTTTGAGTTGAAATTGTGCTGCCGAGGTGCGTCACCGGAGAGAGATGGATTTGTTGGTGGGTTTCGTGTCGGGGAGCGGAGCGGCGCTTTAAAGACCTGGCTTGGAGTGGAGCGTGTAAGAACAACGAGTGGGGTTTAGAGAGGCTTTTGAGAGTAGAAGGTACAAGGAACTTTCTGCGAGGCAGGTACGGGGAGCCTCACCCCTCGCTTTCAACAAAGAAGTCAAACATGTCATTTTCTTACAGACAGCGTTCTTTTTTAACGTGAGAATGAAAAGAAATCGAGTTTCTCTTTGATGTAGAAAAATAGTCACATAATCAGGGTCTTAACGGGGTTTCTGAGCCGTTCTTGAAGAAGTGATAGAGATGTTTACTCATCTCTAATGATCCATGCTGGGTTCTTTACCCCGCTATTGTCACCGGCAACAAAACAGGCTTGTTTGGGATTTTCTATTTCTTTTTTTTCCTCAATTTATTAACCCATTTTATGACGTAATTAGTAAAATATGTAAATATTAACAAAACAAAAAGTAGAAGGGAATGGAATAAAATATGTGAAAAATACACCCAGCGATGAAAGCAATGAAATTAGCAAAAATCCAACTGCCTGACAATGCTTATTTCCTGATACGGACAGGGTGGTAGGTAAGTGGAACAGCCTCCCAGCAGATGAGAGAGAGAGAGTAAGGATCGAGTCTTTACAGAAAGGAAAGGGGTCGGACTAGATGGACCGAAAGGGCCTTATCTGCCGTCAAATTCTACGTTTCCATGACAACAGTTAGTCTATTAATGAACATTTCTACTTGAAATATAAATGAAAGAAAAAGAAAATCTCTAAAGGTTCTTTTTTTTTTAAGAAAATCCCCAAAATGTCTCCCTCTGGCAGGGCTCGTGCTTAATATTCCGGTGCGTTTCCCTCGGCTAATTGTCCCGCGGTGACCTGTGAAGTTTTGCCTTTGTGTTGCCCAGCAGGTATTGGGAAGTCATGCAGAGAGTTGGCTGCATCGTAAGGGGCCGACCCAAAGAAGCCCCGGCTTTGTTTGCTAGGAGTGGAAGCCTCTTGTAAGCTGATTAACGTCCATTTTGACACCTTTTATTTCATAGTTCTTAATAAACTTGACTCTCTGGAACAGTAGTCCGCCAGCGAGCTGAAGCATGACTCCTCTGGAATTGTTTCCGGTACGTGAGGCGTTGTAAAGTATTATTCACTAAAGGAAACCATGGAGCGCTCACCTTTTTTGACCTATACAACGAGGAGAATTCTTCCAATATATATATATATATATATATATATATATTTATATATACTGAATAATATATTGTATGCATCAGCCATTGTTGCATAATAAAAATTTTAGACAGTTTGAGATGTAATGCAATCAAGTTTCACTTAACTAAGATGGTGGTAGATAAGTGGAACAGCCTCTCAGAAGAAAAGGTAGAGGCTAATACAGTGAAGGAATTAACCATATGTCTACTCCATGTTTAATTATGAATATATGGCGAGAATAAAGACTGTAAGTCTTTACATCAGGAAGAGCGGGTGACTAGACGGCCGAATTGGGTCTCTTCTGCTGTCACGTTCTGTGTTTCTATATACCTTTTTTTTTCATCACAGGGATATTTTTTATTACCAGCCAATGGGAATAAAAATCAGCAAAATAACCTGCGCCGTTAAAATAAATAAATAAATAAATGGTCGGGCTGTCCCCGAACAGATTTGGAAGAGGAACTGGAATCCTTTGAGACCCCCAGATGCCGCCCCCTGAGATATTCTTTTCTCCGGCGGCTCCTGGCATGCTCCACTTATCTCTCCGCTGTGCAAAAAAAAGGACTCATTTCACGAGTAACCATTCTTGTCAAACACGTTTCTCATCAGCTCCGGGCTTTAAAGAGGGAATAGGATTTTAACAGATACCATGGTGGGCGCCATTTGTGCGCGATTAGTGCTGAGAATGGGGGAAGCCTTTGTCCACATGAAAAGAAAGCTTGTAGTTCATTAAGCGCAGGGATTAGTTATGTCGGAAAGGCCTGCTTTGAAAAGGTACTAGAGATGGTCCTCAAAGGGCTGGGGATCTTCAAGACTGTCCTTTCTGCCTCTTCTGAGCGGGTTCCCGATGCAGGTCTCTTTTGTACGCCACAGTGTAAGAACAAGTTTCCATTCTTGTAAGAGAATTTCCTTACAGCCCGGTCTCTTTGTCTCCTTCCCCAGTTAATTACGACTCGAGACGGGCTTACCAGTGTGGCTTGACCCTTACAAATAACAGAGCCAGGGAAGAACCTATTAATTGGAACCGGTCCTCCTGATACATCACAAACTTCTTTAATCAACTTATACTAAAAATAAATACATTCTTCCACGCCTAAACTCATGAAACGAAAGTCAGAATTGTTGATCAAGGATGACCCGACATAGCTGAACCAATACTACATCTAGAAGTTACGTATGATTAGAGATCTGCAGACACAAAGTATCACGCGGTGATCTAACGCTATAATTATTCACGCACCATTAAGTAAGATATAAATGACCATTAATGCGGTTTATAGCAATCTTGGATATCAAGCTAAAAATAATGTGTTACCTCCTTCTACATAATCGGTATAAATACAGACATCTGACATGTCTGGAATGCTTGACATTAGAAGCACTTAAGATATGACGCTATGTGCAGCTGACAGCATGGGTGTATATGTATGTATGTATATACGCGCAAATATATATGATATGTATGCATTTGTGTGTGTGTATATATTTTATTTTTTTATATTTTTTATTTTTATAATTTGTAATTTGTGTGTTTTTATAATATTTTACATTTTTTATATTTTTATTTATTGTTATAATATTTCTATTTTTTTTATATTTTTATTTATTTTTAGAATTTTTTTTTAAAAAAAATTTTTTCCTGGCACGTATACCGTGACCTTCCTCGGGGTTTAGCAGTAAATGTGCACGTTTTAGTGACAGGCTCATGACTCCTACAAGGATCCAGTAGCACGGTACAACTCTGCTGAAAGAGGATCGGTGGGACATCACAGCGAGACAGTGTATACACAAGTGGTGTCAAACAATGTGTTTCCTTCTGAGCTTTTTTTGGGGCCATGGTATGGAAAGACCGCGGCAGTCTCGATGTAGTCAAATCCCGGCCACGTATTAGTTTCAAAGGGAACGATGACTAGCCAGTATGTTAAGTATTTTAATTCAGTAAACCCTCCTGTTCCCCTTGATGTTTGGTAAAGTTACGTTCGGCAGCTGTAGAGGGGTATGTGCAGAAGGAGCAGAGCGGAGGATCCTGCGTTCCTTTCCCCCTCTTGTGTGATCAGTAGATCAGGCTGGTTAGTAGGACCTGACCAACTCACGAGTCGGGAACACATTGCACGGAAAGTGATTACGGTGTTGAAAGCTTTGATACGAGATGAGCGTCTAGCAGCTGGTGTAGGTGTCCTCTATGGTAAGAAATGTCCCTCGAAAATCCATTACCGCGTTGGAAAATCCCAACCTCTTTGTAGACTAATCTTCACGGGTTCCCTTTTAGTGCGGCTCCGCACGGCTCACTAGTGTGGCCACATGCCACCAACAGGGAGAGACCCTGGGGCTAAGAGACCTTCTTCTCTTCCATTCTGTTTTGACTTTGACCTAGGCATTTGAATTGCCTCGTGCATAGGGTGAACGCAAGGAGAAAGTGGTACCAGCTTGTGTCCTTTTACTCAAAGCTCATTAGTTTAATACATTTTAGCAATGCGTTTCAGCCAATGAGAGGCTTATTTGCATTGTCAATGTGATGAAACAGGAGGTTAGATCAGAATGCAGTACAGTAGGGATGCAGTAAGTGGTAATAGTGAGAGGCAGCGTCCTCTTCCACAGTGCCCAAATCATCTGACAGTGTTACGAAGCAAGGTCTTATTATTATTGATTGTTTTATATAGCGCCATCAAATTCCATAGTGCTGTACAGTGGGTAGACCGGACATAACAAGTAGTATATAACATTACAATTTGACTTGCAGAAGAACAGGTGAGGAGGGCCCTGCTCCAAAGAGCTTACAATCTAGAGAGTCTTGTATGCTTGCTCCTGTATATTCCCTTCCCCAGTGGCTTCCCAGTTTTCCCCGTCCCCTCCAGGTCTCCCGTCTTTGGTGTAAATAACGAGTGGGACTTCGTCTTTAAAATGCTGAGGATTCTGGGCTCTGTCTGTCGGCGATAAACATTCTCCTGTCTCTTGAGTTCGTGACCTGCCCGTAATTCATAAACACAGGCCCCTTTTCGGTGGTTCGTAGTATACAAACGCACATTCTTAATTCGGAGTTTAGACAGACGCGGCGGCCCCGGGGCCGGCAGCACGAGACTATACATCACCTCACTTGCTCTTTCATTAAAGCTAGCGGTTACGTGCTATTATTACGCGTCCAACACTCTTGGCAGCGCGTTCTCTATTGGGATTTTATTGCCGGCTTGTCTCCGCTATTTTATTTTTCCTCCCCATCTCCTTTTTTGAGCAATTCTGTATTGGGTGTAGATGTTTACCCCCCTCGGTGTTCAGCGGTGTATTTGGAGGAGGAATGAATGTGAATAATATCCTAGTCTATCAGAGATGGAGGATGGCTATAGCCCATATAGATGATGTAAATATTCCCCGTGTTATTCTAAAATCCTTATATCGGGTGCAAAAAATACACCTAATCGGAAAGTTACGGCTCTATAATTATAGTGTTCCAGCGGTTGCCATGGTAACAAGACTGCACTAAAAACGTACCAAAAAATTGGTTACTGTATAACTAACTGTCGGTTGTCTTAACCAGTTGGGGTTTGCGGCGTTATTACCAGAGCAACCAACACAAGGCTCGCACTGTGGATTTTTCGGTTTGTTGCCATGGCGATAACACCTCATTTCAAGTTTTATTACTATTTACTGGGTTTTATAGCGCTTCTTACGGTCCGTACATTCAAAGGCTACGAGAAAACTTTTTACAGGCCGAGACGATTCGATACATTAGGCGAAGAGGACCTGAGATTATGTATCCAGGAGAGGACCCCGTGTCCGTTTAATTTAACAAACATGGGTCGCTGTTTCTCGCCCCTTCTGTTTAATTAAATCCAGAATTCTAAGTGTGTGGAGCATGTTCTCTCACCACACAAAAACCCATTCAAAGCCCCGGGTTCCCACCATCCGCCAAAAGAGAACGCGTCAGTCATACTTTTTCTCACCTTATTAAAAATCAGAAGGTAGAAAGTGTCTTTTTTTTTTTTTTCTTCCCCTGGAAACTTTTTTGTGCTTTTGCAAATTATACTAAATTGTAAATCTCGGATGTGAGCGTAATCCATTTAATAGAGCCGCTGAAATTCTGAAACAAAAGCATTTGTCTGAAAGGCCCTTTTATCTCGGTGATTTTTTTTTCTTCTCTTCTTAAAGACGAATATAAAAGATTTTTAGCCAATGGCTAAAAAATGTTAAAATAGCGGTTTTAACCTTTTATGTGCAAGTGTTGTGTTGCATTCGTATGGCTAATGGCGATGATTTATTTATTATTTTCATCAAACCTTCGCTACAGCTAATGAAGAATTACAAAAATTATACGTTCACGCCCAAAAGAAAATAAAAAAGGTGCTTTTTTTAACGCTATTTAATTGGCTCTAAAGCTCAATATGCTATAATGGCAAATAATCTTAAATAATGTGAACACAGAGATTAAAGCAACGATGCTCCCGTGGGATTTAAGTGGCGGCGTTTCGAAATATGTCACTTGTATAAAATTGTTAATCACGAGGGGTTAAATAATGGAGCCATGAGTGCCCCCTAGGACCCAGGGCCCCCTGCACTTTTTTTTGCCCTTCCTAAACCAAAATGGGAAGATTGTGCATAATCTCTGTGTTTTTGACACATTATTTAAGATTATTTGCCATTATAGCATATCAAATGAGACACTTTAGAGCCAATTAACTCCCAACATTTTCCTAAACTTTCTCCTGAGTTGTAATCTCAATGGCACCCCAGACCCCTTGAAGGGTTAATGCCGCATGGTGACTAGTTCCCAGCGTCGCCCCTGTTGCTTTTGGCTGTTTTTTTCCACCCCAGCTCATATTAATAGCTTTATAAACACTAAAAGCCCATGTTTTCTGGTTCAAAAAGAATTAATTTCTGCTGTCGCCATGCAGAGAAATTAGCGTTTTTCCCGTTCCCGAGAAGCTTTATTCGACCCCTGCATATTGATTCTGAGCTCGTTACCCTGGGAATGCGCACGCCCCTCCGTTTGGGAAATGGTGGAGAGAGGATAGAGTCCCGACTCTTTCTGAAATGTATTCCTCTTTATTATACTTGCTGAAACCTAGGTGAATGACATCACTTTCTCCCTCATTTCACTGCCCCCTTTTATTTTTGTATGCCCCCTTCTTCTCCCCCTAACGTGTTGAGTGGAAACTGCCTTAATGGGACGTATTGATGGCTCCATCCACCCAGCCCTTGCTTTGAAGTGTGCTCCGGATCAAGGGTCACCGTGTTTAGTTATGCAAAACTTGGATGATCTGTGAAATGGGGCTTTTCAAGGCCTCTGACATCAAAGGCTGAAAATCTCATCGTCGGGTTGTACAAGTGGCTGGCATTGCTTTGGAACAAATTAAGGCAGCAGCCTCCTGGGATCAAGGAAAAAAAAGGAAAAAAATATATATATCCGTACTTCCAGATTTTGGGTTATGTGCGTATGTGGGGGTACTGGAGCATGGCGAGTTTGCTTATTGTCCTAAGCCATGTCTCATATCCTAGTAGAGTACATTTTCGAGGTGAAAGTTTAGAATTCTGTTAAAAACGCTAAAGGAGGCAAAACCTAATATGGGTGCGATCGGGAAATAATGATAAGTCGTGGATGTGAGTTCAGCGAGATGTAATATTGGTAAAACGATTGGGCTTCTTAGAACGTTGGTCATCAGGCTTCTCGTCGTCGTCCCGCGCTTCACCTCCACCGACATCTCTGGAACTCAGCCTGCGCCTTGTCAGGAACTGCACGGGATTTTTTTTTTTTTGGCTTGGCTGGATAACAAGGAAAGTTGCATCTTCAAAGGATCAAATAGATTTGGACCAAATCGGTTGACATCAAAGACTTGGAAGCAAACCAAGTGGTAGAAAGAATGGCAGACAGTTGGTGCATGTGTGCGCCCGGAGGTCGGTGTCCATGTCATCCGAAAGACTCTGTGACCTCAGACTAACACCTAAACATGTGATGAGTATCCAAATATGACCTCAAACTACTTTGACATCAAAAAGTGTAAATACCATCGCACGTCTTGTAACGAGATCTCCATCTATCGAGCCTTTATAGTCCCGGTTTAATTTTAAGCTTTTCTGGAGCTCGCGCGGAAGGAGATCAATACATCGCCGCCATGGTTTAGGCTTTCAGGATCAGATGCTTTGAATTCTTCTTTGATACCTTTACAAGTCTTGTCATCTTTTGCCAGTAGCTCCACTCGGGTAAAATCATCATTCCTATCACAGCTAGATATATTTTCATAATCCGCTGGGAGCAGTGGAAGAAATATCCAAGAAATGCAGGCTGGGGAGATAAGAATTGGATAACTCGGTCTGAAGGAGAATGTATATTTTGAGACTATACTACTGCTTAAACTTGTCCTTTAGTGTTTAATTACATTTATTTAACCTGTAGCTGGTTAAAGAGAATGCAGAGTAACATTTCAGTTTCCTCTGACATAGAAAGAGTTAAAGGAAAATAGAATTAATTTTTCTTTTCTATTTTAAATATAAGGGTATTTTTTGCCTTACCAGATGTTTTTTCTTTTGTTTTATAGATGACGCTAGTGCCGGGAAAACGAACCAGCCACCCGACGGACCCAATACCGATTTAGAAGACATTGCTGGCAAGCAGTGGGGTGAGTGTCAGCTTCTGCTTGGCCACTCAAGCCGTCGTTCTGAGCAGGGTTAGGGGTGTCAAAGCTGAGCCTGAACAGCTGTAACACTGCAGGGTCTTAATCGCATAAATCAAACAATACACTCACACATATATATATATAATAATATATATATATATATATATATATATATATATATATATTTTAATTATATAGAACCAATAGGTACTCTTAAGCTTATATTATGATATAGGCAAAGTACCTAGCTGGTCACCTTGGCTATGGCCAATAGTAAATCTAGAAATGGAATAACCTGGACATTTTCATTCCAGAAATGTATAGTTGGTGAGATAACATCATTGGTATTTACATAATATAGGTGACATAATACAGAATGTCTTTACTTTCTAAGAATAATAGTTTTTAAGAACACGGTTAGAACCATTTGGTCGCCACCAAGGAGCTCTTGTTCCACTCATAGAATTCCCCGGTATAGGTAAATACTACTTTAAGGTGTTGACCATGCTCTGTGTGCTATAATCCAACATTGAAGGTAATTAGTCAATTGCTTTGAATACGGAACATCGCATTTAACATGTCCTTTTCTCCCCAGCCCGACCCCGCTTTACTCAGCCGGCAAAAATGAGGAAAAGGGTAATCGCGCGACCGGTGGGAAGCTCCGTGCGCTTAAAGTGCATCGCGAGCGGAAATCCCAGGCCGGACATCATGTGGCTGAAAGACAGCAAACCGCTAAACTCTCAGGATAACGGAGAGAACAAAAAAAAGAAGTGGACGCTCAACCTAAAAAGTCTCAAACCGGAGGACAGCGGGAAATACACCTGCCAGGTGTTCAACAGAGTGGGGCAGATTAACGCAACGTACAAAGTGGAAGTCATCCGTAAGTACCGGCACCGAGCACACATGTTATCAGACATTGCTTTTATTTTTCGTTCGTATCTCTCCTATGTCGGCAATGAGAAGCACATGGGCGGCATGGGCTCGCAAACCTGATGGACATCTGCTAACAATAAAGAAATAACAGCTGTTCAAAGACACTAAAAACATGTGTTTACACTAAAACCAGGAGCCAACGCCGGATAACGAATCAGATCTCATCCCGGTGTCAGTTTTTGGCAATTATTTTTGTATCAAAAACAGAATGATGTCTACCAAAACCAGGAGACCCGTGCGATATTGTGTTTTGTTTTATTGGAGTAGATATGCGATCGCCTGTTGGTTATTCGAACATTTCTTGATGGAGTGCAGATCCAGTTAAAGAAAACTTTATAGGGTGCAAAACCCTCTATACCGAGCTGCCCGGGATACACATGGGGGATCACGTTCTGCTACATTCTGTATCCTCTTCTCTCCCCGAATTTCTTTGAAGCTCACGTTTTTTGTAGAAATTCACCTTCTGCACATAGTGTTAGCCTTGGTTGACACCGTAGCCATGATCAAAACGCAAGAGCTCTTATTGATCATTAAACAAAAATGTCCTAAAGTTATTAATAAATGCTTAAAAAGAACATACACTTCACCTGACTTTGGCTACATTAAAAGAATAAATTATATCACTATGGCTTTAAGGGAAAGACTACAAATAGTTATTTTTTTCTCAGTATGTCTTCATATCCATGGAGTCTTAAGTCAAATTTGATACCTTTTATTGGGCCAACATAGAAAAAGATGCCCTGAAACCTTCTGTACCTGACATCTCTCATTTAGATGGAAACATCTTAGATCCCCATCATTCGCATCACTTCCATCTGAAGAAAAGACCTCTGGGTTTACAAAAAACTTCATATTTTTTTGATATGTTGGTCCAATAAAAAAAAAACTTTGAGAAAAACATTATAAAGCTTATATATATATTATAATATAAATATATATATATATATATATATATAAAAGAATATACATAATATTTTTGTTCCTTTTGGATTTTTCAGAGAGAACAAGATCAAAGCCGATCCTGACAGGCAACCATCCCGTCAACACCACCGTGGACTTTGGTGGGACGACGTCCTTCCAGTGTAAAGTGCGCAGTGACGTCAAGCCTGTTATTCAGTGGTTAAAGAGAGTGGAGTACGGCTTGGAGAACAAGTACAACTCCACCATCGATGTCGGAGGGCAAAAGTTTATCGTTCTGCCAACAGGAGAAGTTTGGTCACGGCCAGACGGATCCTACTTGAATAAACTCATCATTACCAGGGCCAAGGAAGACGATGCCGGCATGTACATCTGTCTTGGGGCGAACACGATGGGATATAGTTTCAAAAGTGCCTTTTTAACAGTATTGCCAGGTGGGTAGAAAATAAATCTTTGTAATTTCCTTCCAATTATTAAATTAATGTTTAACTATATTTTGTTAATTATCATTTTATAGCAGTTTTCATGGCAAATGTAACCACCAAAAAGAAAATAAATGTGTCTTCTAAAGTATAAAGACATAATAACACGAGATAAAATCAATGCCCTTAGTTACCAAATTTGCTGATATTATTCATATATTGACATATAACCAAAACTGTAAAAAAATGTTAATTACCATCAATAATGTAATTCTCTGGCCTCTTACAAGGTTGTTTCAAAATTCAGAATTTTATTGATTAAGTAAAAATATTTCATATTTAATAGATCTCAATAGGAAGGAAGATATAAAAGTACAATTATTTCAAAGTAAACATTTACCAAATATTGATTGGAAAGTCGCCTTTTTCTACTAACGAAACCAAAATGCACTTTAAGCCCTTCTGGGTCACAGAGGGTTAAAACCTCTTGAGGGACTTTAAAAAAAAAAAAAGGAAATCTGAAATCGTAAACCATGTGCAACCGGCTACATATTTCAGATTTCTGACTTGTTGACTTTAGAGGAAGGTATTAGCGGCAATTAACCACATTTCACCTCCGGGCCGTGCAAGATGGCCCAGCTTTCTGCTGAGAGACTGTATTTTGAAGCCATATGGGCTGGGTTTATCCTGCTACGTCTCTTTTTTTGGGGGGGGGGGGGGGTTTAAAATAAAACAGATCCTTAGAAATCACCGTTGAACAAAAAAGCAAACTGTTTGTTTGTCCTTTAGAACCTTAATAGGACACCATCAACAAAGCATTACTTGTTGGCTTAGAATGTTACCAGTTGGCAGGCATTGTGCGTTCTGTTATGTTTGACATCTGTTTTTCATTGTTCTCTTCTGGGTTTAATCATCTCTTCTGTTTTATCTTCTTCTTCTCCTTACTTCCTAATCTCCTGGACCTACAGACCCAAAGCCTCCTATCGCCACCGCAACGTCTTCTCCCAGCAGTCTTCCGTGGCCGGTAATCATCGGTATTCCCGCTGGAGCTGTTTTCATATTTGGGACAATCCTCTTGTGGCTTTGCCAGACCAAGAAGAAGCCTTGGTCGCCTCCGGCCGCAGCAGCCGTCCATAGACCACCCCCGAGGGTCTGTGTTCCGCAGATACCAGACAAAGACTGCATGTCCTCCATAAACTATGAAGATTATGTTGCCCAACAACAACATTTACTCCCGCAAGGACCTGTTTTGGCGCCGGGAGTGGCTTCAAAAATGTACCCAAAGATTTACACTGATATCCACACGCACACGCATTCTCACGTCGAGGGCAAAATACACCAACACCAGCACATCCATTATCAATGCTAAATAGTAGCCACACCGAAAGGACTTGCTTTCGTCATCGGTACCTCAGAAAGACTGCTTGGTTCAGCTTACACTGCCAGTGCATACGGATGAAAGAATATTTTTATTAATGCAAATAACTATATGACTTAAAACAAACAAAAAAAAATGAAGGATAAGAATAAACCCTGGAGAATTCAGGGCAGTTTTTGGTTTGTGTGTGGTTTCCGTGGTGTTCGGGGCAAAAAGCACTGTTCTTCTTCCTGTCGAAAAAAAAAAGGATGGCCGCCCTCGTATAAACAGTGCCTTATTTGCTCGTTTTTTTGGTCGGACCGGAATAGTTTAAATTTTCAGTGGTTTACCGGAAAAACACCTGGAAAGTGGAATACGGAGAACAAATATTTATGAAGAGAGATCGCATTCGATATAAGCTATAGCATGTTTGTTCCGAGAACGGGAAATCTCGACACCGGAATCTTTTGGGCGGAACGATTTCTTTCTTAAAAGTGCCTGCATCTTTGTAAGAATCCTAGCAAAGGCACGGAGAAACAACACACTGAAGAGAACTCATGGATTTCATATTTATAGTAACTTTTCGTTCATCCCATCGAATAAATTAAAAAAAAAACAATTAAACGGAATAATAGAAAATCTAAACCGCTCAATACAATTAATGGCGAGTTTATCTCTATTTTAAATTCATTCTTTGGAAAAAGTAATATTTTTGAGTCCGTAAAAGCGATAGTATCTGTGTGGCTTTCAAAGATGCCTTATAATCATTACGTTGATGGTACGGACTTTTTATTCATGAGTATAGAAAACGTGTAATTCTATATAGATTTTTAACTAAAGCCATGTCTATTTAATTTATTTTGTTAAACAGAAAAAGTGTCTATGTAAAATATTATTTTTAACAAAATGGTAATTTCTATACATATTTTGCAGTGAATTTGTAAGATTATTTTAGCCGGGACTCCTCAGAGATAACAATGTAGCAGTTAATATCGGATATTTAAATATTACAGCTCGATGGCAGAGGATGATGGCTATAAATTTGAGCTAAAAATGCACTTTTCACCCTTATTTCCCCAGTGAAAATTCTACCTTCTAACATCTTTGCTGTGATATTTAAATCCCGACCACATCTGGAGTCGTGTTTTTTTTTTTGTATACGGTGTTAAGAATAAAAAAAAATGTTCTATAGAAATATTTACCATCGGTAACGACCCCCCTGCTTCCCCGGACTTATTGACAATCTTGTACAGCGACCCCCATCATCCCCCAAAGTGAAAGTATAATCAGACATTTAGCAAGCAAAAATCTTGACTTTTTTGGGGAAAAATGGAGAAAAATAATGAAAGGTTATGTTCATGGTTATTTTTTTTCCCCCCTGATTTCGCTATTCATTCTGGACCACCAACACCCACTGGTCTCTTCAGCATGAAGGGTTGAGGGTCAGGGTTGAGGTGACCCTGTATAATGTATAATTCAGTGGGTGAAGAGACTTTGGATAAACCTCAATGTTATAACTATACATTGTACGGGGTCGGCCAAGCTCAAAGGGAGAGTTTGCCGGAACGTTGTGTTTCAGCTCCTTGACCTGAATTTATATGACGGAGGTCCAAGCCCAGCGAGCTTCTGCTGCAGGAAGAGCTTGGCTGACCCTGTATAATGTATTGTTAAATCATTGAGATGACTTCAAGGTCTTCTTGCACATTATATTATGCTTTATGCAGGGCCAGCTCAGCCCTTCTTGCTGCGAATTGAATAGTGAAATGAGAGCCTTAAAACCTTATTTTTCTTCTGCCAACTTTCCTTTAGTAAATAGCCCCCCCCCCCAATTTTGATAGAATCCTGAATTCACGCTTACCTTTCACTTTACACCGCCAAGGACCCATGACCCATGATGCGTAATCTATATCGGTGACAGATCTGGTTTAGTATTAAAACACCCAGGATGGGGCACAAAGCACGCGTGTAGATTTGGCCGTACTGAGCGGAGGGCACATTCGCACAACCCGCGGGCTCACACGTCATTTCACATTGAATAAATTATATTCATTATATCTTCTCTCTGTGTAGTTATATAGAAAAAACCTATTCCCACGTTTTGGGCTTAATACACATCTTTAACTTTTTTGCAACCGATTTTGAAGGATGTAAAAGCCGTTGTGCCTTTTAATGCCAGTTTTATGTAAAATGAAGCTAAATGTCTGATAATTCTTTCTCTCTGCTTCTTTTCCCCCTTTTTGTTGCATCTAGACATGTAAAGTGTATATTATATATTTTTGTATAGTAAGATGTGTTTAAAATGTGCCATATGTAAACTTTCATAAAATCTGCCTATGGTTCGGAACGAAGGGCCGTCTTGTGTGTTCATTCCCGCAAACAGAAGTATAACCGCTGTGTATAAAGTACCGGCCTATGACCGGCCTGCGCTGGAACCGGGGATTTCTGATGGGTTTTTCATATTTATTTTTTTTGTCAAAAGATAAAAAAATGCAATAAAGTAAAATAGGTGGAAAAGGGAAAATAGAAACACTTATTGATCGGATATTTTTTTTTTATTTTGCACCAAGGGAGGGCTAGTAACGTTGAGCTTAAGAGGCAAACTTAGCTGAGGGGCAACACCTATAACAACCAACACTCTCTATTTAGACAATCCAGTCACTGCATAGAAAAACCCATAATTAGAGCACAGAATAGATCCACCTGGGGTGTAAATGCTGTAAAGTTGTTGTTTCCAGAGACCATTTAGTGGGAATTGCAATAAAACTTTCTACTTTCTTTAACCCTCTACAAACGCTGTTCTTTTTTTGTACAATCTTGAAATTAAATATAAAAATGAGCGTATTTGTGCCTTTAAAGCTTCAGCTTGGTCACATTTTTTCTCTCGAGATTGGGTGATGTTAAACAAGAATGTGATCACCAAGCAGCAGAAATATTTGGGTTGAATTCCAGTGGTTTAAACTCAACAAACATGGCACCGGGGGCCGCTAAAATAAAACTAGCTTCCAGAGTTGGTTTTCATATAAATAAAATGAACTGCGCCAGATTCCTGCATAACTTTCCAATTAACTAAATCACTGTGGATTAAACAAAAGGTGATTCAAAGCTTTCACAGCTCATTTATATATATATATATATACACATGTATTAAATATGTTTATATATATATATATATGTGTGTATTATTAAATATAAAATATATATATATATATACATACATACATATGTATATAATATATATAAAATGGGGGTACCTTAACTCACCTGCTCTCGGTATCTGCGTTGCTATTTCTCATTGTTAGGTTATCTCTGGTCTTTTGTTAAGTTGCTGGTTGTTGTTGATTGGCTCAGGCAGCCTTTGTAATTAAAATTAAGCAATGCTAGTCTTGCCACCTTTTGCCGCAGGTCTCAGCTTCCCTGATAGAAAATAATCCCTAGAACCCAAGATTGTACCGATTGAAAAGCAAAAGCACAAACTCTATAGGTGGCTTTGATCCGGCACTCTGGTTGCTAAGAGTTGTGACAGTAAAACTTCCGCTTTCAAAACAGAGATATTTGAGCAAAAATGGTACAGCGTCTGTTGGATTTAAAAGCATATTTTATTCTAGTATTTATTTCTATTATAGTGTAAAATATTTCTGAATGAGCTGAGAGTAGTATTTAAAGGGAGTTGGTCACCATGGTGAAAAGTAAAAATGGATCCTATGCTTATTAAGTACTATATGTAATAATTTACTTGTGCCGTACATCTCCTAATAGTTCCTTTTGCACAATCTATGGGCTACAGCCAAGGGACGGTAGCACCAGACCAGACCAGGACTGGCAATCTGCTACGCTGGGCAAATGCCCCACATCACTCCACGCGCACCCGATGCTGCAGTGTGTGGCCACCGGCTGAGTACGCCTAGTGTACCTGGGCATAAAACCCTAACGTGTGGCCTGTCTCTCGTTATTCCCAGTCCGGCCCCGAGTAGCACCTCTAATCTACCTGTCAACAGGTTCTTCCATAATTCCTTTTTTTCTATTGTTTAGCTACATAGACTTATATCAGCTGATATTAGATCCATATGGACAAATTTAGTTGTTTTTTCCCCCCCAATCCCTGCCTTTTGACACAGTTCTGTTGCTTCTTAAATCATTGCCCAGTTGCTGACGTTGTAAAAAAAATATACAGTATTTCTTTTTCGCCAGTTTTTATCAATCGCCACATTTCTGCAGTAAAATAATAAAAAAAAAAAAGAGCGGTCGTCTGTCAAAGTTAATCAGTCGTCATGACTGTTGTTATAGATCATTTTATTGCCCCTGGCTCATTTCCACTCCGATGGGGGAAAAAAAGAAATATGTAACGATAGCAGGTCGAGCCGTTATGCGCGGAATCCGGCCTTTTCTGCATTTTCTTCTGCCTTTTTGTTTTGCTTGGTAATGGTTTTGACAAACTCTTTCCAAGCGCCTCGCAGTTCATTCCGTGAAAAGAAATACGGTGTGAAACAATGGGATTGAGCTGTTTCTGGTCAACGTGGCCCGGGCTTTCCAAGTCTCGCAGACAGTCAGCTGGCAGAGACGTTACACAAACATTGCTACTCTTTTGAGTGGAGAAAATAAATCATTCGACCTGTTGGGTGGAATGGGGAGAGACTATGCCCCCGAGACATGAAACGTGAATTATGTAAGAGAAATTATCTAATAAGTGTAATAAAAATGTCCTACCTGTTAAGTGAACGGTAACAGACAGCGTGGCGGGTATTAATTCATCTGCGGTCGTGAACTATTGGAGAATCTAGAAGGGTTAGGAGAGTTCAGCCGCATCTAATGAACTTCTCGGAAATGTTATATTTCTTGGGAGAATTGTGGGTCTTTGTGATCTCTGAAGTAGTCGTGTCTTCATTTTTATCTATAGTTTTATTAAAGTGGTCGTGTTTTCATCTTGGTAGACCCTTTGGTTTTTGTTTTTCGCGTCATTTCTGTGAATTTGTAATGGGTGCCAATACTTGAATCAATTGAGAGTTACTTAGGTATCCAGTATACGCGACTCTCCAAGAACTGAAAAGTTCCGTTCTCCTCTCTCCCTCCTTGCCTCCTTTCTCTACTTTCCTCTTTTTTTGCTATTAAGCCATCAAGGTGCAAACCACCATTCCTGGTAGACTTTAATTTTGACTCTTCTGCATCATTTTTATTTCATAGATTTTATTTATATAATAGTTATATTGGATAGAAATACGTTTTTTTGCTACTGTATCTTGTATTAAGTTTTTGGACTTAAACATTCTGTGGGGGTATGGAGTCTGGGCGCTGGAAAAACTTAGGTGGATAGCTGAGTTTGCGCAGGAATAAAAGCGATCTCAGTTCTAACAGATGGATTAAAGTTGTCGCCCTTTCAATGGAGCCGTGAGTACTATGTACCTGCACACCAGCTGCCGGGGTTTCTCCGTAATAACTTAAAATTACGGTATATTAATAGCTTGATTGCGCAAGGCTGGAAAAAATGAAATGGGATGCACGTGGAAACCCAACAATACAAATGTTCTTTGAAATCTTGAATCTTGGGCTTCCCACCGATCATATGGAAAGCCTTCCCGGGATAATGGATAGCTGCAATACAGTGCAGGCAACACCATATTGATGCCTATGGGTTTGGAATGGGACGTCCAACAAGCTCCTATAGGTGTGATAGTCAGGTGTCCACATACTTTTGGTCACATAGTGTATGTTAGATCGTATACATTGGAGCAGTAGATGGAAAGTGGACCTGTCAGTCCTACGTTCTACGGTTCCTCATACAGAGTTCTGTGACTCCCGTGTTCCGCGGACGGCTAAAGTATCATTGATTGTGCGGTTCATGAGCGGTTGTTAATGTGTTACTGTAATGTTATAGCCGGCACTCACAATGGAATTACCAAAAATGGAGAGAAATGTTACTAACTGGGATCTTGAGACCGCAGCACTGCACAATGTCAGAGTTAATCCACGTTTATGTCCTTGAGTACACTGTTTACACTTTGTGATAAACAGTAACTTATAATGGGATCTTAGCTGATAAGCTTTAAAGCCATGCCAGGCGTGGGGGGGACCAGACCACCCTTTTATACGAACGTACCGGTAATTCATGTCATAGAAGTGGTTTCATGTGTAAATGCTTTGTTCGCCCATAAAGCAGGTCTGCACCGTAACATTAATGTCTTCAGGATCAAAACGTAACTCTTTTTTATTTGCATTATTTATTTATTTAGCTGGACAGTGCGTTATTTATTTCAAATAATGCCCCCCGTGGCCACGATGACTCCCAAGGATGCCTAAACTCTGGGTAAAAAAAACCCCAATGTTTATGCTGCCATTGGCTCTGCGCTTAAAAATAAAACACCTATTTATTTGGGTTTTAGGCTTTGATATAAAAAAAACATAGGAAACATAATTTTATGTAAACAAAATGCAAGAAAACAAATTTATTCACACGCACTGGAAAAGCTGTATACATGAGACTAATCTTTGATGTAAAGAAGTTTTATTTCACCTAGAGGGTGGTGGATATGCAGAACAGCTTTCCAGCAGAAGTGGTAACCATTAAGACATAGTAGAAGATGATTATGGGCATCCTTTATTCAATAATTCTGTTTCTTTTAGCATAGTCAGAACAGAACCACGAATGGAAAATCCAGCTAGGTTTTCAGGTCGGCTCGTCAGCATGGAAAATTATTATTATTTATTGTTTTATATAGCGCCATCATATTCCGTAGCGCTGTACAATGGGTAGACAGGACATAACAAGTAGTATGTGATATAAGAATTTGACTTATGGAAAAAGAGGTAAAGGAGGGCCCTGCTCAAAAGAGCTTACAATCTAGAGGTAGATCAGTAAGATGGGGACTTCAGCCGACTCTTTGCTGAATGTCACATCGTTGAAGAACCTGGTAGCTTTTATTTTAGAGAATCGCCGATCGCTCACACAGTGACATCAACTACACCCAACAAAAAGATATCAAAAATGTAGGGTCGTTTTTATTCCGCAACTTGCAGAAAATATTAAAAGGGGTCAGTAGCGTACCTAGCGTGGGGCGTGGGGGGGGGGCGGTCCGCACCGGGTGCCGCTCATCACGGGGGTGCCAATTTGCCGGCACCCGGCACCCCTCCAGAGACGGACATTAATGTCCGCCGCTGGAGAGCAGGCTCGCAAGGGAGCGGTATCGGAGGTATCGCGCGGCAACAGCGTGATAGGTATATAAGTGGTATGGTATATATGTGTGGATTGGTAAGTGTGTGGATTGGTATATATGTGTGGATTAGTATATATGTGTGGTTTGAAATATGTGTGGTTTGGTATATGTGTGGATTGGTATATATGTGTGGTTTGGT
>VKOC01000001.1:2805127-2932363 GCA_009364415.1 Spea multiplicata
TGGCCCTATACCACTCCCATCACTCCTGTGTTCCAATGGCCCTTTATCACTCCCATCACTCCTGTGTTCCAATGGCACATTGTGTTCGCTGATCCAAGTTTAAGTTTAAAAGGCTAATTCATCTTTAGAAATCCTTTTCAATTATATTACAGCCAGAAATGTCCTTTATTTCCACGAAAACAGCTAAATGACCATAAACTTTAACCTAAAAAAAAGATAATTGAACCTTTACTCATTAAAGCCCATTAATCACCCTGTGCGTGGTAGTGATAGACGTGACGGGTAACGCATGTCTTACATTTCAAATTTTAACAGGGCCTCTAAGACCCCGACTCCCGCTATCCTAATACACATCAAACATGGCTGTAATCAAAATGTATCAGGAAGTAGGCAAATTATCCAAGTTCAAATCCCACTTCCATGGCGCTAGTGACGGCGCGTAATTATACCCTAGGCTGGGGATAAATATCATCCTTAGCTTTAAAGGTTTATTGCAAAATAAAATAGGTGATATATTTTAGAAAACGGCCTTATGTGTATCCGACGGGAGCAGCCATTTCTACTTCCTGTTCCTCTGGATCTGAGTGATTATTCCTTCCCGTTAAATTACAGCTTTCCTTTTGTTGCTTTCTTACTGGCGGGGTACGGAGAAGAGAGAGAACTTTAAGATGAAAAATAATATTTATATTATATATGTATAATATAAAAAGTTATATATATTTTTTTCAGTTTATTATCTAGACTGCACTAAAAGATATAGACCCATTCGGCTTATCTAGTCGCGCATTTTTCTTGCGGCTATGACTCAAACTTGAATCAGCTGTTGGTCTCGTCTTCGATTCAGGAGCCATATGCCTGTCCCACGCATGTTTACGTTCCCTCACTGTATTACCCTCTACCACTTCTGCAGGGAGGCTGTTCCACTTATCCATCACCTTAAACGGGAATAAAAACACGCTGATACTTAACCTGTGCTTACACATTGATGCTTGAATACAAAATTGTAAAAAGACCCTTCATCAGGCTCACTAAAGCCCCTCAGCACAAAGTACACCTGAAATAAATCAGCGATAATTAGCCATTGTTTTATTTGGGTATTTGGAAGCTGAGCAGTAGAAGGTTCCATTAACCGTTGAGCTGTCAGATTGACGAGCTACGCGTTGGCGGCGCTCAGAGGGTTAAGTGTTATCGCATGGCTGATAGCTGGTTAAATAACGAGATGATTGTTCTCCCAGATAAGTCCTTCTCCCTGATTCCTTGATAAGGAGCTGTTATCGCCGGTCTGGGAATGGCCTCTATAGTAAAGGCGAGCCGTGATGGATGGCAGTTTGATAATCAGCACCCAGACAGGTCCAGCGACTGCCCTTCCTGCACACGGCTATAGGCAACTTCTTAACGCCCCGCGCCAGGACTGTCAATCACCACCAATTGGGTGCGGGCAATTAATAATCTGCCGTGAGTCCTGACCCCTGCGTTAACCGTTTCATCGCCTGGGGGGGGGTTGGTGGAATGCCGGGCCTCGTGACGTGTCACTGATCAGCACGGCACCCACCGCTAATTAATTCACATTAATATGTAAATAGGGAGTCTCTTACGCATATACATGTCAAGGGATTCCCATCAGCGGGGCTGACAATGCCCAAGGAATGCATTCCTTTACCAACGGAGGTGACTGGAATGGAAACGCTCCGATCGCACCTTAAATCAAGAAAATGCCGTTATATTATATATTAAATTCTATGTGGAATAACAGAATTTCATTCCATCCATCTAGTTTGTTCAGACCTTAATCAGTCCTTGGTCTCATCTTATCCCATCCATATTTAAATTACCTCTACCCCTTATACTTGGGGGCTGTTCCACTTATCCACTACACTCTCTCAATTGCCTTGAGTAAACGAAAAATACATTAATTAAGCATTTAATCACCACGTGCCAGCAAATTCTCTGAATCATTTTGTGAATTGCTATGGAGAAAGCCCATTAACTTACAATAAGCTACATAATAAAATTTTTCACCCCCCCCCCACCGTCCAGCAGGGCCAATAAACCCCGGAACAAAAACTAAATTAGTTTATATAAGAAAATGATCTGTTTTTAAGATCATGATATATTTTGCCTGGTGGAAGGACAGCGGGCGTTTGTGGGTTAATCCACATAATCAATTCACTTGTAACCCACATGACCACAAGGTCCTCAGTCTTGTACCCTCCAAGTTATTTACCCCAGCCCGTCCCCCCCCATTAATGTCACTACTGTCCCCTTGCCGAATTCCGCCCATAACATTAACACATTATTGCCTGGTCCTGCCCTGTTTCTTCTGTTCCCCAGCTCTGCTAATCACACCTCATTCATTTTTATTGTGGGTAAACACGATAGTACGGTGTGCGTGTGGAAGGCCTGACGCACCAGCAGGGGGGTTGCCCTAAGTTGTCTGAGGCTTGATAGAGTTGGGTGACATTGTACCGCCATAATCACACATGGGTTACAGAGTTCAGACATGGCTGCCCCTAGCCTTGTGACATCATGGATGGGGTAGAATGGCATACGGCTCACCAAGCTTACATCATACCTGGGAATTATCAGGGTGAAGGTGCAGATTTTTATTTTGAAAGACATTTTTATTTTGTCTGCAGGTTGTACCATGTAAGATGGAAGTCTGGTGATTAAGTTTGTGTTCCGTGGCTAGAACCTCAAAGACCTCAAAGACGTAAGGCACTGTCACCATGAAAATGAGACCCCGTCATTATTCATAGATGTCATTAATACGGCGTGACCCTGGGGCTGTTTTTGAAAATGCACCCTTCTATTCTGTCGCCCGGACACTGGAGACTAACTGGCTGCACTTATTCTTATTTACTAAAGACGTGGGGGGGACACAATCCGGGGCCCTTTCAATACAAGCCTTTGGAGTCATTTATATATAAACAACATGTTATTTAAAACAATCAAGAAATTCAAAGTGTCGGAGCCTCCCTTTCAACCTGCCCCCTCCACTCCATCATGGTTCGCAGGTGGGGGGTACTTGTTATCATTGTTGTTTGGGTGGGAAGTTTTGAAACCCTTTACATGCTCCCCTGTTGTGTTACTTTTGCATTTCAGTGGCAAGGAGAGAGTTAAGGAATAATGCATAAAGGGCGTTTACCAGGTTCTGGTCTTAACCTTTTAAATGCTGGCAGTGTTTATAATGTATTCCCCGCTTCTATTTATTATTATTGTTATTATTATTATTATTATTACTGTTATTTGTAGTAGTAGTACGATTGTTATTATTATTATTATGATTATTATTATTGTTATTATTAGTAATAGTAGCAGTAATAGTATTGTTATTATTAGTAGTAGTAGCATTGTTATTATTATTAGTAGTAGTAGTAGTGGTAGTAGTAGAAGCAGTAGTAGTATTGTTATTAGTAGTAGTAGTAGTAGTTGTAGTGTTATTATTAGTAGTAGTAGCATTGTTATTATTATTATTAGTAGTAGTAGTAGTGGTAGTAGCAGCAGTAGTAGTATTGTTATTATTAGTTGTAGTCGTAGTGGTAGTAGCTGCAATAGTATTGTCAATAGTAGTAATAGTAGTAATATTTTTGTTATTATTATCATTAGTAGTAGTGGTAGTAGTAGCAGTATTGTTAGTAGTAGTAGTAGCAGTATTGTTATTATTAGTAGTAGGTGTAATATTTTTGTTATTAGTAGTAGTATTGTTTTTATTGTTAGTATTATTAGTATTATTGTAAATAAATATCATTTTTTTCATGGTTGTCACTTTGGGGCAAGATCTTCATTGGACGTGGTCATATGGAGTGGGTCTTAACCGCTAAATGGATTGTAATGATAAAAAATAATTCCACCCTCGTCTTGCTGGTTGCATATAATCCACATCCTCGTACGCCACTTCTCTGATGTGCTTCATTAAGTACAAACATTGCAGGCACAGAGTGTACTACATGGAATAAACATTATAATAAAATGTACGAAAATAGAAGAGCGCACAACATAAAAAAGCATAAAAGCCACAAAAATTCAGATTCCCGGGTTCCTGCTAGAATTATAATAGAATTGCTTTATATGTATCTGTACTGCAATGTCCTTTTTATGTTCTGATTTTTAACTTCAAGCCTTTGTCGCATTTGAGAGTCGAGAAGTCATCTGGTGGGGAGTCATTAACTAACGACTCCAGGCATTTTTGGAAGGCGCATTAAGAGCACTTAGCTGCAAGTGTTCCATTACCAAGATTCCCCCCCCAAAAATGCATCTCCTTTCCTGGATTAGGAAGTGCGGTGGGGCATGACGGTTGGTAATCTGCCCTCCAACAAATATGGATTCATATCAGCATACAGTTGTTCTTAATCCATTCCTGGACACCAGGCTATCATACATTCAAACAGGTATAACATTAACTTAACTGCCCTGGGTTCACTTGAAGACTAAAGACGTACTTAGAGGTTACTGTCTTCTTATTCTCAACTGCTTCTTGCATGATCTGTGTCCCCCTTCCCTCCTTAATATTTAAAACATGTTTCCTGCCACGTACTATTACCCAGTAGGCACAGGAACCATGGCAAATCTAGAAGGTCATCTACACATTGGGGGGCTTGGAAGGGATGCCCAAGGGAACATGTCTCCGGCACCCCAGGTCTGCATGAAACTGTATGACCACCGAAGGTGCCGCTTGATTCTACGGCATGACCTTTAGTAAGGATATAGGACAGCACGGAAAGAAGATATTATCTACGAGAAGCACAGGTGTCCCTGCTACCCAACAACAGTCCCCGATAAAGAATCCGCATTTAATTTGCATTAAATATTAATTGATATTATATTGACCCATACGGCAACCAACGAGATTCTTTTTTAGAAAGTAACGCATTTTATTGGACTAACATAGAAAAAGATGTAAAGTCACCTCATCCTTGGGGACCTCAGAGGTCTCTTTTGCACATGGAACTTGCGTCAGCTCTACATCTTTTTCTATGTTGGACTCATGAAAGGGATCACCTTTAACAAAAAATACTCTATTTTCCCTTTTACTGTTTTATTCATTTTTACTATTAAATATTTCAATGGCAACCATCCCATGGAAGAAAATGAGTTCATCTAGGCTTATAAGGGGCTGCTTTTCAATCACTTGTGATAAATTAATATCTGGTGTCCAATCCAGTACACTACTAGCTGCGCACTTATTTTAACCCCTTAATGACAAAGCCTGTACATGTACGGGCTCAAAATGCATTGTTTTCAATGGGTTTAGGGACCGCCCATTGTCCTTAAGGGGTTAATGATATATTTATTTTTTGCTGGCCAGTAATGAGATCTGTCGCTGCATATTATCTGCCCAGTGTGATCCAGTGCTTGTTGTGTCAGAGGTATGACATCACACCTTGGCTACTTTAGTAATCACACCTTAAAAGGAAGTTACTAAATTCCCTAACATCAAAGCCAATTCATTGTAAACTGAAGTCCTTCTACACATGTTATTTTCAGCATACATGCTAATAGACTCCAAATGTGTCGCTTATAAGCGTTCCTTATCAGGGGATCATAGACAGCACCCTTTTTAACTGATAGAATTAACATATCGTTATTTAACGGACCCAACCTGTGATAACATCTAATGGGACCTGCTGCCACCACTGTCTGGTGATCTTACCACCATTTACTGTAAACAAATAAAAAAAAGGTAAAGATCAGCGAGTTTCCCTTTCTGAGCGTTCCATATATATTTATGGCACTTGAGTTCCGGATACATCTATGTCACCGTTCCTGGAAAACACGCACATTTGTTGAATATAGCAAAAAATAAATTAATTTTCAGGCCTATAGTCACGAAGAAGACAGGGGTTCCTCAGATCTCTGTGACCTACAGAATCCCTACCATCAAAAAGGCTTAACCAGCTCAAGTCAGACCCAAAATCTGGGGTATAATTTGATAATATAAAAACTATTCTTTAATCTTATCATTTTTTTTAGGGAATATCTAATTGTCATGTGACACAAAGCAGACTGTTACCATAGCAACAGAAAACATGTCTTAAATTCTTCTGTTTCTTTTTTTTAAACAACAGATCCGCTGAGGTCTATTTGCTTAACACGTCTGTCTATAACCTGATCCTACGGCAGGATCACAACTGGTGCCCTTTAACCTCCCGGTGATAAGGAGTATGGTGTGAAAAAACTTTGTTACGGCGTCCAGAAGTTTTTTTTTTTCGAGAAAAACTCCCCTACTGTCAGCGGAATTCGCTTACAAAAACTTATAAATTTATAAATTGTTTCCTCTCTGATATGTGTTATTCTTGATATCATGTAACTAATCTACTTGGGGTATAGTTCTGTGGATAAATAGTATTCATCTATAACGTTATCGTTCATATTGCTCAGATCTGATGATTTTGCTCAGTTTATGATATTTTTTATAAGAGAAAACAGAATTGGTCTGTTCAATATGTCAGTCTTTGCTTGTAGTCCCACTGATTCACCGGCAGATGGCGCCATTTGCTAATTCCATCAGACAATGGGCGACATTATAGCAAAGTTCTTTCTCAAGACCTGGGAAGTTGAAAATAGAATGTGTTCTGTCTGATAAACCATTAAGTATGTTTCTAAAGTCAATTTCTTACATGTATGGTCTCTCCAGGGACAATCATACTCTCAATCACGATGCCCCAATGTCGTGTGTTATAATGTATGCAGGTTTAAGTAAAGTTATGCTGCTATTAGACTACTTTGTAGACGCCAGCTTTGACAATTCCTCATCTACCTCCTATAATCTATAATATATTATTATTATTATTATCTTTATTATCTATTATTATTATATTTTATTTATATAGCACCAACAATTTAATATCTATACACATTTTCACAAGATTTTTACTAAAAGGAAGTAGGTTGACAAAAACTTCTACAGAACTTTGAATATCACATTTAAACATGTCTAGTAAACATGAAAATGATGTATCTACATGTGAAGGACCACCCTTATAAGTAAGCACACATACTGTATGGATTGTTTGTATTTTGGAAGCTCTTACTGTGATGCTCATAACTTTGAACTCTCTGGGATTCTCTGGATAACCTAGTCTAGAGCTGACTCCATATTCTAATCTAATTTAATAATATCAGGGTATGTCAATAGATGCTTTCCTTACTGGTGTATCACAGCAAAATCCCTGCTTGAATGAAGGTGACTCGATGCAGAAGACCTTCCCCTCTTAATAAATCCTTGTCACCATTTGCGAGCACTGCAGTAAAACCATTGTCACAGGCTGTTAAAGAGTTAATATTTGAATTTTATATTTTCTATATTTATATATTCTCTGTGGCATTAAACCGGAGTGAATGTTTCGGATGGATCTGGAGAGAGACCTGCACTAGGTCTACATTCTGTGCTAATGATATTGTTTCATATGGGATATTCTGCAATAGACTATTAACACTGTAATTACTGTAGCTGCAAACAGCAGTCTGCAGGTAAAGGCACGGTGTGTTGTGTCATAGGAACCCACAATGGGAATCTCATTACACAATTACAATTGGCATTGTTAACTAACGGCATTGTTTGCTTCAACGGACTAGTTAGCCAAATATTTGTCCATTAACAGTTCTTAACACTTCCACTGTTTGAACGTCAGCAGTTCTTAAACCATGTTCTGCCATTTTCTAAGTTATGCTAAAATAAATAAATAATGTAATCATGTTTACAGTATATATACTGTCGTTCAAAAGTTTGGGGTCGCTTAGGAACGTCCTTGTTGTTGAAAGAAAAGCCAATTCTGCCCATTAAGATAACATGAAATGGATCAGAAATCCAGCGCAGACGGGGTTAATGTTGTAAGTGACCACTGTAGCTGTAAACGGCTGATTTTTAATGGAATCTCTTCATAGGGGTACAGAGGCCCTTTATCACTCCCATCACTCCTGTGTTCCAATGGCCCTTTATCACTCCCATCACTCCCGTGTCCAATGGCCCTTTATCACTCCCATCACTCCCGTGTTCCAATGGCTCGTTGTGTTCGCTAACCACAGTTAAAAGTTTAACCCCTTAAGGACAATGGGTGGTCCCTAAACCCATTGAAAAACAATGCATTCTGGGCCCGTACATGTACTTTGTCATTAAGGCGTTAAAAGGTTAATACCGTAGGTTGTTGCAATTATGTAACAGCGAGAAATGTCTTTGTTTTCAATGAAAACAGCTCAGTGACCCCAAACATTGTATATTTATGCTTATATCTATATGTAAGGATAAAACTAGCATTGCATATCATCAAGATAGAATTATATTACTTTTATTCTTCCTCTAATAAAGAAAAAGACAATAAGGAGCAAGACAGAAAAAACTAACCATTAACTTGTAGTATGAATCCATTGGGTTGCGTGAGCTTTCCTTGAGCCAAGCGCGGGATAGGAAAGTTTTCTTGTAACGTCTCTTTTCTATGTTGGCATAGGGGCTGGCCCTGTGCTGAGGAGATGTCCTTCACAAAATCACGTGACTTCAGAATATCTCTAAATCAGTTATAACACAACTTGAGCTTCACAAAAAATCGTCTTTCCGTAACACCACCGGCAACTAAACAGCAGCGTGGGATCGGTTAATACGTTATTCGCCGCTATGTTCTTACGGGAATACACAAGGAACTGTTTCATGAATTTTTTTCTGCTGAAAAAAGTAAAGTCGCGAGTTTATTGTAGAGATCGAATCCTCACCAACTAACACAACTTACCTTGTGTATTGCGTAATCTATTGGGGTCGTCAATGTTAATGTAACGCAGAAGTTTCGATTTTTAGTCTTTAAGGACTTAGTCTTTCACATCAATACTTAAATTCCTTATATACGCAATGTTACATTTTTCAATGACGGAGTTCCTAAACCCCCGTAGGAATCTCAAAGAACAGGCTAACAATCATTTATGAACCCCTGCTCTGTGAATTCTATATTCTATATCAGTTGCGTTTAAAAATGAATTTGTATTTCTCTAGGAACTATTTAAAAGTTCTAAGACTGACAAAAAAGTAGTGTAGTGTTTCGATTACCGTATAGATACCATACCTGATCCGTGACGTATAGAAAATCACAGACAAAGCATATCACATTTAAGGGGTTGTTTTCAGCAGTGCGTATTCGAAGGGTTAATGCAATTTCAGAACACTTAATATAAATGTATAACATCATCATGTAAGCTTTCACCGATAGACAAGTGATAATGTGTAAAAATATTTATGGTTGTCACAAATATGAAATAGGTCAGCGCTTTTCATGCATTTTTGGTTAATTATTGATAATAACCAAATCTGGATCTGTTTTATAGGAACCAATTTAATCTACAGTTCTAAAGTATAAGAATGAATTGGCTTTTATTCTTATTTATTCTTTACATGGGGGGGAGGGCATTTAAAAAAATCTCGAAATGTTAGTGTGGCCGAGTTTAATGTTTGAACACGATTTAAAAGCGCAACTGGTTTCATGTTCAAATTTTGGATAGGACTCCAGTTATGTTGTTCTGTAGCAAGGATTTAAGATAAGAAGGTGGTTTATCAAACTTCAAATATATCAAAAAGTATAATAAATATATATATTTTATTATAATAAAATATAAATAATAATATATAAAAATATATCAAAATGTATATTCATGACCTAACTGCTACAAATCTAACTTAAAATTCTAGCGAAATATAAAGAAATGATTGAATGAAATGTCAAAACCTTAAAAATAAAAATATTATATAATATGGAATTGTTTTATTTAAAGTTACATTTATAAATTTAAATAAAATTATATATATATATAGTGTTATTATTATTATTATATTATTATTAACATGCTTTTTTATTATTTTCAATTGAAGTGCTTTTCTTTCATACTGATAATGTACAGTAATTAATAAATATATCCTATCACTTATAACATTTTTAACTGACACTCATTCTACACCCTACATTTTTTGAGAATATCATATGCATTAATCATTTTAATAACCCATTCAGCCAAAATAACACAAAAAGGAACTCACGCAACCGCATGTAACAAAACTGTGTGTTTAAGAAAGTATTTGGTGCTTCATTGTACAACATTTAGACTATAAAATGTAGTATCAGAATGGTTTTATCACCGTGACATAACTTAAGAGCTCATTAAAAAAATTGGTTTTACTCAAAAAAGCTTCTAATGCTTTTTACGTGAAAATGACATTTTAAAGGTGTGAAAATAAAGGAAGAATATAATGTAATATTCTCATTTGATTTATATTTGTTAGCTACTCTTACAATTATGATAAGAATTACATGTTTTGTCTTTATTATAGTTTTGTGATTTAAAATTTGGACCTAATAAATTGAAATGAGTAAAAAATAAAAAAATAAAAAAATAAAAAAATATTATATATCTATTATATACCGGTATATATATATATACAAAATCATCTGATATTGTTAAGCATATTTTTTTTATTAAACATGGTGATTTAAATATTTCAATTACAAACCATGCTGCACAATAGAAAAATAATGTAAATTTAAAGCCTTTTATAGAAAGTCAAAATGATAATTTATGCAAAATGTATAAAAGCAAAAAAGTGTCTAAAATGAAAATGAAAAATTGCTGATACACCAACATTTTTGTATTGGAGAATTCTTGAAATCAGAGCCTATGGTAAATTATATATAAAAAAGTTCAGAGTTGTACAATTAAGGAGCTTATCAAAAGATAAACATAACATTTTTTGTATATTAAGAAATGTATTAACATTAAACCAATAAAATGTGATTATAAATAGAGAAAAGCATATTAGCAGATAATATCAATAAGAAAGTCTTTTTATAAAGCGTAAAATAAAAATATAAGTTATTGGTACATTATTTTTGGGGGGATTTTAATAATTTGATCGCTTCAATCCTTGTGGCGTAATGCATGTGTTTTCACAGACAAATTATTGTAATAGCGACAAAGATTAAAGTCTAAAATTTTAACTATTTGGAAAAAAAACTTTTCAGATGATCATGTTGATGTTAAAAATATAATTATCCCCTTTCTACAAACCGTATATATTTTATTTAGTGGTCTTAAAAATACTACCATTGGACACAATTTAATGAGGAAAAACAAAGTTCAAAATGGCCAATTTCTTTTTTGACCATGTATTTTTTTTTAACAAAAAAAAATCTAAATATATTGTAGAAAATTTTAATCTTTGAGTTTTCCAAACTTGCCTTTAACACCGGTAGACAATTGCTTATATTTTTTAATTCCAAATTATGTCCGAGTCAGCAAGTTTAAAAAAAAAAAAAAAAAAAAACGTTAAAAAACTTGCCTGCAGTTGGGCAGACAGATCAGTAGAACAATGAATGAAAAAGACAGATTGCTGTGCCTGGTGCCTCTTTGGTGATCGGCCCTTCACTTTGTACACCCCTGTCTTTCAACTGAGGCATCCAACTGGCTGCTGAGAATGAAACAACATCTCAAAACACACCCATTACTTGCCCCAGGCAGGGAGGATCACTAAACTTGGGAGGTATAAAGACAGGGCTTCCAGCACATTAGGCACCTGTTGCTAAAAGCACCTTAAATCTTAAAGGTGCTGCAAAAAGATTATGAACTCCGTTCATCTTTCAGCTCATCAGAGATCGACGACGTCCAGCCTACACCAGCCTCACCCAAAAAGTGCTCAGGAGGCACCAGAAATGGCCGTGTATTGTGAGAACTTTAGCATGTACCACCAGCAGAACATCCACTCCTCACAGAGGACAGCTAACTATGGCATAGGGGATTACGCTCCCCCGACTAATCCCTATTTATGGCTCGGTGGGCCTGGAGTGAATAATTCGTCCGGTTATCTGCATGGAAGCAATCCTGCCTCTTACATGCCACCAACCTATGGATCACAAAGACAGTTTCTTCCCGGCTCCTCGAGTTTTGGTGGAACAGACTTGGGTTGGCTGTCAATAGCTTCCCAGGAAGAACTGCTCAAGTTGGTGAGACCGCCGTACTCTTATTCCGCGCTCATTGCCATGGCCATTCAAAATGCCCCGGAGAAGAAGCTGACGCTTAGCCAAATATACCAGTATGTAGCTGACAACTTTCCTTTCTACAAAAAGAGTAAAGCGGGCTGGCAGAACTCGATTCGGCACAACCTGTCTTTGAATGACTGTTTCAAGAAGGTTCCGAGAGATGAAGACGATCCAGGTAAGGAGCATTGTTTTTGTAATTTATTGAACAAAACAGTGTGTTTAATCATGTAAATTCTAAGTGGCTACTACATGTTGTAAAGCAGTTAATTCAAGCTAGAACTAACCCAGAACCCAGAGCCCTGTTGTACATAAAAAGAAAACTAAGTTCATCGGAGGGACATCAAGTTTCTAGAGAGAGAGAGAATGTAAGCAAGAATGTAAATTATAGCACTTCTTCTAAATATTGATTATTGATCCCAAAGTTTTACAAAATAAGCAAAGTAACGATTAACAGAATATGTTTAAAAAATCGCAGAAAATTATTTGTGATTTTTGGTATGTGGTTGATCTACATAATCAGACCATTACAAAATGGGTTGATTATATTAAGATATTGCATTTATTTGTGTAATATATATATATATAAATAAAAAACACTCAATCAATGCAATTATTAAAATAACTTTGCTCCCAGAAAACTCTGGCATTTCCTTTTTTTGGTTTGTTGTTTATTGTTTATTACCCTAAGTATTACAAAATAACCAGTGTATATATATATATATATATATATATATAAATAAATGTATATATATATATATATATATATATAAATACAGGTAGAAAGAGAAAAGATGCCAATGTGAACATTTTGTACCTGAGCTCATTATTTGAGCTCTTTTTCATTTTTTTGTTCATTTTTATATTTTATTTTTATTCTGCCTTAACAGGAAAAGGGAACTACTGGACACTGGATCCCAACTGCGAGAAGATGTTCGACAACGGCAATTTCCGCAGGAAGAGAAAGCGCAGATCGGAATCCAACGTCGCCGACGCTGTAGCGGGTAAAGGTGAAGACGTTCGTCCATCCTTAGGGGGAAAAGGTGCGGAGAGTCCATCCATAATGGCACCGTCGTCCCCCGAAATGGAAGTAGGTTCAGATGATCGGAAAAGTACGTCTCCCCCGGGGATCACGTCCACACCCTGCCTGAACAACTTCTTTAGCAATATGACCTCCTTGGACACAAGCTCAGCGAACAGACAGATGTCTTTGGGGTTGGTGAATGAACTGACACAGAGAAACATCACTGGTTTGGGCACTTTCCCCCCAGGCTCTCTAACAGAACCATCTGTGGACATGCAGGACAACAGTCTGCACCTCAACAGGGCCTCTTATTACAACTCATTCCCCACCACCAACAACCAGGCCAACCAATTCAACGGCCATTTTTACAACACCTTCAGCGTCAACAGCCTTATATACAGCAGGGATGGAAGTGAAGTCTAGTTCCGAGGGGCATTTCCTTTCCAGGCGCCATTTTGGACCCTACTGTCGGGAATGCTCGATAGGTCACAATGAGTTGTTACTTCATTTCGACTTAAAGGTAGACAGAACTGAACATAGGAGGAACACGGATTATGGACTACTATTTGCCTAATTGCTGTGTGAAAATTTACCATTCACAACAGCGTCTACGAACAACATGCGCAAAAAAAGACTGATATATGCGTATTACATTTACGTGACTTCAGAGTTTACAAAGATGACATATAAAATATTTTTACATATACTGTATATAGATTAAGACTTTAAAAATGGAATGATTATAGCCGTGGAATAAAATGTCTTGTAAATATTATTGTATACATGTTTGAGACTGGAAACAACCTTTTTTTCACTTTTTTTTAATTTATATACAAATTGCAAAATGTGGTATTTTGGATTTAACTAGGAAATTTAAACTGAGAATGATTTATGCAATAAATTTTTTTTAAAATGTATTTCAGATTTTTTTCTACTCTTCTATTTCCAATAATAATAATAATAATTTCCAAAATTTCATTCATTAAAAAAATAAGAACAATTATATTGTATTAAGGAAAAAAAAGCATTCCCACTATTATGCAGAAGGATGCGCTGAGAGATCCTGATATGTAGAATTTAAAAGAGTAATTTTGGATTTGTCAAGCCTTAAATCATACATAAAAGGGCTTAAAATAAGTACAATGTTAGGATAAAAAAAAAATTAGTTGATAAACAAAAATAGTTATAAGAAACTAATGTTATAGATTCTATGATAACCACCTTATAACACTCTTATTTATTTTAAACATTTTTTATTTGCTAAAATTTAATTTCTTTTTAATAACTCTTTTTTTTTTTGCAAAGTTTTACTGAACGTCCAAATAGAATCATATCGGGTGATCTATAAAGGTATCACCTGTGCACAATAAGGAACATATTATAAAAATAATAATAATAATATAAGTAAAATTGACAGCTTTTATACATTTTTGCAGATGCTCTGCTGGCTAATCTACCTTTTTGCCATAACTGTCACTCTATGGTTAATTTTGCCGCAAAATTGGCATAAAACATTTTTTCCTCCTGTGATCCCTTAATAAATCAAAATAAAATCTTGGGTTTTTTTGTTTTAACTCTTCATAGCAATAGTTTATTCCAAAGACAATGAATAGAAATTTTTTTTTTAAATAGTTGTGCATTTTTTTTCTTATATAATTTTTTTTAATGGATCCGAATGGGAATGCTTAGTGATCGTGAGCTAATGAACAGCAGATTCCTAACCCTGTGATAGCTGGACACATTTTTTTTTGGTTTTCATATGATTCAGCGATCTGTTGTTATTATTCCATTTTATTGGAAAATGGCTGTCAGCAGGTCTGGCGCTGCCCATTGGCTACGCCTGCGCTAAATACAGTTTGACACATTGTAGCCTTAAGTGCGTCATGTTGGGGCCAAACTCAGTGTGACTTTAGATTAATCAGCTAAGCTCGGAAGTGATTGCAGTTAATGAAGAGGAAAGTCGGTTCCATACCTGGGAGCTTTCTAAATAGGCTGACCCCGAGGGTCTTTCAAAATTAACGCTTTATAGCCTGTAACAAATATTCTACTTCAGTCGTTCACTAATGGTGACAACCCAATGGCTTTTATCTGTGCTTAAGCAGGGTTAAATATTTTGTATGAATTAAGTAAAACATGTATTATTTTCAGAGCTGGAAGAAAGCCATGAATTGCATTGATGCACAGTTTTAGTCAAATAAGTGCTAATTTAACATAGAAAAGTAGACCATGACGATTCGGCCTATCTAGTTTGCCTATTTACTTGACTCGACCCATAATAGGTCCAGGACAGCCGTACTCCTATGCCGTGGATGTTTAAATTCCCTCACTGTGTTATCATGTCGCTTCTGCTGGGAGGCTGTTCCACTTATCTACCACCCTCTGAGTTAAGCAAAACTTCCATACATTACATCTAAACCTCCGACCCCCTAGTTTTAGATTAGGAAACCTCCTGGAATGAACTTCCCTTCTTTTCTCCTAGAAAGTTTAAAGCTAGACAGTGTTATCGGTAAAAGTTCCCCAAATTACAACAAATGAATGTCTTTCAGGGCTGCACACAGTTGGCGCATTACAATACAATGCATAGTTAACCCTTTGCATTCCGTGGACAGCTTAGATGATGGTAATAAGGCAATATTTAAACCTGTGGTGCTCAGCCTGGCTATATGGGAATATATCTTATGGTGTCTCTGTTTAGCTCCCACAATGCTATATTGAGCTGTTTTAATACTTCGGGGACCAGAGTCGCCAGTGCAGTGAGCGGTCGCCAACCGGTGACTCTTACAAGAAGGACCCTTTAAACACAAAATGCTTCGATTCACGTCATACCTATGATTGGTAAATAAGACCTAAACGCACATCTATCAGCCTTTCATAGACTAATTAGGTGCCTCAGAGGGTTTAACTTATCGCGCACCCCTACTAATGTCTCATTTTAACCCTTTCAGTTGTAGACCAATGAATTGCGTACATAAATGGTTAACAGACTAACTCCTGAAATATCTTTGCTCTAAATGATCCTCTATGTCTCTCGAGTTCCACAGAGCTTACTAAACAGGGTGCGACTGGAACCATTCCGTCAGGAGTCAAGGAAATGTAGCCAGGGTGTTGATGAGCTGCTGTAGTCTTTTTATTTTTAACCTATTATTATTATTTCCAATATTATGCAATTAATCTTCAGATTATTAATACTACATTCTTCTTTTTATGTATATATATATATATATATTATATATATATACACATAATAAATTGATAAATATATAAAAAAACAAGCTATTGTTCCATAAAGCAATCTTCTTATGTTTTTATAACATCATTTTTTCAGGAGGTACAATTATATCAGTGCTAAGGTGCCTTTACGGTACCACTATATTCTTTATTGCAAGGTATAAGTTAACAATAATATGTAATTGCATGAACTGGGTATTTTAAAGGTTTAAATCAGTATACCGGACATATATATTTTATTATTAATATAATTGGTGGCGGATAATCACACTTCCATTTCAAACATCTGTTACATCGCCAGATCTTGCCTATTCTTGCAGCCAGTACTGCATGCCGTGGAGTATTTGGCCTCTACTTTAATAAAGAAGGATATACAAAAAAATATCAATCGCTAGAGAGCATCAATATAACATATATATATATATAATATATAATATATATATATAACATATAATATTATACATCAATTTCAGAAGCTTATCAGAAAAAAAATTAAGTAAAAAACCCTGCAACTGTGTACATTTTTCAAAAAATCACCAGACCGAGGAGTTTAAAAACATAGAATCGGACAGCAGATAAGAACAATTCTGCCCATCTAGTCTGCCTGTTGTGTAAAGACTCTAATCGGTCGTTGGTCGCGTCTTAGATTCTGGATAACCATATGTCTACCCCATGCATGTTTAAATTCCCTCACTGTATTACCCTCTACCACCTCTGCCGGTAGGCTGTTCCACTTATCTACCACATTCCAGTATCTAGTGGTCTTCTCCTGCCTTCTTTCACCTTCTTGGTTGTAGCATCACTAAAATAATTAGCACTTTATAACGCAAATACCATACTTTCCAACGATGATGATCCAGAAGCTGTTAATACGGCAGCTGAGTGGGATTTAAAGGACAAGAGGAGAAAGCATTTATCTACTCGCAAAGAAAACATGGTGGAAAGACCTTGGTTTCATGGCATGGATCTGGGGGGGTGATGGATGCGTAAGACTTAAATGTACTCCTTTAGCTTCTGTTGTTGATTTTTTTTGTATGGGGGTCAAATAAAAAGGATTAACTTGACCAAAAGTGCTTTGAGGGATCTGTGGTGTTTGAGAGTAGAGTTAGAAGACAGGAAAGATTAAGTGGAGGAGATTAGTGGTCAGTGGAAAAGATGGAAGAGATTACTTAGCTAAACTGCTACAATTATACGTTAACCCTTTAACCGCCATGGATCCGACTGAAGCATTTAGTATTAAGGGTTACAATAAAGTTGACCTCCCACATCGCTCTCATTCCAACTCAAATATTTGAGTCCTGTGTTTGACCGTATTTGAATATGTTGTCTTAGAACAAACAAAGAGATAAGGACATGAACGATAAGAAAAAATGTAAAAAGAAAACAAAAAGTTGAGAACGTATATTTTTGTCCAAATTGTTGTCTTTATTGACCTACGAACACTTAAGTCTGCGTTTAAAGGTAAACAGGGTAAAATAAATCACAACGCGTTGACTCAATCATTAAAGGTCTTCTTTTAGATTGATTCCTCTGCTCTGTGAATTAATAAAAGGGACATTATTAACCCTTTTACGTTAATATATTTATGATGGTGGGAAGAAGAACCTCATATCAAAAAATGTGAACAATGCCCTGTCCTTGGGGTGAAAATACCACAAAGGATTAAATCATTGGTGTGAAACCTATTCCTTGAGGGGATTTGGTGGAATGGCCAATAAATATAACCATAATGAATGAAGAATAATCTGAATATAAACTTGCTAACATACATTTACAGATCATTTGTTTTAACTATTATTTGATATCACTGATGTTGTAGGTGATGTATTTAGGTATTCAGTAGAATAATTATGTTATATTTAACTTTAAATGTGTGAAACATACTTTTAGACTTAAGAAGGTTTTTGGGGCACAGGTCAAGAAGAAAAGTATAAATAGTATCAAAATGTATGAATCGAGGACAGGAGTCTTATGGAACAGTCAACCTAAACTAGGACATTTGGTCACCCAAGTGGAATTGTGTTTTCTGTGGTCCATTAGTGCTTAATGTTCTAAAGGTAAAGAAGTATAAAAAAAACATGGAAACTTTCCAGGTTTTGCCGGGGAGGCTCCGGGAAGAATCGCCTCTTCTCTGGGTCTTCTGGTTGACACCCGAATCCTCCGGGTTGCGGGAGTGGGGTCCTGACACACCCCACTCCCTCTCCATTTCCATCTGGTTAGGACCACCCAACAAATGTCAGTGGGAACGCTCACCGACGTCAGCGGGACCACCCACTGACATCAGCAGGACCACGCACTGACGCCAGTGGGTAGTGCTGGATGTGTCCTGCAAGGGTGGGCTCTGGGTAGCCGGAACCCAAGAGTTCCAAGGTATGACCGTGATAGGTCCCTTGTTTAACACCGGGGCCTTCTTAAATTGACAGTAATGTGTTATTTTTTTACAAGTTCTCAAACAAACTAGAAATTTTGTGGATTGTTAAAAAAACAGGAGCTAAATGTGATGCATTGTGAATGTGTCAAAGCACGTACACATTATATATGCACAGTTACAGCATGTGCAGGTGTATATCCTAAATATTAAAGGCTGAGTGGACGTAGTTCCAAAACTCGATAGAATATGGCCAAACATGAGCAGGACACAGCCAAGTGGTGAACTAGTGCCACTTAATGATTATTAGGAATTGGGTCTTATTATGTTTCATAAATGAATATTTAGCTTCCTAACTCATCAGCCACAATTTGGGGTTTAGTAAAGATGTTCTAAAGCTAAAAATAAGTACTACAGAATGTCTAGTTCTTCTTCGAGATGGTCCTTGATGTCCCAGCTTTTCAAGGACCTCGGCCAACTACAGTCTAGAGAGCCTCAGAATTTCATCCTTGTACCTGGATACTCCAGCAAAATTATAGAAGTTTATAATTAACTTAATCATCAGCGTAATTACAACAACAACAACAATAATAATAATAATTAATAATTCTGTGAAAAATATTTGATTAAAACAGTCTCACAAACTCCAACAATGTTTATCAAACCAACCCTTTAACTCACTAGCTTCACAATGATATATTAGCAGTAAAAGTATCTCATCAAAAAACACTAATAGGAGGGATTATAGCTAAACTCTTGTGACAAAATACCATCGCATTAAAGAGAGATTTTCAAGTTTCTTTCGTTTTATTTGACAGCACAAATTACAACATCAATAGGTTTCTTTTATAATGTTCCCGGCTTCTTTTTCTAAACTAAAGCCGATATTTTCGTGCAAGCCCCCGAGGGTTTATGTGTAAGTGCCTGTTAAGGAAAGCTGTTGTAAGAGAAGGATTTTTACGTGAATGAGCAGTTAAGACTGCTCATTGTTATAAAAAAGGAGAAAAAAAATGCAGTTTCAGGAACGCCCAAGTAGCAGCAGTCTGGAGGGATAAAGCGTAAGCTCCATGAGAAGTTATACGTTTTTGGTAAAGTGATGGTGATTCCTTTCAATAAGATATTTTAGATATTTTACTAAATTCCAATGTATACAAGAATACCGTGAATTGGGTTTGGCCATCTTAGTATCTAACTATACTATAGGAGTCATCGTTTAAACAATGAAATATATATATATATATATATATATATATGAGATTGTAAGAGTTTTACTCGATTGGGAAACCAAACTGAATGGTCCTACACAAAACAGGTTGAAATATGAATTTTTCAAATTAATAAAGCTTAACAATTCTTACAACAGCTATTAAATATGTAAGACTTTATAAGAATTTATGTATATGAAGAAAAAAAATGACAAGATACCTAGTCTATGTAATGCTAGAAAGCACTTCTATGCTGAGACGAAGATGGACATGTGGAATCTTCCAGGAGAACTTACTATAGATATAATTTAACCCTGCATAGGATAGACAAATGGCCATTCTGCACGTAAGACACTGGTATATTTTGGCTGGATGCTGTACTAGGCCTTCCCCAGGGCAGCTTCCCAGTCGTAAGCCCCAAACTTGCTCCGCTACCATCGACCAGTATACTGAGTGTCAAGACGGAAGATGCTCCTCTACATTTTAGGGATGTGAGGCATGTGGGTATGGACCCTGTGCCAGGGAGGCTAGTGCTCTATAGTATATAAGGGCCTATTACAAGGGATATTTCTGATCTGCCCAACTGACCCATGGGGCATTGGCGTACGATATCGCCCAATAGGGTAATGTGCCCTGGTTATGTGGCAGAGGGGCTGCTGCCCATGAAAATTACCACCCTAGACGGCCCAGGCTGCTCTTAAAAATAAAGTTGCAAATGGAACAATAGACTAGTTTCCCAAATAGCAGAGGACCATGAGTAGGCGAACACTCAGAAATAAATGATAAAGTTACTATTCATGCATATAAAATTTACTCACGGACCCTATGTTTTCCTCTTATTAAATGCAAATGCATGAACTCTCGTAGACCAGTAGGGAAAGTAGATGCTCCACCAGAAGACCACAAGGCGTAGAATGTGTAGGGTGTGCAATGTCACCAACCTGGACATGATCCCCAGAATCTTAGGTCTCCCCCACCCTGTTCCCCTGTTCCTTCTGACATTTCCCTTGTCTATTTCTGATTGAGGCTATTCACGTCTGCTGCTCTCCAATCTTCTCCTAGGATCTCCTTGTTCTCACCCATCATTCCACAGATATTTTTGCTATATTCTTAGGTATTTTTCCATAATTTCGTATTCTACCATCACTCATCTGCTGCTGTTATCTCTCCTTTTCACTCTCTAAATAAGGCATTTTCTACCAATCACTTTTATGACCGTTATGAAAGTATGTAACCTGAAAACATGTGCACAAGAAGCTTAAGCTACATTTTGCATCTTCAATGAGAAGGTATTAATAGGCGTTTATGGTGTTCCGTTGCAAAGTATAATCTATGTACAATGTATGTTTATATCTAATGTGCAGCTGGATCCTAACTTGTTCACTTTGATTTAGGAACAGGGCTACGCCATCAAACGTCCAGGCCAGGGGACAAAAAAAACGTATTTGGTAGAAAGTATCAAAGTAGACAATGAACATTGACAAGTCCTAACACCGAACCAAACAGGGCTTTAGAATTCAGCCTATATGGTCCAGACACAGCAATAAACATTATCCAAGATGCCCTCTGTTGAGATGCCAAGAAAATAAACTGTTGGCGAGTAGACTTGGAGGAACTTGTTCTCCTTTGTCTGCCATTCCATCTGTTTAAGAAACATCTAGTCTGCTTTGTGCATTTGGCCAGACCTACCCTATGGTGGCGCCATGATTTTACGCCACTATTATTTGCATCGACAAAATCCGTCCAAATAGGATCATGGAATATCACGATAGATAAAGGACAGTTAACCCAACTGCCCAGTTTTCAAATCCAATATTCTCCTTGGCTTGCCTTATGGCACGTAAGGAGGGACACCATGAAAATGTAAAGGAGTTTCTCAGCTATCGATGGTTGGAGCGTCCCATTAAGAAAATTAACTGTAGCCTTTTGTATTTTTGTGTTGTTTTTCTTAACATCAATCTTTACAGACATGCCTTGGATAACAGTTAGAGTTTCCGCTTTTAAGGTATTTTTTTTGATATATTTACATATTTTATGATATAGCTTTGGAGAGATGATACTTCCTCACCTATTTATCTCCCGATCACGAGTGCAGGTGATGTGAATTTCAATAATTTACATCTGCAAGTAACTCATCACCCCCGAAACTTCAAAAAGAAAGGTAATGTGGGTGACGGGAGATCAAACAGAACGGTGACCGAGACCTGCGCTGGGATTTTTCATTAGGGTTATAGATGCAGGGGTATCGTCAAATGTTTATGATCTTACGCTAAAACCATGAAATATGCCATTTTAGAACACTGAGACAAAATATATACAGTAACCTGATGGAGACGAATATGAACTTGGGTTCATGGTTCTTTAAGGATTCTTAGAGGTCAGGGTGTTGACAGGACCCTAAGGCGATGATCTCCAACATGCGCAAAACTGCATTCCTCTTTGTGTGCTGTGTCCTATAGGATCTTACCAGGAATGGCTTCAAACCTCTGTCAAGATGACGAATGTCCTTGTTGAGTCACAGGAATGATTCATTACCTGCTAAACAAAGTAATGGGGGTTAAATAGGTGGCTTCAGAAAGCCTAGGAAAAAGGATGTTGGCTATAAGTACAGCTACCGCCGTGGGGCATCATATATCCCTCGTTATCAAAGCTATCTTTCCTATCTGAAGTTTGCTGACCATTGGTCATTTTTACACCGAGATATTTGTCTTTGCGAGATATGTTGTACGTTGGGCTGTGAAAATCTTCACTTTCTTTGCATTTCGGGTGTCTTAGGTTAATGGAGTCACGGTATCTCACGCCTTATCTCATCGGAAAGACTAATAGCCATCGCCTACGCTGATCAACACGTTTTACGATTTTCTAAACAAATGTGCCCCTTGGATCAAAATTTAATACCGCGTAACAATATAACCCAACTGTAACAACATACGTCAAATAATTAGCTCCCGAAATAAATTCTATACAGCCATTGCATTAGAATGGAAGACAAGAAACGTGTGGGTAGAACCCTCTTTATTTTATAATTGTTATTTATTTAAGGCCATTGTCACAGTGAATTTATAATACGGTGGCACTAGAATGAACCGCCCTGATTTATTAAAAAAAACCCTCTTAATTTCAGATATTTTTCTTATAAAATGCATTTGGGTGTGATAATGCAACTAAAGGGGTCTGGGGGGCACCAACGTTCCTTAGGTAAATGGCATATGACTTCATATAAGTCAGTAGCATACGTAGATGAAGCTGATCTCCCATTTACAAAGTAAACTCTAACTCAAATAACTTTAAATACAAAAATGACTAAAAATGTATATACTATTTACGATAATATAAAAATTTAACACAATGCTGCCGATATTTGTATTTGTAAAGCACCGGGTACTTAGCCTTCAAAACAAGGACTTGGAAGTCAGAGATGCACAGAATTGACCTCTCACTGTAAGAAAAGGCGATCTCGCACACATTCTTAAGGCTGAGTGGACCATGACCTAAGATGAGATGAGTCTGTCATCCAAAGGATGCAAGCAGTGATCCATTACCTGCACAAAAGAGAGCTGCCTGCAAGCTCAGGTAAGTTTAATGCATCAATCTTTCTGGGAAGGAACGGCAAATGCGAGGTGATGAAAAATGAAAACGTCTCAAACTCGGCAATCAATTGGCCTGATTGACTGCAGAGATCGGGCTCGTAAGTTCATTAGATGGTCCCGTCTGACGATCACCTGGGGAGCATTTGTGTTAAAAAAAAAATAAAAAAAAATGTCAACGTATAATATTTTCCTTTTCTCTTTTTTTATGAAACGGAATAATTGTTTTTAAGAAGCCATCTTTCAGATAATAGTTTTGATTTCATTTGCAGAAGATCACATTGAACTGTTGTGTCTCGTATTTGCACCACAGAGCATCTTGGAGCCTTGAAATCCATCTATGGCTCATTATTACTATACTTTCAATGCTCTGATTTAGATTTTTTTTTAAACTGTCCCTTAATTTTCCATGTTACTTCAATAAGGAACGCATCGGACTTATTCCATCACCCAAACAGGAAGTTGCAACCGACTTCCTGTACTCGTCATGGAGCGCTTGCTCCTCTCATTAGTAATCTAAAGGAACAATTTATCACATTCACAGCGTTACATGTTCATTACAAATACGCGTCCTATGAATGTATTTCTATTTATTGTTTTGTTAATCCATCAATCATGTAATAACTCCGCTGACATACAATACACACATTATTAAATATCAAATTCTATTCTCTGGAATGGGAGTGGGGGTTAGAACTACTTAAACTTAAAAAAAAATGTAGAAGTATTGATAATATTTTACTTCTGATCCAGAAAAATGATGATCAAACATGATCCTGCAGCTGTGTCGTCAGTAATGTATGCCATATATCTCGGCACATGTGGCTTCTTTAAAGGGACATTATGTAGAAATAAATTAGTATTAGTGCATTAAAAGGTTATTTTTTTAAATGAAACTCTGGCTGAGCAAAAAGCTCGCCTCTTCTAACACCAGAGGAAATACAAAGATATTCTTGATTGCCCAAAATCAATCATGGACTAAAAGATGAAACAAAAGCTTAAGGTTTTAGAATGGCCTGAAGAGCCCCTGGAGCTGGAGCAGAACTCCTGCGTGAAGCTGCACCAAGGTGGCCACAAGAGAGCCGCATTGGCACAGACCTCCATGGGCCAGTTACAGGAGATCAGAGGATCTGTCCCACGACCTCATCTGCCCACAAAAATGGAAGAGTGGGGCAGCTATACGAATCTGCGGTCCCAGGATAAACTATTTTAGGGAATCTTTACATACAAACTTCCCAAAAATATTGACACTTTTAATCACATTCCTGTAACCAAGCATTATTTCATTGTGCATTATTAAGCATTGTGCAAATCCATGTATAACCCAGATCCAGACGACGATTAGTGAATTATATATATATATAAGTAACAATAAGAATATATATTTATTTTTCTCTGTTTATAAATACTGTTAGTCACAGATACGTCAGCTCTAAGATTCATGACATGCTGTAGATGCAAGTCAGGGCAATCCCGGTAAAAGCTCCATATCAGCTAATGTCTCGAGTTTTATTGTTATTAATGACCCTGGCACATAATTAAGGACACTGTCAACATGTCAGTCACAGACAAATCATCTCTATGAAGTCCCTTCCATCAGGTGTCATAGGAACATCTTTCCTTGGAGTAAAACGTTGGGTCTGTTCAGGCTTGTGTTGTGAAGTATCAGGTATCCCTGTGATTGGGACATTGAGAGGTTACGTCCATTTTTTGCAATACCTCGAACGTCCAAGGGGACGCTAGGCATCCAAACTCCTGTAGTAGCAAAAATAATCCAACAAATAAAAAACAATTATCCAAAAATCAACTTGAATAAATACATAAATATTTCTTTCCCAACTCCCGCAAATCTTTAAAATAAGTTTATGATAATGAGCGATCCATACATTTGGTTTCATTTTGTAAAATGTGTGTGTGTCGGTGGACTGTTATCTTCATAGTGAGGAACGTTCTGTGAGGAGACATTGATAAGATTTGGGGTTTTTTACATCTATGCTTTCTCCCGTGGGTCTGCATATAATGTCATATATGTAACTATATATATAGTCCATCATGACTATTCAATATGAAGCCAGGATCTGATAGAGGCCACTGCATCAGCTGTTCTTGTCTAATGATGGCATTCTGAAGACCACTACGTGCCACATTCATCAATTCAGAACTTTCCACAACCTAAACCTTCCAACAATCTAAACCCCTAACTATAATGTATAATTCTGACTAAGGAACAGGACGTTCCAGGCATCTATGGATGTTTCTCCAAGTGAAGGTTCTTCAAGGTTCTTCAAGATTCTCTCTTCCCCTTCCAAAATGCTTCTGCTCGGTAGATAAGATCTCATCAAAACAAAAGGAAGACTTAACTAACCGCTTCCTAACAAATACAGCTTTACTAAGCATAGGAAAACCTTCCTACTGGGCCAGCGGGAGTGAGTAAAGGATACCATCAAGCCGTATTCTGAGCAAAGAAAATATTCGACTCAATGTTTAAGGAACCCCCGTTCAACCTGTTTGATGACAAACAATGAATTTGTCGTAGCTACGGAAAGCTACAAACGTTGGGTAGAACTGATACTTGCGGATTACCCTCCCACTCAATTAAACGGTTAGTTTTTTTTCTGCAACACGCCGTCTTTTTGAATCAAACTTGGGTCACTGTTAGGCTGAGGTAACATTAATTATTTTTCCGCTTGTCGGATCCCATGAAAGGGACGTGAAAATGGCCTGTTTATGAAAGACCGCGAGCAAAAGCTGTGAGCTGATTATGTCAAACATATACAATGCTTCCTCTAGAAGAAAGGATTATGGGCAACAAACCATATCTTACACCTGCATTCAACTCCCGAAAAAAAAAAAAAATTACCGGCGGAAGACGTCTCCATGGATATAGATTGCCATAGGCGAGAAAGTCAGAATATCATTAACGTGAAGGAAAAGACGTCTTTATTTTCAGTTCCTACTCACGTTGAACCCTTGCCAGGTAGGGTATCTCCTTACAAAATCTTCTAGGAAAATCCAGATACAGTTTTTGTCGGCGTTTAGTAACATTTTTTTTTGTTCCTGTGGGATAATATATTATATTGAGTATTCCTCTGATTACAATTTATGGAACGTTTCCAAATATATATTTGAACTCTTGTAATGGTATAGCAATTAAAATTACCTCCTCGCCTAATCTACCCGATGGAAGGCCTTAAATGGCTTATAGAAACATACAACTTGGTTGTAGATTTAAAAAAAAAAACCATTTGATCCATTTAGTTTGCCTATTTTACTCATGTAAAGACTCGGACCTTAGTCTTTGGTCTTGTCTTAGTGTCAGGATAACCATATGTCTATCCCATGCATATTTGAAATCCCTCTACCAGTTCTGATGGGCTGCTTTTCCACCTATCTACCACTCTCCCAGTACAGCAAAAAGTTCCTGGTCCAACCTGTTCTGTTTATTTTTATATATATATATATATATATATATATATAATCCTAGTACTGTTGAATGCCCAAACCCTACTCTGAAATAATTATTGTAAAATGTATTCATCATTTTTCAGGGAATGCCTAACTGTCATGTGACGCAAAAGCAGACACTGATAGGTGGTTGCCATATAAAGTGAAAAAATATCTAAATATTACTTTGTCTATCAGCACTATTCCACACACACCCCACTGTACTCAAAGGGTTAATGGAATTTTCGTGATGGAAAAAAGGCTAATACAAAATATATTGTAAAATGTAATTTGCAGGGATTTATATAGCATTTGAAATATCATATATTTTTCTGGATTTCCCTTTTTTTTGTATCATTGCCCACGGACCAGACTGGGGAGGTCAAATTTTAAGGTCAGCTTCCAACAAACCATGGTCATGTGACCACATGCTACTCTGTCATACTTCACAGCCGTAGTCGCATCAGGTAATTGACTAGTTTGCCCGATGGCCAGTCCGGACCTGACTGCCTCCCAAAATTCTTCAATATTGAACCAAACCACCATAGAGATTTGAGAATAAACTTTCTTACTGTAAAAATAAAAAATATTAAATTCATCAGGAATTTAATCAGCAATTTTTTAATAGGAAGGAATTATTTTAATTAATAAATGTGGATATATTTTATATTATACTATTATGGCCCAGCAAAAAAAAAAAAAACAATCAATTTTTTCTCGCAGCCTCATGTAGACTGAGATACTTTGGATCTTGTACTTTTCTGAAACATGAAGCATCTAATAGCTAAATTTGCAGACTTTTACAAGAACAGTAGTTTTGCTATTAAACATAGTATATATTTTTTAATTATTGTTGTTCTTTCTTCCATGTTCCCATATTTTGTACACTTCTTTCCACCTTGGAATGAATTAATTGCCAAACCCCCTATTTCCCACCCGTCTTCATAAAATATCTGAAGGCCCGAGTAATTTTCTCCAGAACCTGCAGACACGATCACAAATTATATTTAAAGGTTTATACACTAGGAGCCTTATGAGACATTCGATTCCTTTAGCGTATATATATCATTCTGCTCGGAAATGAATGTTTACATCTTTACCGATGTAAAATACCCCAAATACCTGGGGTCTCAGGGTGACTGACTGCTTCCCTGGGTCTCCAGTTCCGTGTCTTTTGGTCGCGCTCATTTCTCCTCCCACTCACAGTCCATTTAAGGGCATCTGGGGCTAGGCCCACCCCCATGTGTGGCTAGCCCCACCCCTTGTACACATAGTTCCACCTCCACACGTGTAATTCCCAGCCCCCTCGTGAAACTACTACTAGCTCCAGATGGCCTACCGTGGGAAGGAATGTAAATAGCTCGCGCTCATATTCATGTTCCTGGAACAGACAATATGGTTTACCGGTTTGCGAAAGTATATTAAGCACAAATAATACACAAGCACTTATATTGTGTGGCAAGACGTTTGTGGCAATGTACAGATAATGAGATTTACTAGTATAACGTGTTTTCTTTTCTCCTTTGAGAATAAATATCCTATTTGTGTTACAATAAATTACGGAACTCTTTCTGTATTCAGATCAGGACACCTTAGACTTTACAGGGAGAGTGAGATGTCTCGGGTAGCCATACATACAAAGAGTTTTGGAAACACTTTCTTCATCCAGCCATGAGAAAGGAGAAAGAAAACGGTTCCAAGTCAGGATAGTGTGACTTTTGGCCCATATGACCTTGAGTTGCTGCTGAAGATCGATGTTTTTTAATAGTGGTTTACGCAAAATAGGTTGTAGCTTGATAATGACTGTGACATACCACTTGCTACCAACATTCTATAATACCAGCCCCTGATTATTATACCTTTTGAATAAGATACTGGAACTCGTGACTTGACCTTCACAGTTCATGTTTTTACCTGGTGGTGTGACCATGCCTTACTTTTGGTACTTCCCTCACATGCCGACGATTCGAAAATGTCCTGTCTCCCCCAAAACCTCAGATCGTCTTTTGACTCTGTTGCACATCTCCTTTTTTTTTGTATATTTCTCCTAAATAGGCGGCGCAGGATGAAAACTATTACAACTGGACAAAATATTCAAAATCCCTTCTGCAGGCGTTATCCCAAAACGGCAGGGGCAAAACTGGGTGGAAACGACTAAAGACTGCCCACTGATGTCACTCAGCATGAAAGGTTTTCTGGAACGGTGTGCTCATCATGACATCACAAGCGGCCATGCGACATATTCAGCACTCGTCATACATGTATTGTAGAAACTCCGACGCAGGAACAATTTGCATAATTTATGCCTGTATTATCCTAGCAGCAGGGTAACACAAATCTAATGCTGATAGGACTTTATAGCTCGCAATACCGAAGACAGCACACGCCATATCCTAATATTTGTGTCCTAATGCGACCTTTGCCGTAATTGCTAGTTTCACACAGTGTATCTTTTTTTTTTTTTTTTTTTAGCCAATGTATCCAATTTGCGCAAAGCCTCTCATTAAAACCGCTACCATTTCTGGTCACCTGTCTATCCGGCCCCGGCTTCTTCTCATGCCCTGCTGTACAGGTTATACATTTGACCTGTTTAATTGATTAAGCAAACATAGCCCCAAATATTATTTTTTTTCATAGTTTTCAGCTATAAACGGGGCTGAAGCATTGAAAACGGGCCGGATCTGTACAATTAAACACCTGTTCGGACATTGTTCCCTGATACCCGGCTTGGCTATGTCTATTTTTAAATGAAACATTAGACATGACATGTTAGAACCCCGTGTGCTTGTCTCAGTCTGTGGTAGGACAAAATCATTAACATGGCTCCATCAGGAATGTGTGTAGGGTTCATTCTAATTGGACATGACTGTCTAAGAATGACTTAGGCTCAAGTCCAGATCTCACTGTCACTTATTCTGTGTAATAAGCTACTACTTCTGCCTCTTAATTCAATTTTTTCCTATTGGCGGTAATGAATTTGGACGGGTCATTGTTGCTCGCCAGGAAATATGCAGAGCCCGGCCATTGTCAAGAGCTCAATTATGGAGGCTTTCTTTCCGGTACAAAGTAAGGAGGAAAAGTGGGCATTGCTGACAGCTGGAACAGTTTCTTCACCAGCTACAAAAAATCCTAATTTTAATCATCATAGACTAGAAATTGTGAAATATACATCTTGGTAGCCACATGAAATTTTGTGATACCTGTAGTAAGTACACTCGGTAAGATCTAATCCAAGGTTAGGAATGATCCAACATTTTTTTTACAACAAAAAGTTGCATGCGCTCCTCATCATTCTTTTTGTTCCACTATTGACAATTTTTAACGTGGATAATTACAAGATAATGCACTTGGGGCATAAAAACCCAAGGGCAGAGTATAGAAGTTTTGAGACTGTCCTAACTTCAGCATCTGAGGAAAGAGATTTAGGGGTAATTATTTCTGAGGATTTAAAGGTAGGCAGACAATGCAGTAGAGCAGCACGAACATTCTAGCAGAATACTTGGTTCTATACGTAGAGACCTAATTTTTTTTTTTTATAAAGTCCAATAAGAAATATCAGTGGGCGTTCCCGATGATGTCGGGGACGTTCCCACTCATGTTAGTGGGGGTTCTCACTGACATCGTGAAAAGCACCCCCATTTAAAGGGAAAATAGAAGCGGAGTGGGGCGTGTGAGGACCACGTTCCTGCGACCCGAAGAGTTCCCAGGTATGTTAATGCGGTAGCGACTGCTCAGTATGAATGCTTCTCTTTCCATTGCCTGTAGATAAATAAGTTATTAAACATCTAGGAAAAAGGCATAAACCCCTAGATTACTAGAGCCTTCCGCCAACAGATATAAAAATAAAAAGTGACCAATTCATCCAATTAGGCCAATTCATCTTTCTTTTTCTAAAATAAACACCATTACCCCTTGGCTTCCTGACCCACTGGAAAATAAATTACAAATATCAAATGCTTTGAGTGGATGCTTTTAGTGGATAAGAGATGGTAAGGGTATGAGCTATAGTTACACACTCTCCCCCGAGGTACCTGATGTTACACCCCTGAATAGGGGACTTCTAGGCATGACTAGTCCCAGGCAGGTGACTTCATAGTATGACATACCCTGTGCTAGGATACGATGTCATATAACAATGCTCATCAGTGAGCACAGTGGACGTTGCATTTTAAAGAACGCTAATAGGAAAAAGCACATTACTTGGAGATGCCCAGAGGAATTTCTTTGCCATATTTTTGATATTTTTTTTATTTTTTTGCATTATTAATGTTATTGTTATTAATGTTAACCCAAGATTATAATCCATGTTGTTTTCTTTAATGGGAAGTAGGCAGCTGTTTCATTACTCAGGGCCCGTCACTTAAATGTCTTAAAACCGAGCTTAAGTGAGTTTAAGTAACATACACGTCACTTGTTAAAAAAAAAAAAAAAAAAAAACTGTCTTAAAACCGAGCTTTAGAGAGCTTAAATCACAGCGTGAATGATTAGTACATTTTCCATTAGCTGACAAAGCCTACAAGGAGACTGGCCGTGAATGGCTTAAATTCACAATACAGAATGTCAAATTTACAGCATTAATACGAAAGAATAAGTCATCAATTATTACACAACGGGGTGGAGAGACTAATAAGTAAGAGAATACAATTGATAAACCTTTATAAACGTCTCGCTGTAGAAAGATCTTAAGAGAGAATGTAAATGCTTATGATGTCGGATTTGAGGTTACAAAGACTACTACATTTGGTTAAGATAAAAAAATAAGATTATAGATAAATATTAAAGGCACGAGAGATCAGGCATTAAGGACCATCTTGGAATGGCGACTTTTTTTATTTTAAATCTTAGAAAAAAACCCTTTCCTTCTTACAATTGAAGAATACTTTGCGTTAATCTATTATAGTTTACACAGATTATTCTAATCTGTATTATATATTGATGATTCTGGAGGGGGTAAGATTCAAGGAGGAGAGGCGGAAGGGAGCCCCTGGAATCAATAATGGGTTGCATGATGGGTGGTGGAAGGTAAATGGGCACTGAATTAAAAAAAAACAGCATTTTACAACAGCAAATACTTTATTTAAGGGAAATAAATGCGTGGCTGCTGTTTAGCACAGACGGAGCTTTTAAATATTATACAAAAAAAAAAAAAGAACCACTCGCATTTGGTAATAACTCGCATTTGGAGATATTGGAACCAATACGGTCATATGGACTAGTGGACTTGATTTATTCTGCACTTTTTCTGAACTTTTTTTTAAAAAATCTGGACTTTTTTTGTTTATTGTAAGTATTATATTGTATTTAAAGCATATAATTAAGTGCCAATATATATATATATATATATATATATATATATAAGACAGATAGGTTTAAAGATTTCTTATATAAATATATAAAAGCTGCTTTTGGAAAATACATCTTTCTGGGGACTAAAAAAGAGCTAGGCTTAGAAATGGTTGTATATACTGGAAAAAATATATCAAGGGCCGCCTAAAAGAACATAACATATAGTATTTATATAGTGTCCTTCTCCCAGTCGGACTTAAATCGCTTTAACGCACACACTCGTAAATGATCGTTGTTGTTATTATTAGCCAATGAAAGGCTGAGTTGACCCTGCAGGGGGTTGAACCTGCGCCGCTGAGGTTTGAATAGGCTCTGCATACAGAGGTATTTACTAACGGAGCTATCTCAGCGATAAGGATGCCCGTGTCCAGGTCTTTAGCCAAAGCCCTATCTGTCTGCGTGGGTCGGACTGAATCCACCAGGTCTGGACTGGCAACCATCATCACATACTCACCCGACCTGCTGCTCCAGCGCCTTGACATGCCTGACCGCCTGCTGTGTGAGCAGGAAAACGTGGCTGCGCATATTCAGCTCAAGGTACCGTGGCCACCTGGCCATCGCCAGTCTGGCCCTGCAATACGCACAATAAAACTGGGGGGAAAAAATATTCTAGTTAAAAAAAAGGTCAACTGAGTGTGAGAAGCCCATGGGCTAAGAGAAAACGTTAGAGTAATGGTTACTTATCAAAAGGGGATTGTGGTGCAACATTTCTAAAGTGCTCCAATCAGTAGGATCATGCGATTAGACGCTTAGTTAATAAGGAAGCCATATTAGTTTATATACATTACCCTGAATATTCTGTGAAATATTTTGGTAGAAGGTGGTACCACCAAATGTACCACCAGGAACATCAGCTCGGTAGCATCTTCTCCATACTTCACAGTCGCTTATGGGTATTTTGTCCGACCTAATGTCTAGAAGGAGCCCGTGGGTACATCTTGGGTTATCGTATCCAACACAGCCTTGCATATATCTACAATCGTCGAACAAGACGAATCCACATATCCCTTACCAGCCCTGAGCCGGCGCGCCTGTTCACAGACCATTCCCGGGTTCTATAGGAATCAATGTCTTAGCGAGAATTATTTTATTTCGCTTTTACCCAAGGCCCCAAAAAAACGATCGAGACTTTCTTTTGTCAGGACCACCCCAAACAAGCCTTACACAGACAAGTTTGGGCAGCCATATCGCAGAAAGCCATGATTAAGGCTCCTGTGGTTAAGGCCTACCACATCAAGCGTATGAGATTCCTTATGATGTAACAGGTGTACGAGTCAATATCGCCATTGTACTGGCACATCAATGTTTTTTTTTTTGTAATAAACTTCAAAGAAACCCCCTAAATCTCTCCATATAACATTGGTAACTAAGACGAGTATTAAGAGACATTTGGCATGTTACCGAACTCCGTGGAATATATTAAAATTCTTTAATGACATAGCTGTTAATAATTTTTTTCCCCCAAAAAAAAATCTGTTATAACACGCAAGAATATTTTTGTCTGATTTTTCATCCATTTTTTTTTTCGTCTCACAGCAGCCCACGTTTCGTTTATCCCTGCACTATTACAACACGAAAATCGGGCAATTAAAAGATATTAGTATTGACAACATCATTACACGGTTACGGTTGTTGTATATAGGCAAGAACAGCGGTATTACCAGCAATAAATACAAACGTCTTTTTTTCGGTGCTAATTTTTTGTGGGCTTTAGGAATGTTTACTGGTAAATAGAGCCACTTTCTTCTCCAATTTAGCAGAATGAATTTGTGCAGCGAATGAATGAGTGTGCAGTGAAACTAGTGGAATAATCATTTCCCAAATCACAACTGATATTATAATTTCATCTTGGCTTTGGAAGTCAAAGGTCGTATTTACTATAATCAGAAGCACGCGTGTTTTCTAATTCATCCGCCGTGCTTTGTACACAGCATTCCCACTTTGATTACGACGCCTGCATTTCTCCTAAATCAGACATTATAAGAGAAAAGGTAGAAAAAAATATTAGTTTGCTGTAAGTCGGAACTTATTGCACACTATTTTTAGTTTATTTATTTAACATAATTCACCTTATTTTATTCTTGTATCTCAAAGCAAGATGCTCTATACAAGTTTACGCTTATAAGATCACACATATATACACTAAAGTTCAAAGGTTTGGGGTCACTCAGCTGTTTTCATGGATAACAAGGACATTTCTGGCTGTAACATAATTACAAAAGGGTTTTCTAACCATCAATTAGCCTTTTCAACTTTAACTTGGATCAGAGAACACAACGTGCCATTGGAACACAGGAGTGATGGGAGTGATAAAGGGCCATTGGAACACAGGAGTAATGAGAGTGATAAAGGGCCATTGGAACACAGGAGTGATAGGAGTGATAAAGGGCCTCTGTACGTCTATGAAGATATTCCATTAAAAATCAGCCATTTCTACTAGCTACAATAACAACATTAACCCCATCTGTGTTGGATTTCTGACCCATTTCATGTTATTTTAATGGGGGGGGGGGAAGCTTTTCTTTAAAAAAACAAGGACATTTCTAAGTGACCCCAAACTTTTGAACAGTAGTGTGTATATACATAGTCAGGCCCAGACGCTGGTGTCAGATGCCGTAGGGCACTTATCTGCAGCTCTTGCAGGGAATGTTTTTCCTCCCCAGTCTGGCTCTTAATAACCTCACCAGCTAGGAGTAAGTATCCAGTTACTGAATTACGGTATAAGGTGCGAGTTGGAGGGAACAGGGCATTATTTAATTATTCCAGTATTACTGTATGCGCTAAGAGACAATGAATAGGTTTTCTTTCCACGTTATTATCCCATGCCCCGCCATTAGCATATGCAGACAAGCCATTAGTGGTGCCCATTATGTGCTAAAGAGCAGTGGGGTAAAGGGATTCACAGACCTGGAGTCTCCACGGGAAGCCCAAACACAGGTCATTTGGTGAGGGGAATTGAGCATATTAAAGCATAGTTGCCAACTTTCCTGAATTTGATGGGGCAGTCCTAATAACCAATCCTTTGTTTTATCTCTATAGCAGACGTAAAAAAATGATATTTTAATTCTAGTCTAAACAATGGTACATTTTGCTATGAAATTCTATACAGATTTTTTTACCCCTGGATAATACCACAATCGGGACGGTGGGGGGGGGGGGTCTGACAAGGGGGACAGGGGAGCAATTGCCCCATAGGCTGCTTTCATATGAATATCTTGAGCCATCGTATACAGCTTTTTGAGTGTTAATTGCAGTTCCGCATAATGCCACCAGGGCGTCTAAAGCTACCAAAACTAAAGGTAGTGTCTACCCTGACTGGATCCTTTCTGTTCTTAATGTATGCATCTTCTAAGCAGTCCATTTGGTAATTGTGCTTTAGAACAGGTCTGAATAGCGGCCATTGACCATATTACCTGCCAAATGTTGATCAGGACACTAAATTACTGGACCACCCTGTGGATTTGCCCCCCCGGGATAAATGGTAACATTACTCCCCTCAACACAATAACACGTTTATCATTAATTTTTTTATTTTTTTTTTTAATACCTATAAAAAGCTTTCTACCCCCCCCCCGCCAACTCTTTTTGTTGCAGTTTTCCTTAATTTTTTTAAATGTACTCCTTGAAACGTTTTATTGTTTTTAACCTTATTATTCTAAGGACTTTTTATTTGTATTATTTGCTAACAACTTCAGTAAAAACAAATGGTAAATTGGAAGAAACGGAACATATTGTGAAGTCATCTACGTGTGCCTTGTTGCCATAATGGGTTGTTTCATTCAGCCACCACGCTCACGACGGCACAGATTGGGCTGGAGTCAACAACTTGTTAGTGTAATTCACTAATCAGAAATCTGGCCCGCTGACAAGGTCGGGAACGTCCCAGGGTTATTCAAGGGCAAAGTTCCAGGTTTCTATTAGAATCCCTTTGTGTCCTGGAAGGTTTTAGACTTTGCGAAAATGAAAAATGTGTTATTATAAAAAGCTGTCCACATATATTATGTGCAACGTGTGAATCACAAAAATAAAACTATCGCTCGGCCGGGGCCGCTTTCCCACCCTTTGGATCAATGGAATATTTAGATTTAAAAAAAAAATAGTAATATATTAGTTCGAGAGAAACTTGATACTTTTATTACACCAACATTGAAGAAAATGTAAAGTTACAAATGTTCGAGACCCCAGAGGTCCCTTCTTCAGATTAAATGAACAAGGAATAGAAACATTCCAAAAAGAAGTCTGAGAATTCTATTTTTACTGATTTAAAAAAAAATTACTATCTTGCTGTGTTTGCATGAAAAACAGGTTAGACAGGGGTTAAAAATTGAGGCCAAATAGCAGAGCCCATGGAAAGGATCATAGGTAAATTCTGGCGTATTCTGGCCTAGATTGGCTGGTCCAAAAGAAGATCACTGAACTTCCCATTAAGGCCGCCACACTGCCTTTAAAAGTGGCGCACCGGGATATGACATCATATCCCGACACCCAGCACTAAGGACAGCAGAGCGGAGGGGACGGGAGATGGTGCTGCCCTGGGTAAGGACTAAGTTAATGTTAAAGCCCCCGCATTGTAGAGAGCCCGGTCTAGTGGGGGCCTCCGAGCATACCCTTGGTACACGCTCCCTCTGTCCCCGCATACTGAGCGAGTCTGAGCCCCGGAACATGACGTCATTTCTTTCTGGCCTCACGTTATGTCACCTCGCTGCATTCCTGCCTCCCTGTACCGAGCCAAGTTTGTTCGCTTTATACGTATTCCACGGGAGCAGCCATCTTAACTTCCTGTGCTCCGGATCTCCGGGATTATTGCTCTCTCATTAAGGTATCTCTACCCAATTGTTAAATTGCTGATTACTGTTGACTGGTTCACGCAGCCTTTGGAAAAGGAGAAGGGAGAAAAACAACCCAAAACTATTAAGCGGATGTAAAAAGTGTTTACCATTCAGCAGTCTGTGGCAGGTTGTAAATGTTAACCCCTTCACGACAAAATCCCGTGTACCGGCTCACAATTCATTGTCATTAATGTGTTTAAGGACAACAGGGATTAAATATGCTACATTTTGTCTTAAAACCCACATCTAAATCCCAATGTATAGAAATCTATAGGTTTGTTTCAAGGGCGAGGGGAAAACAAAACTAATCAAATGTAAAGGATCAGTTACTTTATAATTACTCAGCGATTACTAACGAGAGGCAGGAATTGCATGGTCTGGAAAATGTACCGCCCTATCTATGGATATCCACAGCAAATCCCAATTATTTTTGTAATCGCTAGTTTTTAGTCTCCAGCTAAACTTTTCAATTTTGGAAGGAAATCAACAAAAACGAAAAGTGTCAGCTGGTAGCTCCAGTATGTCCTCAGCAACTGGTATTTCGAATGCATCACGACCCCCCCCCCCCCGCCCCCCGTTGGAAGAAAAAAGTAACATTTTCACATTTGGATAACCACACCGCTCGATAACACTAAGCAAGACAAGAACATACAAGCAGAAGGATGTAACAGTAGTGTCTGTGATTCACTAAGCCTTCATAAATCTCTCTTTGTGACAGAAACCTCTCCAGCTCTATTGTCAGTTAATCGAGTAGCATTTTTTCCATTTTTTTTTTTCGGTGCACGCTTTATTAAGGGTCAGGTTACCCCCTCCCGCCTATACCCCTCTCACATTATTTTTCTTCTCTCTTCTATTTCTTGTAGAATTCTTACTCAACAGAAGGCGGCTGATGGATTGTAGCTGCAGAACGTCCACCGTTCAAATTCCGATCCCAGAAATGTGTTGGGAAAAATACACATATTTTTAAATGATATTAAAATTACAATTAAGTTATTTTTCACTTTAGTTTGCACATTTTTTTTTATTTATTACAGTTTCTTGAGAGCTCATTCTACCAACCTACAGTTTTAACTACTTACTGTAGATAGGTGTCCAACAGAGCGAACAATTAGGATATCTTTGGGTGGCTTATGTCCTCTGCCAAATTTCTGTATGATCTCAATGGGATTAATGGGACATTATCTCGGGGGGGGGGGGGATACAACATAATGTATTCAAGCTCTTTGTGAGTTCAGCAGCTCGGTATTGCTGTTACTACACTTTTTATTGACTACGGAATGGCCAAAGGTGTCCTGGGAACCTGACGGCGGTTAGACAGGTCTAGCTTGACAATGGTACAGCTCCCCAGCTGTCATGGAACTACAACGTCTGAGAAAAAAGGCGTTTTAGGGTCAGAAGGCATATTTCTCAATTCATGTACCATCAGTCACCAAACAGAACCAAAACAGCATCATTACCAACAATGCCCATCTTTTCCGGTCTTTACAAGGAGTCTTGGCAAGGAGTGATCAGCCTTGGGTTGTTACCCGAGATTAAAGGACGAAAAAAACCTGATATCACTCTGTTAGAAAAAATAATATCCTTAATAGTTTCTGATACCTTAGGAGCAACCGACGAATTCATGTTCTTAGTCAAATCCGTTTTTAAGCTTCCAGGGTATATTCTTGATAGGTAAAGACAATGTCTTGAGTAGTTTGTGATTCCTTTTAGCAGGAAGAATGTTCCGCGGCTTGATCAATAATAACAGCGCCCTTAATTACAGCTCTAATTCTGGTTTTATAAACTCGAAATCACGAAAACGATCCATTCCTACAGGTCGACTTGGCGTTGTTTATTTCCAAGGTAGATATGTGATCAGTTATCATTATAAGGACCTGCAGCTGTGCGTTCTGGGCTCTGAACGCTTATAGAAAGAAGAAATATTTCCGTACCTCGTACAACACTAAATAGTGGTCGTGTTTTAAGAACCACCGCCTTGTGGTATTTAGTATAAATATGCCCTTTTAACTGGGGTTACTTGCTACTGAGTGATCTCAGCTCCAGGAAAAGGTTTAACGGTACTAAGAATAAGAACGTCTGGCTGTTCTAAGCATATATATAGAAGTGTTTCATTCATGAGAGGAGGTGTAATCCAAGTTCTATTATACGGCATTATTTAATTAGAGGTCGGGGTTTAGGATGCTGATGAGGAGGAACATCCAACCTAAAGTGTCAGCGATGTTATCCAGTTAAGGTTTTGGCAGCTCTGGATTACTCAACTCTTATAGAACGTTGAAGGTTTTCGTTAAGGATAAATCTTAACAAATTAAGTATTTTGTGTTTCTAAGTATTTTCAAGCCATATGAAACTTCAGTTTGAACCAGTGTGACATTTTGATCTTTAAAAGAATAAAATAATCAATCTAGTTCATTACTAACGAACAAGGTTGGATCCTTTCTTCAGCAGTTTTTGACTATAATTGATATAATTTTGATAGTTAGTTGCGCACATCTTTCAAAAGTTCTCTTCTCGGCCCACCTGAAGAGGACATCACTTCTGGTTTTTGCCATCAAAGAACAAGTTTGCAGGAGAATTGTGGTTTCAAGTCCCTAACCCGCTTTAAAGCGAAAAGGTATAAGTAGCAGAAAGAGGACATTTTTCAGATCTGTGGTCAGACGTCATCTCCAGAAGGATATAGATAAAAACTATCATGAAAGACTCCGGAATCTCAATACAAGTAGCTTGGATGAGTAAGATGGAGTGATGCGATAGAAACATTTAAATACATAAAGGGATTTAACAAAGTAAGACCCCCGATGTTTACATTTCCCCATAAAATACATATCATGTTTCTCTTCTTTGGATGGATACATTCATCAACAAATACCCTAACCCACTAGTAAATTGAGGAGAAATATTAGCTTATGATATCATAATAATAATGTCATGATATCATGAGCGGTCACATGATGTTGGCGATGTGTATGGGGGGGCAACATTTTTCCTGAAAGTTTCCCTCTAGACCCAATAGAACCGAGTCAAATAACCCTTCTATATAAACAAACTGCTCCATCAGAGGTTAAATGGGAGCAGTAAACTAAGAAGTGGGAAGTCATCGTTTAAACGGATGGTTGGAAAGGCAAGATCCTCAGTTGTGCTCTTAAATAAGAAAAAGCCTTTCTGGTATTTACAAGTAGAAAGTTGTTCGTGTGAGATCTGCTTGAACATGTGTTAATCCTGACCATTCAATTCAAGTAATTACGCCTTCTCAAGAGAAAAAAAAAGATTAGATACATATAGAAAACGTCTCAGGAAACCCACCATCCCGAGATATTATTAATATTAAAATCCCAGAGCGTTGGCACATATCACATCCCTGCTCAGACATCAGAAGAATACCGTCTGGAATGTGTGTGGTTCTTGTTTCAAAAAAAAGAAAAAAGAAAAATGAAAAAAGATAAAAAAGAAAAAAAAAAAGAAAAAGCCCTTAATCACTGCAATCTGGAAAGCACTTGTTAGCCTGCCACGCAAGGACATAACCGTAACAATAGTTCTGTTGTTAGATGCAGAAGTCGTAATGCATCATTAAATGTCGTTCTTGTAATTTTAATATTTGCATTTTTCCGCAGCCACTCTCTCTGGCTATTAAAAAAATGGTTCTTTATCTGGGAAATAGTACACCTCGTATGTCTTTAGACGCACTTACCCTCCAGGCAACAGGTGTCGGATTCCTCCAGCACCCAAACAACATTTATCTCAATATAGGACCATCTCTTCAAGAACATGAAGAGACAGGAGAGAAATTCAAATTAAAAGAGGGGTTATTTCATTAATAATGATCACTTTAGGAAGATGAGCACCTTTTCAGCGGTACTTGTTGTAACCACATATCTCTTTTTTAGATTTTGTCCTAGATTAACCGTCCAGAGATCAAAAAAAGGGATTTTTTTTGTTATTTTACGTATAGAGTGATCATTTTCCGTAAATGTATTTAATGTTGCTACGAAAAGGGTAGCTATGGAAAATATTTCATAATTTTATTTATATAGAAACCAAAAAGGAAAACCATTTTTTTCCTCCGGAATTCTCACATTGGAAAATTCCCAAAAACGTAGCATTGTAGTAGGAGTTCAATTTATTTACAGGTCGTTAAAAAAATTACCTTTTTTTTAGTTAACATTGAAACATTTCACGGCTGATAAGAGCCATTCGCCCCATCAAGTCTGCTTATTTTTTTCCTTACTGTATTAACCTCTACCAATCCTGATGGGAGACTGTCCCATGTACCTACCACCCACCCTGTAAAGTAAAATGTCCTTACATTACATCTAATGCAATTATATGGAACGTATATATGGAAGATGAACTGGAGTTGTTCACTTCTTGTAGTACAGAATGATCCACTAGATTATGTTTAAACCAACATTTCTATTATAGTTCTTGTCTGTGTAAAACTTCCTGAGGCAAGTGTCCTCTCATCATGTTCCCTAACCCTGATGCATACGGAGCTCACCAAACTCCCTCGTTAAGGAGCTCTCTTCATTTAGTATCTACTCTAAGAGGTTCACTTATTAAAGAGGGCCTTTTTAAGATTGCAGATAAGGGGACTTGACAAGATACTACAAGCCTGTTGTCCCTTTTGGTGAATATATGTTATAGTACTTGGTCAGTCTGAAGGTTGTTAGCCTTCCTCTTCTTGACCATAAGTTAAAAGTTTTCACCAGCTGTATGGATTTTAGAAATTGTTTTGAATATATTGTATTTAAAACAATACTTTTTTTTTTTTTAAAAAGCCACCACACTTGCAAAGTTCTTCCATTTTATTCCATTGATGGGTCCCAAAGATCAACATGGGCTCCTTGCAACCACTCGGCCATATATACATTAGCAATATCTATAAGTATAAGGCCTGACGGGTGACTAAACATCAGGGGTAGGCAAAGTCTCCGTACAGGACACCAGTTCCCGTGGCAAGGGCTGTGAAGGTCCATAGAACAGAACTAAATTGTCCACCACAGACCCCACCAATTGTCCACCATGAGAAATGTCGGTGACTACCCCTGATACACATGGTCAGGTCTGTAACATTATAGGTTATGTGGATATCTATTGTTTAGCACATGATGATAAAACATACACTATACACAACCTGATGTGATATGTGATTAATTAATCTATAAACGCAATAACATAGAACATTGAACTAAAAAAAAATAGAATTTCAGAAATGGAACCGTTCCATTGCCACGTAGTCGTAAATCATAAAAAGCGATATGTGTTAATCGGTTTGGTGTCTCGCAAATGACATAGAATAAATCATGAGTCTGGAGGATGACAGGGCGACTGGGTTCCTCGTGAGATGTAACCTCGGCTTTTAATAAGGACACGCACTGGAACATGACAGCTGATGACTTTTAAGGATCAAAGGCTAAAAACTAATTCTCTCGAAAACAAGAAACACATGTAAACGCTGTCAGCTCCTGCCTGCATGAAACCGAATGCTTAATGTTTATTAGGATGATGTTATCCTTCCCACCAGAAGATCTTTGTTTATTGTGAGAAAGTATGTGTCCTTAATGAGAAAACATGGCTGAGAGGAATGCGAGGGCTCAATGCTGGTCCAAAACATTTACTGAAAGATGCAAGACTCCGATCGGTATTCCTAGAATGTTTGGAGAGTTCCGGGTCGTTTTATTATTATTATTATAATGAGTATATGTTAGGATACGCAATGTGTCCCGTTGTGGCAATGTTCAGATTTTGGAATCATTGTTGTCAATGGAGGGTGTTAAAATTCAAAAGCGGTGGAGATGTTGAGTGTTACGAGGCAAGAGATTGCGGTATATATATACGGTATGGTTGTTTGGTGAGAGAGAGAGAAGAGGAACAAGTGAAATGCATTTATTGTACTAGAAGTCCTCAACGACATGGTTGATAACTCTTTTCTCCAGCAAAAGCTCAATTCCTATAGTATCCATGGTGCAGCTTTGTTCTAGCCAAGACCATACCTCTCTGACTGCACCTTGAGTGTCTCCTTATCTGACACTTGTTCCAATCCCCTATGTCGTTCTATTGATGGTGGCCCCGACCTTCAAGATCCCCAGACCACTGACGTCTCCACGTGGCCCATCCTCGCCTTCTGTCTGATCCCCCCCCAACCTCCTAACAGATCGTAATGTCACAAGAGCAGGGCCCTCTTCTCCTTCTACGTCAGTATGTTTTAAAGTGTGTTCATGTTGCTGTTGACTTTGTGTACTATAATTTTAATGCTATTGGTAATAATTAATAAGAAGTAGTATAATGAAGCTTGCTTGCTTAATCTAGTTTATAAGGCTTTTTAAAATTCTAAATGAAGTTTGGGTTATTAGAAAGAAAAGGAAAGAATGCTTTCATCTGTGGTTTCAGCCATTCCGGCGGTATCAGCGATAATTCTCCATTCTACCCCATTTTATACACAAACAATCTTTCAATTCAAGCTTTACTAGGATGACAGAACCACAATCAAACATTCTTCTTTATCACGCCTATGATAATAATAGAATTAAATAGTAATCTTCTACACTTTTCATGTCTGACTCAAGTCAACTTAATCGTGTAATGAAGAAAACGCGATGAAAATGGTACCTGGCAAAGAACGGGATTTCTTGGATGTTAATGAATTAAAAGACTACCATATGCAAGAATTATACAAAACAGTTTTCCCATTGTGTTTTTATCTGCTTTCAAAAATTATCCCTCTGCAAGAGCGGGCTCTTTTTAATGGGAATTGCTTAAACTATTGTTGGTGGAAGGCATTGAGGTGACATGATCCTTGTCCCAGCCAACCAAACCATGTGCCCATCAGTGGAGGGTGATTCACCTGTTCTCTCAATGTTTTTGGAGTTATTCTCAGTCTTTGAGGTTTATTCACTAAAGAGAAACTTCATTTTAAGGACAGGTACTGTGTCAGACCCTCCACTACCACCTCTGCCTCACTCAACTCCTAGTTTGCTCTACGTCAATTACTCATGCTTCACGGTGCTAGACCCAGCTGGTTCCTTCGACTTCTGATTCGGTGGTACCTGATACTTCAACATGTAGCATACCTGCTCCCTATGCACTATACAGGGTCAGCCAACCTCTTTTTGCAGGAGAAGCTAATTGAGGTTGGCCCTAAGTAATGCATGGTATAATAACCCCATTGAAACATTCACTTCTCTTGCAAACTCCCTCTTTACTGAAAAAAATTACATTTATGCGCATTACCATTTCATGAATGAGTCCTTTTCACTGACAAACCAGATTAAAGATTTCTCGCTATCAGGTTTTAGAACCTTGTGACGTTTACTGTCATACGTGTCACCACGATACATGACTCACTAGGGAAAACAATGCATATACCGGTACATGTCACTGGTGAGACATCAGAAACTTTTAACCTTTAGCTTTATTCTTATTGGAACAGCCTTGTAAAAAGTCATGGGTGGTTCTAGTGCATGTCTCTCTCTCTCTTTGTTTTTCTCTTGGTTCAGTAAGTTCATAGAAACTTTTAGGCAACCAGGAAGATTGACACCATAAACCTTGTGTTTACAGATGACAGAATTAAGCTTTTTGGCATCCTTCCTAATGTTTACATGCAGAAAAAGTCCATTTGGGTCTCCAAATTCGTCCTGTCACCTACCAAGCAGGGGCACATAGTATCCTTCTCCGGACATACAGTATTTAGAATGAAAGGACATTATTCCAGTATTAATCAACTTAATCAACGTTGGTTGCGTCAAAAGTATTTAAGTGTTTTAAATGGTATCATACAGCCCCAATGGAGCAGCCTTAGTGGTCGGCTTCATCGTGCATCCAGCAGTGGACCTATGTTACTTGCTCTTATGTACCATAAGCGAAACCGAGTCTGGGTTGCTCTGCTTTACTCCGCTACAGGAGTGGGCTGGCATGGAGGCAATTGCCATCTGGGCCGGGCCGACCTGGACTGGGACGCTTGCGGACGCAGGAATGGAGTGGGATCAAATGATGTGATGTAATGTGACCCAGTGGTAAAAGCGAGGCGGCATGAGTGTAAGTGTGTGCTAGTGTGAGTATATGTATGCATGAGTGTGTATGAGTCTTAGCATGGGTGTGGAAGTGCGCATGTGTTAGTTACCCAGGGGTCAGGGCGTCTGTGAGTTGCCCAGGGGGGCAAGGGGCCGATGGGGCCATTTGGCTTTACCTGCCCTCTGGGCCAGAAGGTCCCACCCCTATCTTGTACCCACAAAAAACAAAGTGACTACGGTAGGAAAATAAGGTTTCGCGGTGGCCATAGTACATATTTTACACAATGATGGGCAGGCAGGTCTTGGAACGCACATGTTGATCCAGGGACGAGCCGGATCAAACGTTGAAAACATATATTAGGTTGCATCTAATTAAGCACCGATTGTAACCTGCATGTGCAGTATATCTTAGTTCATTTCATCTTCTGTGAATGTTATTGTGAGGGTATTTATTTCACGAACACACTTCCTATACCTGTCATTTGCAAATAGATTATACATACAGTATGAGCAATCGTTGACTCTTAACAAAGGCTCACAACAGGCTCTTCAAATGTTTTCCCAATTATATTTTTAAATAGCTCGCCATTGACAACAGCAAGGAAGACTTGAAAGCACTTTATGTAGATCCCGACACTCGCCCCACACATAGCTCCATGCAGCGCGGAATAACTGATGAAAGCTTTATTGGGGATCCGCAGAAGCAGCAGAAACGGCTTTCCTGCAAAACGCTCATATACCGTCGCTAAGCTTACCACGTAGGCGTTCAGTTCTACACTCTAATCCTCTAATTACCGTGGCCAATAGAAAGCAGTAAGTCTCTGAAGTATCTCTCCCATTCTCTGTTTACCTAACGTGACTGTAAAAAGTAGAGTAATATCCCAACTGGGGCTTTTAGGATGCTTAAGAACACCGCTCGGGACAGAGGTGTGAATATAATGAGCGTGCCACTAAAGGATTTATCTCACTCAATATGCTTGTAAAACCACTTAAAACTAGCTTACTAACTAGCTGTAGATTTAGCGCTGAAACACTTGGTTTCAACAGATTAATGTAACACAGCAAAACATGTCATGAGACTGGGTGTAATGATGTGATTTCATTTGGAAGTGATAGATATAAAAAAAGAAAAATGTCTTCTCCAGTCCCTCCTTCCATCTTCTGAGGGCCATCTTCTCATTGTGTTTCTCTGGCCTCGTATTCCAGCCGGTGGGATACTGGTGGCCATGCCAGACCTATCCTTACAGACTGATGTCAAATAACTGTTCTAGTTCTTGACGGATCTACCCTGACTTTTGTTTTTTTTTTAGAATCTTTTAACCTCTTTCAAAACTCATTTATTTAGGGGGCTCTCTAGGAGACTGGAGTGTCCTTTTAAGCAATATCTGGGGGTATTCTTTTTTTATATAAGTAACTTGTCCTGATCTGCCAAGACAGAATGTGGATATGTGAATGTGACTTCTGTCTAACAATCTACCCACATCCTAAACGAAAGTCCTGCTGATTCAGCTCCTTGGTAAGCAATATAGCCATGGAAAATTACATAGAACTCACCAAACTTGGGGTACTTTGACGTAGTGGCGAGCTAAACGATATATTGCCATATAGTGTGACGGAATCCACAATACTTAATCTTTAGATGTGCTGATTCCTTGCTTTGTTTTCTGTACACAGTAGTCATTTTCAGATTTTTTTTTGTCATTTTTAGGTTATGGTTCTTCTTGTATTATTTGTGTATATCTACTATTTGCTATTCGAAAGAAATGAAATGCCCGACCGTCATTTGTATAAAGACGTTAACTGCAGTAGATATATTTTCAGGGGGTACAAGAATATCTGGTGTAGTTTATTGTTAAATCCCCACAGTATTTGTGGTCAGTATCTCCATAGGAAGAAGCATTAAAAATATGTTTATAAAACTAAAATAAAAGATGCCGTTTGATCCATTCGCCTTCAAAATTCTATACTCTTGGTCAAAGTTTTCTAAATTGAAAGTTTGCTTATTATATCTGCTAGGTGGTAGTGAAAGGATTACAAATCTCACAGGTGTTACAAAACAGTCCCCCTAATAGGATTAGAATGTATAGTACACAGCACAGTATATACCGATGACATTACACGGGAGTAAGTAAATCCTACAGACTAAGTCATACTCGGGTCAGGCGTTTTTGGCTCCAGTCTCCGATCTACTTCCATCTTCCTTTTTTCCCCCCCAAATTTTGGATGCAGAACAAAGAATCAGACAATTTCGTAGTGTGACAGGAAGTGTCTGACAACTAATCCCTTTACTGACACTCCCCAGCACCGGGAGGAAGTAACAAAGATTACCCAAATTGGCATATCAAAGGGCTCTAATTATTTCACCAGTAACGCCAGCCAATTCATTAAATTATCTTTCCTTCAAACGTCGAGGATGTGTGCTTCTCATAGAGGCCTAAAAAGAATGCAGTACGGTGATACTTAGGAGGTATCGTTTCAAACCACACATACATAGTTACGTAAATACATACAGTATACATACAGAGGAGGCAGGGAGCTGCAGCTTCTACCAAAGGTTGTTTTGAAAGAATATATATAAAGGCAATAGATTGCTCTGCTTCTCATCACATTGCCCAAAATTGCTCTTTTAGTTTTTGATCCTATTTTATTTTTATTAACGTGTACAAATTTTAATACAAGAAGGAATTAGCAAAAAAAAAAACAACCACAGGAATGTAGATTAAATATAGGAATATCTTAATCACCAGGCCATGCCCGGCATTAAAAGTAATCAAGCCAGGTGATGGCGCAACATAAGCCAAGTCATATGGAAGCTGACAAGGACCAAAATAATAAATGAGAGGAGGAGTGGCTCGGCTTCGGTTCACACTCCTAGAAAAAATGGCGTAGAATGAGCTATGTGCGGTTCTGCTTTCCTGTGCTAACCCTCAAGCTCTGAGAGGGTTAATGCTAAGTTTTTCCCTTTGGGATATTCCTTCAGCAGTAGAATTGACACAATTATGAGCTTTGGAGCCCACATCGGCGAAAAAGGCCCCGAGCATGACCAACATCAAAGGACGGCCTGAGCTGAGATTAAAAAGCCACCAACTGGTTTTATCTAATCATTTATTAAGAAGTAGTACAATGTGGTAATCATTTGATACTTATTATTAGTCTTGGGCACTGGCCAACTCCTTGTGTCCATGTTCGTCTTCATGTTCGTCTTCGTGAAGACGCACTTTTGTGAAATGCACCTGTACTTCACTGGTTGATGGCAGACGAGCCTCCTGCTGGCGACCAATAGAGTCGCTCGTACGGACCTTTAATTCTTGGAGTGGGGAGATTATGGTTCCCCAGGCCAAGTTCCGCCGTCAGTACGAGCGACTCGCAATCGAAGATTCTTCGGGTTTTGTGTCTTCGTCTGTTTTCCCGCCGCCATGGTCATTTGCTCGGTATTCGCACAAGTCTACTTATTATCTTAAATGTGTCATTCAAATGATTTTGTTTCAATATTTAGACAACTGATGACATTATATATTTCAAGAAATCTATTATTTGAGTTTGGACGAGCTAGTGCCTCTACAGGTGCTCCTGTTAGAGCTTCTGAAGAAGGACATCAGTTGAGATACCTTTTTTTTTTTAACATGCAGTTTGGGAATGTTTTTGCTGTTCTGGAGTTGGTGAGTTGCACAAGATCAACTCCACTTGGTCAAAAGAGAAGTACCACTTTGTTCCGCAGACACATGCCATCCCAGCAGGACAATTATCCTAAACACACCTTTAAGCTGTGTCTGGAGTATCAGAAGTCCAAGAAACTGTTTGATGATCAGGACCGGACTGGCCACAGCATGAAATTTCTCCATACATACCCAATGCAGTCCAGCAGCAGATGGGGGGTTACAGCATGTGCCCACCGGCTAGATATGTCTGGCTCCACACCATGTGAGCATCAAGACATAACATGCGCCCTTTTATATCCACCTGTTGGCCATGTTTAGGTCATTTCGTAGCCAGGGCACTTTTGGGTGATGTTCTCTCCACACTGAGCTGATTAGGTAAGGTAATTCCTCCATAGAATTTAATTATTCAGAGTGTCTGGCTGGATGATTAAGACTGAGCCATTCTATTACAAAAATGCAGCTGTCTAAAAAACATTATTTTAGGCAAGAAAAAACAGAGCTGCTGTTAAAATATTTTCTGAAATATTATTTTAGATGATGCTTGTAATAAATGTCGTCAATGAGATATATCCGTGATAACAAATCATTGTCTTCTGGATTACTACCGCCGCACAATCCATTTGTTAAAAAAAAAAAGAGATAAAAAGTGCAAACTGGAACGTTGAACAAGTATTTGTGGGGAAAAATAGATGAAGCCATTGTGGAATAAGCTGAAACTTGAAAACAAAAGCTGAAACAAAATTAGCTCAATTCAGCACACGTTTATGAAGAATAGATCACATCAGATAAATCTCTTGGTCTTCAATGGACTTGTGGGGGGTTTAATATTTAAGGAGCTAGAAGAGAGCGTTATGAATTGTTATGAATGGAACATCGTTGCAGAATATGATGGTGCTGCATAAATCGAGAAATAGTAAGAAAGACATTTTGAAATTGGGGTACAAAAGGGGCTACTAAGTTGATTAAGGGAATGAAAGGATTGAAGAGCACTTGGCAAAAATGAGTTTATTCACATGGGAAGAAAGGCGTCTCCGAGGCAGTCTCATAACTATGTTTAAATATATGATTTATATGCATGTTCGAAGTACTTTTCACTCCCGTCAATGCCAATTAAGGTTCATACCTTTCCAAGATGACTTAGACGCACTGGTTCACTGCCAGAGACAAATCTATCACAAGTAGTTGAATAGCAATCTGTGCAAGGATATAGTTACATTTCATCTTGCTTATTGAATAGGGGAAAATAAACATCTTTTTACCTATTTTTTTTATCTGCACTCTATGGGTGGATTGCTAATTAAATTAATTGTGCTGAATAAATCTTAGGCATTAAAGCCAGTCCTATTCCTCTAGTGAACCATGGAGTGGATCTATTGTTTCAAATCAAAGGACCAATTTATATGCCTAAAGCACCAAGAAACCTTCTATCACTGGTTATACTACTGCAAACATCATCTGTATTGGTCCTTAATATTTGCTAAAAGGACTACTAACCTACAGATTCCATAAAACCCAACCTACTTTTTCCACAGTCAAAGGTTGTCTTATAATAATGGAAGTTGTTGGTCCAACAAGCCACCTGTTGACCACTCCTGGTCTGTACTAGCTGCCCATGTTGCCATAAAAATGACTGGGGCACTAAAGCACATATGGCATCACACATGGCGCTTCCTAAAATCCGTGGCATATAATGGCCTAGGCTAACTAGGCCTAGGGTGGCAGATCCAGGATGGCTGCTGGGCAACTAGGCTTCCTAAAGTGCCGGTTAAAAGGGAGATCACTGATCTCCCTAACCGGCCCATCAACACTATGTTTATTTGCTTAGTTCACTTCCACTCAGAACATGCATCCTTAAAAAGGCGGAGAGCCGGGATATGATGTCATATTCCGATGCTCAGAAGAAGGACACTGAGTCGAGGGGACGGCCAGCGGTGCCGCCTAGGCTTAGGGCTGGGACAGTACCATAGATTAATATGTTATTGCCTGATGAGTCAAATACTGTGAATGGAAACACATGCGCCTACAGTAAACTTGACAATTTGTTGGGCATTCAACAGAACTTGGTTGTCATAACAGTCCCGGCAAATGCCGAGACTGTTGGCATCTATGATAAAGGGAAAGGTTTTTAGGTGAACACATTATCATGGCATTCATGAGGCGTTTGTAAAATCTCCAACATCTTTTGTGTTTTCAATAATTAACACACCAAAGAATCGAAATTCCCTAAGGAAATATAGCCAGCTATACATTACAGCAATTATCCTCTCAGTGTCACCAAAGCCAAAAATGAAGGTATAGCATACCTCGTGGAGACATGGGAATTATTTCCCAACCCCCCTCCCCATGTAATTAATTGTTAAATATGTGATATACGTCTTATTTACTATTATTTATTTATTTTGTGGACTCCATACTCTCTCCGGTCTGGGAAGGATGCATTTATGGAACACAAAGTTTCTCCACCATGTTTGTTTCTTCTTTTTCTCCCTTTTCCGTTTCTCCCGTTTATTTTGCCAATGTTTTTTCTTCTTATTCCCTATTGTCGCTGTTTTATGATTTGTCTTTTTTTATGAGAATGAAAATGCACCTGTTGACTGCATAATCTTGGCATATGGTGGAATGAATTTAATTCGAGAGACATACTGTTGAAAGCTACATATAAAATGTTCTGTATATACATTGTGCTCCAATGATGAAGTCGCGTGATGCTGCAATAAAATATAATTAATAAAAAAAAAATATGGTTTATACAATATGTAATCTAGTTTGCATTTAACTACAAAAGTGCATTTTTTCTTTCTTTTTTTTTTTAACGGTACCTGAAATACCTGCCTCTGAAATGTGCCTTAATTTAAAAAAAATATAAAGTAATAAAGAATTTGTTCTATCTCTACATATATTTTGTGCTATATAAATACTTTGACAGAAAGGAATATCAAATCGAATAGCAAAAATCCATGTTTATGGCCAACACGTGTAAAGTGCTGCCCCCTGCAGTATGTGGGATGAATACATTAAGAAATGGGAATATTCTGTTATAAGCCACACATGCTACAGGGCAGCACTATATATTTCTTTAAATAAAATATTTACTATAGATTACAAAACTGCCTATGGGGCCAATGGCTATTAAAGCCAACGACATGCAATGTTTCAATGTACCCCAACATACCGGCAACACTGTGACACCTGAGTGTGTGTGATGGCACGTGGGTGGCAACATGATGACGGGGGGTCGAGTCCCCCACTGCGAGCTGTGTTGAGGGGCTTCCCTCTGCTCTTATATAGCCCATGGTGTATCTGAACGGCGTGTCTCTGAATATACGTGTGACGTTAGATATGCGCACATATAGTATGGAAGCCAACGATAGTATAACACGTATGTTTCACATGCCTCTAAGTACCTAAACGCTCATCAAGAAGCTCATCTAGGACCTCATGAGAGTCAGGGACCTACGTTACACCCATGGGCTGTTCTAGAAAATTAAGGAATGTTGGCAGCTACGCATCAATCATATGTCCTTAAATGTAACATACTATATGTATCCTTACAAATAAATACATGGATTGTTGTCTTTTTCTGTATAATAGAAGTTTTCGGCGGTTTAATTTTGCCCAGAAGTATCAATTATCCACATTTACAGTTACAATTTGGTGGCAATTAACCCCGTAGATACAATTAATGCTGCTTTTTCCTCTACGTTTGAATGAGGAGGCTGCCCTCCTCTCTCATTCCCCGGGTAATTGGGATGAAATTGGAGCGAGCTCTCAGGTGATAATGTGTTTGAATTTACCGCTTCACTGAGCCGCCCAGTGCTTTACCTTCCAGCTTCATTAAAGCCCCCAGCGTTGGCTGGTAGCCCGGGAGCCCGGCTGCGAGAGTCAAGCCTTGTTTCCTGTGTCTGAGACATACCGTGTGGCAAAGACAGGTGGCAGCCGGCACCCAAGTGAAGGTGGCATCAACAGACACTTTGGAGCAAGTAAAGTAGAGTCAACTTTGGGAGAGACGACCTTTAGTTATCTGCTGTGATTTCCGGGATATAGGCTGGCCAAGTGTGATGGGAGTTGCGCTCCACAGCCAGTAAACTACTACAACTACATAAACCTCTTGGTCTGAATATATTACGGAAACCAAATTCCTCAGCAGCTGGAGGGCCATATGTGCCATGTTTCGAGACAACGTAGATAAGCCTGGAAGATGACCTAACTTTTATTGCTAATATATATAAAATAATATATAATATAAAACGAAGGAAAAAAAGAAATAAAAATACTCAGAGGATAAGACTCTTAGGTGAACGCTGTGTGGTTCTTATTATCTTCTCCAGTGACTGCTATTATATATAGCCAGTATATATATATATATATATATTTATATATAATATTACACACTGTTAGAATTATCTGTAGGGCCATGTTCTAGGTTTTTGGATACCGGGATCATTAATATGGACAGCTTATTTGCCGGTGATTCACATGAAAGTGTGATGGAGTGACCCTTTAACACTTTCTTTGCTTTTTGTAATTTTTTCCCAAAATTTTTCTAAAAGCGCCGTGTAAATTTTTGGCGCTATATAAATAAAATATAGTAATAATAATGAATAAACTATGTTTGGAGTTTAGAGCTACCAACAGTGAAACCCCAATAATACGGGATGTTTGTGGATACGGTTTTTGTCTGAGCAGCACGGACACTTTTTTTACATTTTTAAAAAAAAAAAAACTTTTCCTAACTGTGACAGCCAGGAATGCTTTATGTTAAAAGGACTTCTGTCTCCCAGGCGGACAATAATTTATGGTCAAAGAAGCAACCTTTGAATTCGATTAGAGTCTGTCTAATTAATTTTGTAGATAACTTGATACATGATTTTCTTTTTCGGTTTCTCAGTGGGAATCTCCCAGAGCACCTGGTGTGGGGTTACGAAAACTGGATGAGGGTCCAGCTGGCTGAGTGCTCCATGCCATCAAGAGGACGAGCGTGTGTGTGTATGTGTGTGCGTGTGTGTGTGTGTGTGTGTGTGCGGTTCTGCTTATGATCACAGAGGAATTCCTTCAGGCAAAAATTGTCTCAAGCAATTCTTCATTTTGTCAAATTCCTTCTCTGGCGAAAATGTCAGGGCTTAAAAAAAAACGTTTTTCTCGGCTGAACCAAGAGACAGTCCCGAGTGGCATAATGCACCAAATGCTCGTAGTAGGAAGCAGAAGCCGCTAAACCGCGGCCATCTTCAACCACCCATTCCACGCTCATGACATCACCCCTGAACACCCATGTCACACCCATGATATCTTCATTCTTACGTCGAAGGGGTTCCATGACTAGAGTTTTTATTTTTTTACGTTTTAGCATGTCTTTGTTCAGTTATAGTTCCCCCTTCCCATGTTTAATGGAATGACACAAATTATTTATTGTTTTTTCAAAACTTTTTTGTTTTTATAGTCTGTTGTTTATTATAAATAATATATAAAAAAATGAAAAAAAATTTTAACAAATAACACATTTTTACAATTTAGCAAATTAGCTCTCAGTGATAATGATCATGTTCAACAAGTTCCCGATTATTGCGTTTTATGTCCTCGGTCAGCTAGTGTCTGTTTTACCGGTCATGTAGCAGTTTAAGGCTCCAGTGATCTTCATCTGGTTCACATTTGGGTTATCTGAGAGTTATGACCGAAAGTATCCTAAATATTGGGTGTTTCAGCCGCATCCATTGCTAACAGGTGTATAAATAGACACATAGACCGCCGTCTCCATAGACAGACATTGGCAGTAGAATGCGTCGTACTGAAGAGCTCAGTGACCTTCTTTAACATGGAGTAAAAAGGGTAGCTACTCCAGGCCCAGTCATTCCTGGGGTCCCATAGCAGCTGCCCCTTGACCATGGTCACAGTAGTCACAACTGTCTCACACTTGGCCATGGTTTTGGAATGAGGTACCCAACAACCTCATACATGTGTCAGGTGTCCACATACTTGGTCATATAGTGTATCTCTACGTTTGTAGAAGACACAATATCATGTAAGACAGATTTAGACATAATAGGATTGGGCAATCAAATTGTGGATTGTAATTCAGCATTGCAAAATGTAAAATTAAGCATTTGGGAAGAAAAGCATTATACATTGAATGGCAGTTCTTATTGATAACAGATATCAGTGTGTGATCTCCGATCGAATAAGAATAAGAATGCCTTTTTATACATCACTAGAACCTCTAACAAAACTTAATAAGGGAATGGAAGAACTCAGCTATGAAGACTTTCCAAATTGGCTTCTTTACTTTGGAGAAAAGATTCTTTCAGCAGTGGAGTATGATTATTGTCTCCAAGTATACCCAAGAACAATACAAAAAGTTAACGTTAATTTCACTTTATATACAGTAAAAAAAAATACATTTTTCCACATAAAAAAAAATATTTGACGTATTACATTGATCCGCAGTTCTACAGTCTTGGCAGAGGACCCAACGTTCATCGATTCCTGGGAGAGCACAGGAAGAAAATTACACATTTTATGTCAATTTTCTCCACCGGTATTGGAGTAATTGTCAGCCACGTCTTTTGGGTAAGTGTTTGAGCTCTCAACGCCCCATTGTTCAGTAGCAGGTCAGCCAGGAACCGAAAAGGAGGTCACTGGATATGGGACAATGGTTTAGCTCTCAGTACTGCAAGGTGTTAAAGAAGCCTCGTGAAATATTGTTGCTTTTTTAACCTTTATTCAACCCGGTTTTCTCACACCGATCTGTGTGAACTTCCAGAGGACCTGCGGATGTTAACCCGAGGTGACCCGCCAAGAAGAGAGACCTTCGTTCAACAAATTAAAGAAATAAATCAAATCATGATTCTGGTAAATCTAAAGATCGGGGAGCATTGGCTCCAAATCTTACTGATTTATCTGTGATTTTAGTACTTTTGTCCTAATATACCTAAAAATATCTGTTAAATGATATTTTCCAAGTGTTTTCTTTAAAGGTATTGATATCTGGAATGTTACATTGCGTAAGTATATATATTGCTACTGATGGTATTTTAAAGCCCCGAGTTCTGTGCAAGATAAGCTGATATGGGATTCTCATATAAGATATACTTAAAGGATGTTCACTGAATCACTATAAAAAAAAAAAAAAACTTCAGGTCCAGATTCTTATCAAGACTCTTACTTGTTTCCAAATGGAAAGGGGGAAAAAATCACAGAAAACACAAGTATTTTATCACTCCTTAAAAATCTATTTATACCTAATTATTATATATATTATTTAATAATTATTATTTAATTTATTTCCGGAAGAACATCGCTTCTACAATTACAAGACCGTTTCCAATTCTGTGATGTTTAACCTTTTATAGAGGTTTTTGCCTTTTACTGAATATGGTCCAATAAAGTTTACTTTTGAGTGCCTTACTGTGGGCTTCTCTCTAACTTGGTCCTCAAGGATCAGTCCTAGGGGAGCACCCAAGGTATATAAACTGCTGAGTACTTTACAAAGCTATACGGTATAAAAATTACACTGATCAATACGGTATTTCTAACCAATCCCATCTGACTGCTCCTTTCCAAAATATTTGCTCATCGTGAATTTTCGAACTGTCCTTTATAACTGGTGCTGGACTCGAGAGACAGAAGGTGACATACTGGAGGCACGAGATCCGTAAACCTGCTTAACCATTTCCAAAATCAGCTGGCTCCTGTGCCACGACCCCTGTTACCAAACTAAACCGCCTGCAATGCTCCGTGACTTTAGACGCTCCTTTCAAGTTAACGACGTCTCTCCACGGTGAGCGCCGCTCTCTCTTAAATGGGATTTGAGAGGGGTATTAGAGGCTGATTAATACCAATCAACATCAATTGGAGCCTTGAGACCTCGGGTTTCCAGTTGACAGGATTGGCGAAGGAAAAAAAAGTTGGTATTTTCTGTCGCGGGGTACGGTTTAAGTAGTTTAAGCAGGTTAATGCTTTCTGCAAACATAGGGGTAAAAGAATTGTTTATTTAACCCCTTGCATGCCGGCGCATGGCTCCCCCTGCACGTCTCTGCAGTCTGCAGTCATCCTGAACGTGTTGAATTCCATCGATTTCCACACAGCTGGCTTTCGGTTTCTGATTTTGGAGGAGAATATGTCGTTGGATGATATTTCATTCCCAGTCTGCACATAATTTAATGTACTTTAACGTGAAAAAGTAATTTGAATATTGTTTCATTTTTTTTTTTATATGTCCCTCCAGAAACACTAGACTTTACGTAAGAGACCTTAAAATCAAGATACAAAGAGTTTATCAGGCTACAGATTGTCAAGCAATGCATGATTTTTGTTATTTATTTTTAATTCATAAACTTTTTTTTTTTTAGTGGATGAATGCGATAAAGTTTGGATCGCAGGCTTATACCAGAAATTAAAAAAAAAAAATTGAAAATAATATTACATAGTCATGTGTCAAAGGCAATAGCCAAAGTTGTAGAAAATATGAAAGTACAGGCCCCAATGCGTATAACATTTCACTATTCTTTTTTGAATTTTTTTCGAACCGAGCCCTATTTGTATGATCTTCGTGAGTTGGCTTCTGAACATGCAAAAGAACCCCAAAAAATGGAAGCGGACTATACATTTTTAGCTGGCTTGGACCTTGAAGAGGGCCGAGTAAGGGTTGGGCATAGGGTGACCACATGTCCTTGATTGCCCGCAATGGGACTTTAAGTCTCGCGTTCCGGGCAGCCTCAATGCATTGTCCCGGAATGAGAATTCTGAGTGAAGGCGGTCTCAGCCAATCAGGAGAGAGTATATATAATAATATATTATATACATAATATTCACCTGTATGTGTAAGCTCATCCGCTTCATAGGGTGTCCCTGAATGGCATAAATAAAATGTGGTCACCCTAGTCGAGAAACCCACAAAGAACAAACCACCAAGAGGATCTTTTGTCATTACTTCCTCATCATTACTGGAGACCATTATCATTTTTTGGGGGGAGACCCAGTTTAAATATTTAACGTATAGATTGCTTATTCCTATTAATTGCGAAACATTTCATTTTGCTCAACCACCTTTTCTGTCAAAACAACATAAAACAATATTTATAAAGAAAAAATAATACGAGATTTAATAATAAGATTATAACTCGTACGCGTCTATATAACAAATAAAATTCTCTTCATTTATAAACGTTCATTTTCTTATTCGCCCACCGACAAGAAGCTGGAATTACGATAAAGTTCTTTTTTTCGGTGCAGACGGTCGCCGGTTACCGGTTACATCCCAAAATCCCTCTCTGTTCAGCTTTTTATTAAAGCCGGAAAACGTCGGCACTTCTAACAAGCAAGGATATGATTATACGACAGTGTTTGAAGTTCTCAGTCGAGGGATTCGTGCCCGTGCTTCTCCTCGTAAGACTGTGATGATTGATACATCATTGAACCTCTGGGGTGCAGTTAAATACCGAGTTCTATCTCTTGTCTGTAAATACAAGCTTGGCAAACATCATTAGCTCCCGAGCGATGGTAATCCTGCCGCCAAGGGAAGTTGGAAATGTACTGCTATCCACTAACACTAGATAAAGGAGTCCCTGTTGATTTCGAGGACGAGGTATATCATCCGTGGCTTTGGCACCCTCTAACCCTTCCGCAAATATACAAGTAATTTATACATGTCATATATCGTTAGAGAAACACCATATTATTTCGTTGGTGGGAGCTAGCCTTCAGGAGATGAAGAGACGCGGACACTCACGCGCACTAATCTCTTACAAGTGTCCACAGAGACGCGTTAATCTCCCACTGGCCTCCATACACACACACACACACACTGATACTAACACCAACAAATGTACCTCGCACCAACCTACATGCACGCAAACACGCACACACGTCAACAGCGTGCATAAATATACACTCGGCTCCCACCGGGATAAAGAAACTTCCAGAAATGTACACAGACACACAGATATTGTCATGCGCAGCATACACTCACATTACAGATCTCGCTAGCGTTCATAGACAGATGCGTAGCTAGACAGACAGACCAAGCTCCCACTAGCATGCACAGAACACGCGCATTCTGTGAACATACGCAAACACGCTTATTTAACGCCTGCTTGTCCAAACAGAGCTCCTACAAACAGGCATTCACTGAGCTCCTGCAAATATACTCAGTGCCGGCCTTAGGGTTCCTAACACCGTTACCCTGTTCCTGAATCCTGGGGCTGCACCCCCTTCTGGTTCAGTGCCCTAGGCATCTGCCAGGGTGGTAGGGTTATCCCCAGAGTGACACACAGACAGGAGAAGAGACGAGGCCTGGGTACCATTGTCTGTGCTCTCATCCTTTTTGTAGATATTAGGGGTAACTCGCAAATGCTTCATTACTTAAAGAGCATCTCCGAGCTTCCGCAATTTGATCCAAGTTGAGTCGCCATTGTTTATAACTTAAGGGAAATTTGACAACGTTAACGTTGGCATGTGGTTTCCCTCAAGCTGGAAGCTCTACATGGAGTCTCGGTGGGATTTGAAGACGTGAGAGATACCACCAATCTTTCCCACTAAAAAAGCAATGAAATTTCTCTCTCATTCTTCTCTGGCTACCCTCATGCAACCTTGTCCCTTAATAGACACCTTTGTGGTTTGGATTAATGACTTGAAGCTTAGAATGTGCCAAATGGGGGGCTTCACCGTATCCTTTCTCTTGGCTATTGATCAATAACATTTGATAACATTTTGAGACCCCTTGCAGAGCACCCTCTAGACATCTGGAGTATTTCCTTGCCCATTATCAGATTACTATATCTTTGTTTATTTCATTAGAAGCCTTTGTGGTGCACTGGTAAAGTTTCCTTTCTTGGTTTTGGGAACATCTAAGAATTTTTGAGATATCCTACTTTCTCCTGTTTCCCGGGGTAGTGTCCAGCACCAGACTGTGTCTGATGATAAAGTACAGAAAAATCTGTGAAGGTGAAGTTTGTCAATCTGAAATGTACCGGAACATATAGGGGCGTAAAATATTTGAGGGCTTGGAGTGTTATTGCCTGAAACTAACATTTATTTCGAGCCCAAAACAGAACCATAGGAAGACCAGACCAGGACTCAATAAAGTTTGTTTGACCTCCTTGACCTTAGAGGAAAAGTAAGAAGGAACACTTGGGATGCTGGGGAAGAGTTGGTATAATTAGTAAAATTTGAAGCAGATGGGTTATTAGTAGAAGCCGAGAATTTGTATAATATAGAAGTAGTTTCAGATCGGGTATTGGCATTATATTATTAAAGATGGGATAAATAATCACCTCTTTGGCAGCGAGGGACACTTTTTATTTTTTTTTTTTAGGAAACTCGGAAAAAACAGATTCTCTCTAGTGATAAAAAAATATGCAAAAACCTAAGACAATAAGATTTTTATCAAAGGAACGGGATAAACGTGTAGGAGGGCTAACACATTTACACACATGACTTCCAGCTACAAGACACACGTTTGTTGGCACAGTGGAGATGTTCGTGAATCAGGCTGGATTTCCTGATTTGCCCCATATTTTCTCCATGTCCATCCTCGTTATACCTATTTTTGGTTCATAGGTACACAAGGGTTACATTTTGGAGCTAAGTTTATCACATACATAACCCAGTGATACAATAACTTGCATGTGCCTGGTAACGAATAATTGCATAATTAATTAGCAGCAGACCTCATTAATCCCAGCTTCAAAGAATGCACCTGTGCTTCTAGGACAGTCGACCCATGCAGGAACCTGCGTTAACGAGGGCCAAAACCAAACCAAAACCAAAACTTTCCTATATACAACATAAAGAGTAAAAATAATACCAAAACACACAAGCTTAACATGATACATCTGTCTTTATTATTATTATTATTATTATTATCTCTCATATGTTTATATATATAATATATATAATTATTATTATTTATATATATATAAAATCTCTCATTTTTTTTTACATTCTTTATAATTATTTATGTAATTATTTATACATATATCAAGTCCCCCAAATCAGACCCTTATCCCCCCCTCTAATGAGAAACTGATGGAGCGTCAAACTGGGATTAATGCTTTAAAGTGCTGTCATTACCCCGAGAGGAATGTTTGAGTCAGGATGTGGAGTGCCTTCGGGCGGTCTGAAACGAGTCTCAGGTAAAATGGTAACACAAGTCCCCAGCCGAGCCAGCCTCCGGCACTGATGAAGGCAACGCACCTTGATTCATTTGTTTATGTTTTAACATGGCTGGTAGATCCAGACAATAGGGCCCTGCAAGTGTTTTGTCATGATCCATCACTTTTTTGTAGACTAGATACACTGTCACTTCCTAAAACATGGCTACATCACAACTATTGGGTATATTAGCCGCCATCTTTCACTTGTTGGGAACCTTTTAAGTGATCAATCAGATGCTGGATGTAGTGATATTAGCTGCGCCCAGAGATCACAGACATAACACACAAGTGGGTTTCTGCACATTTAGAACGTATCGGTAGAATCAGAAGATTCCTCGTTCTTAAAACAAATGCTTCATTAGTTTGGAAAAAATCAATATTACTCCTCAAACTGCATCCTAAATCGTATTAGCATTCAGGTGACATACACACCTTCTCGCTTAATTTCTCCCAAGTTCTAAGCATTTTGTTACAACTAACACGGAATAAGTGTGATGGCACATCAGACCCATGCGGTCCATCTAGTCTGACTTAGATTCAGGATAGCCGTATGCCTATGCAGGGCCTTACTGGCCATCTGGTAGACCCGGCAAGAGCCCAGCAGGCCGCTGGTGACATCAATTTATGCTCATATCTCACACTATGCTACAGCTTCTACCACTTCAGCTAGGAGGCTGTTCCACTTATCTACCACACTTTGGCTTTAGTGGCTTTCGTTTCTGTTGATCCGTGTGAGTACCAGTGATTTCCTTCAATTCATACAAGCACTCAAATTTCTCAAAAAAAATTCATAATGGAATTGTTTACCTATTTGATTAAGTGGCATTTCCATGAGTATTTTATTCTTGACTTGTAATTTAGAGGCTTCATGAGTTACATGCCAGACCCCACAGAGCCGGTTCTAAAGCCTCTAACCTTTATGGATGGGGCTATGTCTGGGTACAACATAATTACAAAGCTTACGTTCCACACCATACCTGGGAACTTTCTGGGATGCGGGAAGGAGGTCCCGCTGACGTTGGTGGACGATCCTCCTGGCGTCAGTGGGTGATGGGGAGTGGGGAGTGCTGCAGCCCCCAGTTTCTCATTAGTGACTCGGAGAAGCAGAGCTTCACGCAGAGTCTCCAGACAAAACCCGGAGCGTTCCCAGTTATGTGCCACACTATTCCCATGCTTTCTTTGAGCAACGTTAAGTGTAAGTTGTACACAATTTTCTAGTTTGCCTTGTGAGCATCTACAGAGAAGACCACGATCAGCCACTTGCCCCAGCACTCAGAAACTCCACTCGAAAACCAATGTCTACCACATAACTGGTAGATCACCCACAAGGCCACACAGGCAGCTATGTAGGACCCCCTAGACAGGGCCAAAGGCACAGCAAATATAACAAGATTCTACATGTTGGCCCCCATGCCTTCCAACAGAGAGAAGAGGGGGTGATTAATTTGGCCTAAGGCCTTGTTGTACCCTAGGCGACCTGAAATTGCTTATTAGTCTTTTTTTATGATAATTCCAGGACCAATTGCAGGGGTTTAAGAAGCCCCCCAAACCCAAGTAACGTTGGGAAATCATATACAATTTTTTAACATGGGAAATCATATACAAACATTTTTAATCCGCTGTTAAATCTGTCCACTTCCAACCAGTCTATCGAGGCAGTATTTTCATGTCCGTTTACCTATTAACCCTTTTATTGTCAGGAAAGAAAGCAATGGATTGCACTCTACTGGGTTAAGGGGTAACAATGGAATTAAACAAACAAACAAATAAAATAATTGCCTTGTAATGTTCACTTCTCATCAGAGCCAGACTGGCGATTACAAGGCCGCCCTGGCACTTTAAGGCCTGTGGACACCAAATAGCAGAAGTGCGTCCGATTACTGAATATTCATCGTTTTTCTGCTCTTGTAGCATGCAGCGGGGCATATCCAGCCTGCCCGGCCATTATACACTGTCCCAGTCCGGGCCTGCTTTTCATCATAATAACAACTTTGTTTTCTTAAATTCAAAATAAAAATAAATAAAAGATAATAATAATAATTATATATATCAGAGCTGGCCTTAAGTGCTCTGGCGCCCTGTGCGGACTACTCCTCTGGCGCCCCTTCTCACTACCCCCTGCCCCTTCTCTCATATTCCGGCGCTTAACTTTATTTAACATGAAAGAAATGCAGGCGCCCCTGCTGCCATTGCGCCCTGTGCGACCGCATAGGTCGCACACCCCTATGGCCGGCCCTGATATATATATAATGTTCTGAATCCATAAAAGTGATTTTTATATCTATTTTTCTGGCTCAGGTACATAGAAAGCACCATTTCCAATTAGGTGCTATAAGATGTTATTTGTTTGTTAGGTAAGGTGGGTAACGGCTCAACTTGTTTATTTTAAATTGATCAGAAGAGTGATCAATCACAAAATGGCAGCCACCTTGACACCATTTCAAACCAGCCAAGTTTCACTTCAGTAAATTCCTGTCACACGGGATATGCGGACCTACACCACGGGTTATGGTCTTCAGGACCGACGTGTCCACTCTTCCTGACAATAAATCAAAGGCTAGCAGGAACTTTCCTTGACAAAATGTTGTCAAAGGAAGACATTTGTGCAGTCACTCATAAAAAGGCAAAAGCAAATTACATGACGGATTAGGCCATCAATCACGGGAAACCTCCAAACCATTGTGAATATCTGGACAGCTATTTGGAAAGGTATGGTTTCAAAGCGATAACAGACAGGGAAGCCATCAGACAGCCGGTTTAACCGGCTACCGGGAGCTGCGTCTGAGAAATCAGATCACAGGGACACGTTGACTTCATCCTTCACTCACACAATGGATCCTACACTTCGCCGGGATATCCAGATCATATTATAATTCCAGATACTTTTAGGGTGACTGAGAAAGACATCGCTTTTCCCGTGACATACATCCCTCAGCATGCTAAATATTTGAGATTTTTTTAAAAAAAAGTTGAATTAAAAACCGAAAAAAAGTACTTAATTCTAGAACTTCCCTCCTTTTTTTTATCGAAAACACTTTGTATTTTTTTTTTTATTAATTTCAATTAAATTTGTTTAATGTTTTACATTTTAGGAGAATTATTAACCATTGCATTATAATATTGACTAATTATGCATAACAAGATATATGTATAATGTCGGGGACAGAAATATTACCCTGGGGTCAAAAACAAAATTCAAAGAGATAGGTCCTACTAAAATCCCACCTCTGCCCCCTCCATCAATAAATTGGAAATGACCAGTCAGCCATTACAGGATTTTATTGGGGTTGAGGCCATTTAGCGGTGTTTGTCGTCCCCAACTGGCTGAACATTGTCCATCCTGCCATCTTCCGGTTATTATTTATTCTTTTATATAGCGATGTCATATTCCTCAGCGATGTACAATAAACTTCTAGAACTAACACATACGCCGGAGGGCAATTAGGCCTTTCAGCGCCTGGGGTTGGGGCACATTTTCCTCTTGGCCGACTAGGCCAGTTATCAAAGTTTTGATTTACTTAACCCTTAGATGAGAACCATTTAAACAGTTTACACTTCACCTAGGAACATATATATATATATAAATATATAAAAAATATAAATAAATTTGGTGAATTTACTCCATGCAGAGCATTCATGTAGATTTCACATCCAGTATACAATATAAGTTTAGGCATACATAAAAAAAGAGGTTCCTGTCAGGCTAAGTATAGAAACAACATGTCGAAAATTTACGTTTATAGGTAAGCCACTCTCTTTGCCTAAGCCAAGCGTTGTCATTATTCTGGCTGAGGGTAATGGGAGTTGTAGTCATAGGTCCATTTATGACTGCACAATTGTAAAAAATAAACGTATTTTAAAAAAAAAAAACATAGTTGCCTAATGATTTTTTGAATCTTTTTTTTTTCTTTTCTGTTGCGTTTTTTTAACCGGGGAGGGTGACAGTGTGCGGGGTGGCACGCGTAACCGATCTCATAATAGATCCGCTGGCTGCAGAGCGGTACTGTAACCCACCTGGTGTGACACATGCGGCCCTTTGGCCCGCGGGCTGTGTGCTGGATCCATGCAGCCGCACGCCGTGTGTATAGAGTATAGTGTATTCAGACAGCAGACAATCTTACGGAATTTACCTGCCGCTGGCCTTAAAGTGCCAAAACCACTTTTAATTCCCAGTCTGAGCCTGCTTAGATACAGTTTAATATATATATAAATAATCATTAATACAGCAACGTAGCACGTGAATTATTCATATTCTACCCGATTTTGCCTAAATGCCTCTAGTATTTAATCAGGCTCTCACCCTAATTTGTACCTATATTAACCCGGGAACCATATATTCTGCCACTCCAATAAATTGATTGCCACTCTACACGCAAAACAAAGGAGCTGACGCTTTAAACGGTCTATTTTCTGCTTGGCGGAGACCACGGATTATACTTACGTCGAATGCCTGGGGGTGATGAGACTTGGCCGGGGTATCGTGTGTCGCGCGCTGCTGGCGTTATGTTGCATTCTTCAGACTCTCGGATAACACTTATGTATCACTTGGCCCGTTGATAAATGAATGATTCATGGCCATGTATTTTTTTTTTTAATTCCACTCAATTTCCTAAATGTCAGCTTTTTAGCTTCTATAATAACTAATTTTTTTTTTCCCCCAATCACGGTAATTGTTTTAGAAATATTTGATTGAACGTAAGGTTTTACCCCAGGGGCGCTCTGATATCTGTCAAAATGAACCTTTAATTAATCTCCTGTCCTGAAGTTCTCTCCAACCCAACCCTTACAGAGGCTGCCTGAGCCAAGCAACAGCAATCAGCAACTTGGATGTTAAGACGGCTGCTCCCATGGTATACACTGAGGGTGAATTTCCAATATATATATATATATATAACGGCGCTGCTGTGTAAAATGTAGAATTTTAGGAGAGATCTTCTTTAATGTCTCTACCTAAAACACATAGAAATGCCTTTTTCACTGCTTTTTGAACGTGTTGGCTGAACAGCGAGACACGGGACAGTTGGCAACTATGCCTTGTATGCAGACGCCTGGAAATAAATTCAATCAGAAACGGTGGCAGTTGCGTACTTGGGCATATCATAATTAACCAAAAACCTGCCAAAGAATGGTCTATGCTGAATTACAAAATATCCAATTTATATGAGCATGTGATTAAAGCTAGCCGAACATACACTAAATAAACAATTATCAGTAACGCCGCGTAGGGCACTTTAACTTTCCGCTGCTATGAAAGTCAAGCTGCTAACAATTGAATAAGCGTGACGGGGAAAGGGTTAAAAGCGTGCCCCCTGCGCTTCAAATACCTGCCGGAATATTGCCTTATCCGACAGGAAACTTCCACATAGCACGCGGATTATTCATTATCGGTAAAAAGGTAATGCCTGGCGGAATTTCCGCTAAACAGACATAAAACGGAAGTGAGTCGCTAACAATTCCAAAAATTTACGTAAATGTCCGTAGTAACGACATGCGGTGTGAAGAGACTCGGATCAGGAGGTCGCGTGTAAAATATGGGGATTATTATATGGGGAGAAAGTTTCAGATGCAAAGTGTGATAAGTGGTCTTATCACCAAACATTGGAACCAACCCCCTATTAGCTTCACTCCCCCTATTGTGCCGCAGCCTGACCAGCTTTCCCTTGCTGCTTTATTTACCCGGCAGATACCGTTTGTTCCCTCTGGTGGTTGGGTTCGGCAAAGAACTCACTTAAGCCCTTCAGTTTCCTATGTTCTTTAACAACCGTTTATGTTAATGAAGCCTCAGTGTCCCATGCAGTAAAAAATAAAAGGATAAAGAGAAAAAAGAAAAAATACTCAGGCTAGGTTTCCACTTGGGTTTTTTTTGCTAAAAACGCCTAAAAAAACGCCAATAGCGCCACCTGGCGTTTTTTTGTGAAAAACGCTGCAGCCAGATGTTAGCTGTAATTCAATAGGAAATCGCAAAATGCCATTTCCACTTGGCGTTTTTTCAGTCCTGTTTGGCGTTTTTCTGCTTTTTTGGGCTCTGTGGCAGTTTTTCAAAATCGCAGCATGTTGACACTCTGGCGTTTTTTGCAAGGAAATCCTGGCGTTTTTCTCCAATAGAAGTCTATGGGAGAGAAAAAACGCCATGAAAAAGCCATGTGGGTTTTATGCCTTGGCGTTTTTTATGGCGTTTTTTCCACAGTTACAATGCAGAGGATGGACCCAGTATCTGTGTGTCCTATGAGAAATAGGCTGGAAACAAACAGTTTCACACAAAACAAAGTCCTGGACTGGTTCATATTGAATTCTACACCATTTGGAACAAACATGCCATTACAAACAAACATACGCGACCGGATCCTGCGTGCCAAAAGCAACAGCAAACAATTTGCACCATCATTTGGGGCCAATCTTCCCAGAGGAGCAGACATTCGAAATAAAGCATGCCTTACAAACCACAGAAAAGAGACAAAAGGGTCTACCAAGTAAATGACATCAGGAGAGGGCAGATACTTGCCATTTATCCTAATCCCTTTTAGCTGGGTGAAACTTCTAACTTGTAAAGGCTGGAAAACTGCCTAAGGTCAAAAAAAGCAATTTCCACAGAAAGGCTAAAACGCCAGAAAAAACTGCAGAAAAAACGCCAAAACGCAGGTAAATGCAGTGGCAGTTTTCTTGGCAGTTTTCCTGGCGTTTTTCATCAAGAAAAAAACGCCGGACAAAAACCCAAGTGGAAACCTAGCCTCAGGGAGAAGCTGCAGCTTCCCACCCCTTTTCTGCCCTGACATTTTGCTCCACTGATTGGCTGCTTGAAGAGAGGTTTTCTGTACTTCTATTGGATGAAAGACGTAAAAAATGCCAATACATGAATTCTAACCGTCAAACAAATTTTGGATAATGGCAATTAATTAATTAATTAAGTTTCTTGCAAATTAATTCTGTGTATTTTTTTTTTCTCAACATAGTTTTAAGTCTTAGTTTTTCAGTGATTCAGTATGGAGCAATGTATGTATTTTTTCATGTTTCACATGTTTATATATTTGTTTATATCGATTTATTTGAAAATTAACCCCTTAAGGACAATGGGCGGTCAATGCATTTTGAGCCCGTACATGTACGGGCTTTGTCATTAAGGGGTTAAAAAAATTTGTAAGAACTAGTTCAAACTTATTTGTGCACAACATCACAAAGGGTTTTAAATAATGCAATATTGTTTTAAACAAGGTGATTCGTCTGCAAATAACAAATATGCTATATATATAAAAGAGAATTTAATAATAATACAAATAATAATAATATGATTTAATATTAACTTTAATGAAGCTTTTTGTTTTCTATGGCAACAACCTATCGAATCCTGCTTTTGTAACACACGACAATTAAGTCTTCTATAATCTATAATCTTTCACAATTAGATTATTACTTTTGGAAAGGGCTTGGGGCTCTGGGAACGATGTTTCGAAGGCTGCATTTAGTTACAGAAGTTACATTTAGAGTAGATGGGACAGCACCTTTAACCCAAAATTAGCAGATGCTTTATTATAAAGTTGTGTGAAAGCTTTAGAAACGTATCCGCTTACATATTCCGTTACACTTAACCCATGTATAGTGTTTCAGTCTCTATCATGGGCGAATTTTCATGCTAAAAGCATATGGGGGGGGGAATCTGGATTTATTTGGAGATTTCCAGAAAAATACAAGTTTTAGCTATTTTGTTTATTATAATAGAAACATATCCTGCATAAATGTAAATTTCAGGAGGCTAGCAAAATGTTGGTGATGATTGACTCATCTTAGCTTTCGCTCTGTATTCCTCATCAATGGAGTGGATACTCTAGAGCAGAAACACCAAGGAGTGGGATTATTGGGATTTCACTTTTTGAAGCTTTTCTCCCATGAACCAGATTACTTTCTTTCCTACACCCATGAGATCTAGAATATCGAAACAGCTGTCTGTAGGCAGGCCGCTGATGGTCATGCACTTCCAGCCCAGAGGGTGGTAGATAAGTGGAACAGACTCCCAGTATAAGGGGTAGAAGCTAAAACAGTAAGGGAATTTAAACATGAATTGGAAAGGCATATGGTTATGCTGAATATAAGACAAGACCAAGAAGTTTTGAAGTCTTTACAGCAGGAAATATGGAAAGATTAGATGAGACGAATGGATCAGATGTCAGATTCTTCCAGTTTTTGGTGCATGGGCTAGCACTTCATCGCCGGTAAAGATTACAGTAGGCAAGTAAGTATAAGTAGTATATACGCGTAATAGAAAAATATCCGCTGAACCTGCGGAATTCACTGTTAAATGTTTAGGTTATTGTGACCCCTACTGGCCAGTTTTGGTAATGCAGTTACAGAGCTCCAGCGGATTCAGGAGCGCCACGGCACGAGGAGAGAGCGGCAAAGTAACAATAACATTCAAATGCACACTACACGAAATGAACGATAATACGAACACGTTATCAGATAGTGGAGCAGAGGGTGAAGAGGGCCTTGGTCTAGCGAGGTCACAATTTATTAAACTGTAGCTTTAGTTTAACAAACTTTACAATCCCTTCTAAATATCCCAGGGACAATCCGTCTTTGGGAGCCAAATGCCCCTGTCCCTCTTTCCTTCATTGATGCCCCTTTTTTCTAGGAGCTCAGAATGTTTGCTGGGTATGAGGGTGTCTCAGGGTTCTACAGCCCTAAAAGTCATAATAATGGGTATAGAAATGCAGAAAATGGGTTTGAATATTAAATGTGTTAATAAAACACAGTATTCTTTTTCTAAATTTAATATTAACCAATATAGAGACCTATAAACAGGTCCCATAAGATATCTTGGTAAAGCTAACAGTAACAATGGTTTGTGTGGCAGGTTAAAGACATAATCACTAACCAGAGGACGCCGCCTTGGCCGTGTCTGGTGTAAGACCTACCATAGATCCTTAGACCCCCACACACTCCGGCGGGAATTACCTCCAATAAACTGGGGTTATACTAAAAAAATTGCTTTTGGGTCAAAAAGGTTTGACTTCTTTTGTAACAAAAGTAGGAAGGATATGAACAACAGCGCACCGTAACATCACAACTGCATAGACGAAGGGTGATCCTATGGGGCGTATTCACTAAAGGGAGAGTTGGCGTAATTTCACTGTTCAGTACAAAGGACCAACACTAGCATCTTCTTCCAAGAAAGGAGCTGAGATGGCCCTGTATAATGTATAATTTAATGGAAAAATTTCACTGATTTAGTTATACATTATACAGGGTCAGCCAGGCTCTTCCCGCAACATCTTCAACTAAGTTGGAGTTTCATGATGTATAGTGAAGTCAAAGGGGCTGACACACAACCCTCCCTTTAGTGAATAGAATGCCATGAGGTATTATGGTGCACTAGGCCATGACCTCATGCACCCCACGGAGTCCTCAGTGGAGCGTTTCAACTTGAGGCACCAGGTGCAAAAGGTTATCAAGTAACCCCCATAGAAAAACTGGCAACATTGGGTAAAAAACAAACCCCAGATTCTGAGAAAAAGATGAAATCAGCTAATTTTCATAAAAAAAAAAACAAACAGCCCTAACCTCCAAGTTAAATGAGGTGCGCGTTAATGCCACCGAGCATGGATGTTATCTCCGTACGCGTGCGCTGGGAGACAAAGCAAAGAACCGGCCGAGAGAATCCCTCATTTTTATTTACAGATGGATGAAGCTTCAGAACGTCTCGGCGGGAAGCTCACACGGCCCAGCTGCAGTAACGTGACTCACTTTTTATTTTTACGAGACAGCCGGCTGGTGTGATGACAGCTGCCGCCGAATATAGAGAACAGGTTCGCCCTCGTGTCACGGCACGAGATCGCCACTTATTAGCTGAGACTGTGGACTTTGTCAAGTTTAAGAGTCATATCCCACACACTTATATATCCCTCGCCGATTGTGCTGTCACTTTGCCCATCGGATTACAGCGATGGCCCAGCCATTAGCATTTTATAACTAATTTGGTACAAAATCCTGAACTTGGGGGACATTGGCCAGGCATTATCACGAGACAATATCGGGTTAATCCTTGGAGTTCCACAATGGTTCATTGGAAAGAAAATATGAATTATTGGTGAGGAAGCCTGATAATCGAGGCAGAAATGTTCCTCCACAAAAATTATTTGGGGCAATAGGGTAGAGTGAATAACTTTTTTATGTGGACCCCTGATGACATCATTACAAGATTCAGGAGCCATATGCTATATGAGGTCATTTGATCACTTCTATACTTCATTAGACAGGATTAGGCTTCACGCTTTATAAATCTATGTGATTCTAAGCCTTTTGGATGGAAACGACCAACGCACAAGATAAAAAGCTAATTAATTTCAATGAATTTGGTTCTTGAGGTTCTAACACTGTCGCCTTCTATGGTCTATGGCTTCAATTGTGTCCCGTAAGATCCTTTCCCAATCATCTCCTTTCCTCATAGGCGTTGATCTTGCCTCCATCTCCATTAAGGATTGAATCTCTTCGGGGATCTCCGGGGTGAGGTTCGCCCTCGCGATGACGTCCTGGAATTTGGCTGCAGAGGCCGGCGCCAAACAACATCGTAACCTGCAATTAATAAGAAAGTAAAGTATTCATGTTGGTTCTCGGGGTCTGATCACAGCATCACCTTCAGGTTCAGGAAAGTCTCCATCGCTGACCTGCTGACGAACTACGATTCCCATGATTCATTGCTGTGCATTAATAAGAAATATCCCTCCAATGGCCAGAATATGGGGGGTTGTAATCCAATAAGTGCCAACATCACAGACCCCAAAAAACCTTGGGGGCTCCTAAGACCCAGGAATCCCTCTGGACAGGATGGGCTCCAGAGACCTCCATTGAAGAATTTATTAAGCCCCCTCGTGTAGTTAATTACACCATTTTCGGAACTTCAATAAGATGGGGCAAGGTTGGAAATGCTTGGTAGAAATCACCCTTAAAAGATATGTACCCGGCCCAAGTCTACCTAAATCGTCCTTACCTGTTCTGGCCGCTGTCAGACTGCTGGTAATGGTAACAAGCGGCGACCGCAGAATGCGGGCACAGAAGGTACCGATTCTCCTCCCAGCAACGTCTAATAGTACCAAGTATGCTTTCATCATCGACAGAGCAGGACGCCATCGCTCCTATAACCTACATTAAAGACACGAGTTACGTTCGCCATCAGGTTGCGTTCTTAGCTGTAGTTTCCAACTTTTTCCATTGTAACCGACTAAGTGCTACTCCGCCTCACTGCCATTAAGGCCACCGCCTCGCTATTCCCTTAAAACTCTCCAGCTCAAGTTTAGTGACCTTGGTTCCCTGCTCGGGGCCACGGCTCGGCCCTTTGTCTTGCCATGCCCCGGGGCCATTTTGTTATAAATCTCCTTCTTCCTGTATTTCAGTGCACCTCACCCCCCACACACATAGGCGAGCACCTGCAGACCCCTGAGGAATGCGCGGGACCCCGGACAGCTGCCCCCTCTTGACCTGCTTTAAAGAGACAGCCCTGGCTATAGCTATTCAGGGGGGGTCCAAGGAAGAACTTAAAACCTTTCATATACAGGCACGTTTTGGGTATGATTTCCAACCTTTTGGTGCAGTTGTCCTGGTAACTTCATCCGCTTCTTCACAGAGAATTCTTCCATCATTTTCTTAATCTCCGCTCTTTCAGATTCAGCAAGCAGCCAGAATATTCTCTCCATGTTATAGGGCTCCTGATATTATAGAAAATGTGTTTAGGGCCAGAGCCAGGGAGATATCCAGCTAAACACATATGGTACTTATATAGGTAATAGGTGATAATTAATACTTGACTTTATTAAGAGGGTGGTAGGTAAGTGGAAGAGCCTCCCAGCAGAAGTGGTAGAGGTTAATACAGCGAGGGAATTTAAACATGCATGGGAAAGGCATACGGCTATTCTCAATCTAAGACAGGACCAAGGGCCTGGTAAGGTTTCAGGTGGACAGAGAAGAAGACATGGTGCATGGACATGGATAATGCTTGGTCGAGCCAATCTCCTTCTCTAATATCCAACAAATGTTCTCTGCGAAGGCGCTCACCTGAATATCCATGGCAGACGCCAGGGTGGTTGCCGTGTCTCCCAACGAGAAGTCTCCATGCTGGATCGTGCGGTGAATGATATCATTGTCGTTCACAGCAGCAACGAGGTGGATTGGAAGCCCCATCTTCTGTGCTATACACCCGGCTGGCAGGGAGAAAAGAAGGGTTAACGCTCTAAAACAAAGAGGTACCAAGTCAATGGGAGACAAAATACTCTCCTCCATCTGCAACCATCTGGTGCTTTTACTACCAGTATGTTTTGGTTGAAATTCCTGCTTGAGTGCAGGTGACTCAATGAAGAGTTTTGCTTGAAATAACGACACGGTCATGGTTTCGATGTAAACCGGTATTAGACACATGTGGGGAGTCATAGAATCTTCACCATGGGTTATTAAAAGGTTAAGATTTCGAGAGTCTCAGGGTCCGCTCATTAAGAATGTTCTCAGGTATGTATTTTATGTCATAAGATGACGTCATTCTTCAATGTCACTCGCACATTTCAGTCCTGCTATTGTTGGCACTAAATCCCTATATATATTATATTATATCATATATATATATTACACCCACCTGTAATGTTTCCTGCTCCACCTGTAGGTACCACGATCTCCACCAGGGGCAGCGTTTCTCCGGCTGGGGACGGGGCGCTTTGGTAGTAGGCGTAGAAGAAGTGGGCAATCTGTACCAGCACCCGCGCCCAGTTGACCGAATTTGTGCTCATTAAGTTGTGTTTTTTCACAAAAGCTGCATCGGCGAAGAGTTTTTTAATGGGCGCGTCCAGCTCATCAGACGTCCCATCCACTGTGAAAATAAGTGAAAATATTGGTATTTTTACTACAAACAACGTATCCTATTCCTTTACTCCGTCCAGCCATCGTATTTACTACAATAGAGCGAGTGATCCCTATAAATTTACATGGCGTCCCAACCCCAGCTATTATCTATACGGGGAACTATGCTTTAATGACAAGATTTTTCTACGTGGATTATCTTCTTGGAACAAATCAGTCGGGATATAAAAATATCCATTCGGTGACATTTCCGGATTTTTTGCACTGATAATTTCCAGGATTTTTTTTTATTATTTACTCAACGTATTTATTCACTAACTGGAAGTTTGTTAATGTTTCTAGGAAAGTTGGACGTTTCAACTCAGCGACTTAGCCCAGGGCTATAAAACACAGTGAATCTGAAATCTCACCCCTTCCTGCAAACTCCCAGATTAGTGAATATGTCACAGAAACATAGCATTTGACAGCAGGTCGGCCCCCATTCGGCCATCTGGTCTTCCTATATTTTCTATAAAGTCTCAGACCTTAATCAGTCGTTGGTCCCGTGCAGATTGCCTATATGTATGCCTATCCCATGCATGTTTAAATTCCCTCACTGTATTACCCTCTACCACTTCTGCCGGGAGGCCGTTCCACTCATCTACCACCCTCTCAATTTCAATGACAAAATTGTTGAAAATCTGAAAAAAAAACAGGATTAAAGACAAAAATGTCTTTTTGTGTCAAATGAGGAGATATCATAGAACAGACCTGCAAATACGTGGACATTGTCTTCAATGACTGTTGTCATCTGGAGCTCTTGGACTTTGGTGCAGCGTCCCTGGGGAAGCAGCACAATAATATCTATATTCTTTATTCCTCTGACAGCCTCGATGGCTGCGCTCCCCGTGTCTCCGGAGGTACCTAAAATATGGATAAAGAGGAAATTGTATGAAACGAAAGCGAAATCTTTTGGTGACAGTGAGGAACTCATCGCCCCGGTCCTTTATGGACCTTCTGCAACCGAGACTCCTAAATAGATCCCTAAGAGCTTTCGCTTACACCGGAAGCATGGTGTCCGAGGAAATCGAGTTATTTTGGTAAGCGTAATGGGCCAGCGAGGGACTGGATCTCGATGACAGGTTTGGTCATCATTAACAACTTCTTCTCAGTTCTGGAAGGACTTTGTGAAGACTTTTTTTCTGGGCAGGTTTCTTCGCCTGCATCATCCTCAGTACTGCTGTTGAATGTCCAAAGCCCTCATGGAAGATTTTTTTTTGTTCTGTCATTTTCTAGGGAATACTTAATTGTCATGTGACACAGAAGCAGACACTGATAGGTTGTCACAAACTGTATTGTTTTCCGTGGTATTTTACCTGTTTTAGGGAAATGGGGGATATATTAGGCAGAAAATGAACATTTTGTCCTCAAAATTGATGTGGAAAAAAAGCAGGAAAAATGGGCAGCGTAAGGCTCTGAGCGACTCTGACAAGGACCAGATTGTGATTGCGAGATGACTGCGTCAGAGCATCTCCAAACCTGCAACTCTTGTACGGTGTTCCTGCTCTGCAGAGGTCAGTGTCGATCAAAAGTGGTCCAAGGAAGGAAAAGCGGTAAAACCTATATTAAAATCTAAAAATACCTGTTTCAACCCAATGTGTGATAGAATCGACATATTTTCACTACATAAATGCAGATGGCTAACGATGCTGTGTCAGTGATTAGACCAGACCTTCTCCGTTGTGTCTCGGCGCATTGTTATCAGATCGGAGTGACCCAGATTGTCCTAAATTGACCTGGATTGTCCTTTGAAAGTATATATTATTAGTAAAGACCTACCGACTACAATGTTCACGTGCGTCTTCTTTTTTTGTAAAAAGTAGTTTAAAAACTGCCCCACGCAGGACATCGCAAGGTCTTTAAAAGCGTGAGTCACTCCGTGCCACATCTCCAAGACATTTAATCCACTCTCCAGCCTGCGGAAAGGAACGATGTCCTTATGCCTGAAGCGAACTAGGGCTTTGTCGATGAGATCTGAGGATGAGAAAAGAATTGTCGTCAATAAAAATCCCTTCCAACAAACCTTAGATTGAATCACAACCCTTTGAGGTCTATGTCAAAGTGAAGAGCCAACTTGGATCACGAATGAACCAGAGCCTGGAACGAACCAAGATGAAGAAGGTCAACTTGTTGTCTAGGTCAATTGAAAAAAACATATAATATTATCATGAAGCGTGTTCCGGGATGTATTCTAACCTACCATCAAGATCCTTCCGTGGAATGGACTCTGGTGGAATGAACATGGAACATATTTCTTGCACGAGCTCCTTGTAGGACAATGATCTCCATGTCTGGAGGGCTTGGACGTCCAGTTTTGGAATTTCTTCTGGCATAAAGAGTCCTCCATCTGCGGCAAATCCAGAAAAAAGCACCTTCTCGAAATCCACCCCGGTCTCTCCTCCGCGAGTGCTCGTGTATTTCATGTCTTCACTTCTGAAAGGTACGAGACGTCCGCGCGGTCATTAAATCAAGGAAATGGATGCTCTGTGACGATGCGAGATGCGTTTAGCGGTGGGCACTCTCCACCCTATTCCACCACCTTTCAGATTTAAGTTACTTTTTGCAAACCCCGCCCTTATTAACAGATAGCTCCACCCCTCACATGGTTAAGCACGCCAGTCTCTCGGCAAGCCAGTCCCCCCAACAGGGAGGGTTCTGGGTAGCCTGGCCTGGCGTAGGGTGATATAATTTACTACACGTGTCTGGCTGGTTATTATTATTCTTTACTTATTAAACGCTAACATATTCCGCAGCGCTGTACAATTTAAATATGAGGTGGTTAACAAATACATAACAAAAATACATACAGCAGCAGGTACAAAACTTTCAGCTGTGGTCATATTTTGTTCTGTCAGCAATGTACCCCCCCCCAAACTCCCAAGATCCTCAGCCAACATTTCTGACTACTCCAAAGGGTTGGCTTATTCCTGCGCTCTGCTGCACCGGACACAAGATCCCTCCATGTTTTATGTATCTAATGTCTGTTATGAGATTGAAATCCCCCCCCCCCCGGGATCATTCCTTCTGTACCTTCTTTGTTCTCACTCCAGGATCTAGAACGCTCGCTCTAGACAAATACTCGGTGCTTTTTTGTTGCAGATCTGGATACAGTTCACAGATACAAGAAGCCTGTTGATCCTTACAGCGCAGAAGTGCCCTCTGATCAGACCGTGTCACGTGACACAACAGCCGGTTTAAAGGGCCAGAGCAGCTAACTGAGGAGTGCAACAAAAAGCTCAGATTAAAAAAGTTTAACCCCTTAATGACAAAGCCCGTACATGTACGGGCTCAAAATGCATTGTTTTCAATGGGTTTGGGGACCGCCCAAGTTTCTGTGGCAGGGTGTATGTATAAACTATAACGCATAGTAAAATACCCCGACAACAGCACAGACCTCCATTGACTGGGCCAGTCAGGGGAGATCAGAGGACCTCCCTAACTGCTCAAAGATGGGGCATGTACCAGGGCCACTGTTATACAGCCCCCATTTTCAGGCATTGTATTAATTTTAGACCTGGTAGCCATACCTGAGAACTGTCTGGGTTCCGTCTGGAGACTCCAGGTGAGTCGCCGGGGCTCCAGCTCACCACGGAGAAACTCTTGGTAGAGGGAGCGGCGTTGCTGTACGTCCCACTCCCCGTCCACAAACAAATAATTGTTTCATTATGTAAAAATAAATGATGTAAATAAAACACCTTTTTAATAACTATTAATAAGTCACTTGAAAAACCGTTCCACAAAAATCCCACTGATCTTCGGATTTCCCTTCACCAGCCCAGGAAACTGCAAAATCAATGGAGGTCTGCTGTGTTATAAAAGAGAAATCCATTGCAATAATAATTGGTATTTTACCAAAAAGGTGAGTGGCCCACCCACTGATATAAAAACTCGATGGGATAATCTTCCTTTATATCGAGCTCGACGTGTCACACAATCACACTCTTTGATCAGAAATGTCATCATCATCATCACTCCTCTACGGGTACAACTTACACCTACAGATGACAGGACTGGATCCAACGAGTTGTGGCCTGTTGACAAAGTGCGTTGTTCCAGTTTGAAGAGAATCCAAAAATAATAAATCTTGGCTGGCATATATTGGGCATCTTGACTAGGGCTTACAACATGCTTCTTTGACCAACAGCGTGTAGAAGGCACAGAAGATCCGAGCCTTCCAGCCCTTCATTCTATATTTTGTATATTGCTTGGCAAAGTACACCCAGTATGAAAACTTTTTGTCCCTTTTTTATTGTCACATAAAATAAAGCAGTTCTCCTGGAAAGTTCCCGATCTAGAGGCCTAACCGTTGGAATTACCATGGCAATAAATAACCGTTGTTACAGTTTAATGGAGAAAAATAGAGTATAGGAGTGAGTGATGCAAGACTTCTGAGGGAACACACCCAATGAAAACGCCAGCGCTGCAGATAAAGGAGATTTATTGGGACAAAATGAAATAAAACACGATTTTCTTCAGTGCCAATATACATGATTGCATTGTATGCACACATTAAAATACGCTTAGGTCCTGATATTGAAGCAGAGAATGCTGCTGTTTGGTCAGTGACCGACCTGCAGGGGCTCTGCGTAGTCAACGTTTTTTGATACTTTTGTTAAAAAAAAATAAACAAAAAGACAGCAGATTTAACATAGTCACATAGTTCATAAGGTTGAAAAAAGACCAAAGTCCATCAAGTTCAACCTATATACATATTGTGTCCCTACTGTGTTGATCCAGAGGAAGGCAAAAAAACCCTTATGAAGCAGATGCCAATTGCCCCATACCAGGGGGAAAATTCCTTCCCGACTCCAAATATGGCAATCAGAATAAATCCCTGGATCAACGTTCTGTCCCTATTGATCTAATATCCATAACTTGCAATATTATTGCTTTCAAGAAACACGTCCAGGCTCCTTTTGAACTCTTTTATTGAGTTTACCATTACCACCTCCTCTGGCAGAGAGTTCCATAGTCTCACCGCTCTTACTGTAAAGAAGCCCCGTCTGTGCCGGTGTAGAAACCTTCTTTCCTCCAGCCGTAGAGGATGTCCCCTTGTTATAGATACAGTCCTGGGTATAAATAGGTCCTGGGAGTGATCTCTGTACTGCCCCCTTATATATTTATACATAGTTATTAAGTCCCCCCTAAGCCGTCTTTTCTCCAAACTAAATAACCCTAATTCTGATAATCTTTCTGGGTACTGCAGTCCTCCCATTCCCCTTATTACTCTGGTTGCCCGTCTTTGAACCCTCTCCAGCTCCACTATATCTTTCTTGTACACCGGTGCCCAGTACTGTACACAGTATTCCATGTGTGGTCTGACCGGTGACTTGTACAGTGGTAGAATGATTTCCTTGTCGTGGGCATCTATGCCCGGAATGCCGTAACAATTACTTGATCCCTGCTATCATTTAGGGGTCAGCTGTCGCATACCAACTGCACCCCCCCCACACACACACACAGACACACACAGACACACACACACAGACACACATACCTGTCAATCATTTTAAACATTAAAAACTATAAAACAAGCACATACATTTACATAAATACCTTGATTTTTTTGTCAAAGAAACATGACAGATGAGTGCTTGTGGGCTTCAACTCCCATGACTCACAGCGATAATAAAAGTCATGGTAGTTGTAATCCACCACCGCGGTTGCACCAGAGGTGCGACATGAGTTTCATACTTGTGTAAATACTTATTTTCCCCATTGTTTGGTTCAATTTTGGCACTTAACCCCATGTATACTATACGTAGCATATAGGGCATACATACCCTGAGATATGTTATGTGCTTTCGCTCCTATAGGCTTCTACATCAATATCTACATCTATATGCATTTGTCTATAAACCACAATGTTTTACAGGACCCATAATATCAAATTTGGGTAACGTAACCATCACCGCTCGGAATAATTAAACAAGGGGATCTGAGCAGGATTTGCAACTAAGTATTCTTCCAGCAACTTGGCCTGGAGCTTTATTACTGTACTTTGATTAGGACTTCACGTGTTCAGATAACCTTATTGATAAAACTACTACTAATTAATCCTGATATTGTAAATCTGCTTTGCTTTCTATCTGGTTTAAACTACGGGATTATGATATGAAAAAAAACCTTTGTACCGTAATAAGCGCAGATATGAGAATTTACACATTGAGGTCCAGTGGAAAATATAAGTCATTATTTTAGACTCATATTTCATATTAAATGACCTTTACATTTTACTAGTGGTTTTTAATAATAATATTAGAACTGAATTATTATAAATGGGTTATGATACCAGTATAAGCCTTAATACCCAATTTTGACCAAACATACAATATATAATTAGCGACATATATATAAAATATATACATCCGCTGCACAGTTCAGTTTTCTGTTATCTAAATAGCACTGCTTCCCATAAGAGAGTTCAACGTGGCAGAATCAGTGATGTATTAATGTTGGCACTGCCCTAAGCCCGACCCAGGGGCAGGCCCAAAAATAGGACCCCTGCTGGCTAAAAAAATGATGTAAGTCTGAGACTCATATGATGTAACTTGAAGTCTGCTGGGTCAAACCAAGCCAAGGTTTATTAAACAGAGTTGCAAATTTATACATAAATAATACAGCTGAGAAAATTGAAAGCAGAGTTTTGCATTTATATTATGTTTTGTTCTTTATAGATTTTGGGTAAAAAAAATAAAAAGAATTGATGTTTGGGGGAAGGATATTCTGTTCTTGTCTGGCGGATCATCTGTGACTTGCTGGAGGATGATGTGGAGCCGATAAGGGTAAAGAGAGAGCTCTGGGGGTTTGGGAGCTTTCTGGTAATCACAAACTAGACAAAATCAAGAGTACTATACAAAATTTGAAACTATTAGAACTATTAAGATGTTAAAGTACCGTATATCCAAACCTCTGACCCTGTAGTTTAAGATAAGGACCTCTCTCCTAATATCTCTCCTCTTTTTAAAATCTATTTTAGTCGCCCTAATCTGAACTCGGCAATATCCTTCTGGAGATGGGGGTCTCCAGAACGGTACGCAATTGGTTAGGTGACGTCTGACCAGAAATATATAAAGTGCTATAACCACCTCCATCTTCCTGCTACTGATACAACTCAATATTATTTATATATATATATATTAAAAGTATATTCATTTTTTTATCAGTCTGATGTTTTTTTTCTACTTTTGACCTCTGACCTCTATGCTTACCAATGTGCCCCTAAATGGGACTATTTGGTCATCACGTTTGTGGCGGGTTCTCCTTGCCAGTCAGGATGTTATCATCTGTCTCCTTGGAGGCTGTAAAGACGATAAGAGTTCACCTTCAGACGCCGCCGAGAGATCAAAGTTAACACAATCTAATAGCAATGCTTCACAAACAAATTGATCTTATCGATACGGGAGCTGGAGGGCAAAGTACAAACCATTCAGTCTGAGAGAAATTAACATGCGACTCTTTATAACAACTATTATAAAGAAATTATTACATTTAGCAGGTAAACCATCAAAAGGTGTCCAAGGTGTACTCAGCTATGTCAAGTAATTACAAATCAGTTCAATAATCAAGACCATGGGCATCAGAATGGGCCGGGTGGGCCCTGACTGGGATGCCGGGTAGGGCTAGGCAGGTTGCCATTTTTTTAATTTGAGGGTAAGGTTTAAGACAGGTTACTTAAAGTCATGTGTTGCTAGTTTAGGGGCCATTTTGTGCGTTGCCTTACCCATTGTTTGTAACATCCTCCCTCCCTGATTTGTAGGGTTTGGTTGGGCAGTTTTGTTCTTGTCTCGGTGGTGGATGCTCTGGGGTGAGAATTTAGTGGTACATTTGGTGGGAGGGTTCCTGGCGGGTGGAGCTTGGAACCTCAGGTCTGGGATTGGGCATCCGGGTATTCCCTTTCCTGTCTTGGTGTGGTACTTGGATAACTTGGTAAGCGTGGGCGGGTTCTGGTGTATGTTTATTTTTGTGTTCATTATATATGTTATTTATTGGATCAGTTTTGGTAGTCATTGTCCCTGTTAACGCATCTGGGTTTGGATCTGGGTCATGTGGGGATGACCACGTTATGACCATGTTAATAAATTGGCTATGCCCTTTTTGAACCCCAATTTCTGATTTTGTGTCATTATTGTGTTTGGTTTGGTTTAAATAAAAGGGGCCTATCACAGGAATCGAGGCTACATCAGTCATGTGTCATAGACAGGATCTAAGTTCTAGAGACCAATCAACCATTGCTTTCAAAAATATTAAAAAGACTTTGTTGGAATGACATACAGAGAAAATAAGTGGGCCAAGATTGGGCTTGGTAAAAAGTGTGTATGACATCAGTGAGCGGCCATCATGAAGCTGCTCCAGCTTTCCTCGCAGGATGCTGCTCATGAATATTTGATGAAACCCATAGAAACATAGGAAATAAATTTAGAATTTGACGGCAGATAAGAACCGTTAAGACCAGCTAGTCAGCTGTGGAAAAACCTTAAACCTTATTCGGCCCTTGTCTTTGTCCCCATGCATGTTTAAATTCCCTCATGGTATTAGCATACCTAGGAACTCTCCTGGTCAACAACCAAATCCTCCCAGCCGCAGGGTCCTGACACAACACGCCCTACTGCCCACCCATTTCAGGGGGACGTGACCTGCGACATTAGCAGGACCACCCACCTAGGTGTGCAGTCCACGATGTCAACGGACTGCACACCGCCGTCCACGGGACCATTGACGTCAGTGGGTAGTCCTGGCCAAGTCTCACAAGGACTCCGGGTAGCCGGAGCCCAAACGTTCCAAGTTATGGGTACTAGCCTATCAAATTCTGCTAAACCTTTGCTTGTTTGACTTACTGGGAGATTATATGTTTTACTGACAAGATTTACTGCAGGCTCCCAGTACTTTTCCATTTGGTGTCATTCAGGACTGAACCTTGCTGGCACCCGTCTATAGAAGACTGTCTGCAGCGTAGCTATGAAATCTGACAAGTGCTACGATTAAAAGGCAATAGAGTCAGAACTGACCATCTGGCAAGCAAGACAAGCACTCGGTGGTCCGATGTTGTGTGCACACACACCTTTAGAGCTGGTGGCCACACATACTTAATTTTGTAGCCAGGACTGCTTTTCTTCCACAGTCTGACCATAAATGAGAAATGTTCCTGTTATTTCCATAAAATATATGTTTTCGGATATATATTTTACGTAACCTGTAAAAGGTTCTTCTGAAAGCCTTTTCATGGAATTTAAAGTAAAGCAGTGCCGCCGTGTAATGCGTTTTAAGAGAATACTTCATTCTATATAGGTGTCACTGATATGGGGTAAGGGTGATCAGGTGTAGGTCACTGAGCCGGAGAGTTCATGGGAAAGAGCGCATAGCCTTCGTCTGCACTCATTTTAAACAAACAACAGCAAACCTCAAGGTCACTTAACCGCCCGTCAGCAACCTTTATGCAGATAGTGGAAGAAGGGAACGCGCTTCGTGGACACGTATAGATTCCACATATAGATTCCATGCACTGGAATGACTGCAACAGCTATAAAGACTGGCTAGACAAGCAGACTTAGAGGCCGAATTTCTTTCTTACAGACTAAAAAAGGCAATGTGGGAAAATCCTCCCCGTAGTAGATACTTGGAATAGATTTCGAGCAGATGTAGTATTAACAAACACAATAAATTAATTTAAGAAAGCTTGTGATGTACATAAATATATTGTAAAGTATTAATCTCGGCTGTCACGTTATTTAATTAAAATGTCAAAAAAAGCCTAGGTTCTGGTGGTCTCGGTAGGAGACTCTTCATGCTCCTCGGAGGTTCTGTGTGCACAGAGAGACAGAATTAACAAGAAAATCCAACCCATTTATGATTTAGGCTTTTCTACCCCCCCCCCTATATTACTCTACATCAGTTCTTATCTAAAAATTGCCCGAGGTCCAATCAATCACTCGATCGGCCAAGCTGTTCAATACAGGTGACCATTGCTCAGCTTGAATGTTAATATTTGAGCGGAGCTATAAAGAAGTGACATCATCTCACCTCTGACCAGATTTGGAGATAAAGGAGACCAGTTAAAAGTCGGTAGAATGGGCAGGGTAAGTGCATTCACTCACACTCTCTCTCTAGACGTTGAGAAGTCTTCAAGATGGCCTTCAATGGAACCTACGAGCTTCAGTCCCAGGAAAACTTTGAGCCTTTCATGAAAGCCATCGGTGAGTGTTTTTTGGCAGAGAACCTCTGGGGAAAATTTCAAATGTGATGCAGTCGCCGTGGAAACCGATAAATGTTCCTGCCCACTGCTCCACATTTGTACTAGAATCGTATTATATTGCCTCTATTTAAATGCGTCGAGGGCTGTAAAAATAAGGCGATTTTACGGCTTAAAAATTATTGTGCGCAATCAGTGCCTAGTACAGAATCTGTCATATTTTTACAAGCGCGCTTGTAAAATTCTGGCTTTGCATAACATTTCCTTATATTTCAAATACCGGCAACATCTGGTCCTCAATGTGCCATGATTTACAACTCCCAATATGCCCAAGGTTGTCTGAGCATGATAGGAGTTGTAGTGTACAGCTTTTTGGGGACCCTTATTATATAATTATATTTCAAAAGCAGCTTTTTATATGTTTTTTTCTTAACTCTCATAATCAATGGCATCATAAAAGCCTCACTCCTCGGCCAAAGTCTTTTATTAAACATTAACCCCCAAAAAACATCATCACTAATATTGAATGTCATAAATATTATTTTGTTCTTTGTAGCTCAGAAAAAAAATATTAAATATACCATATGTATAGTTTTATAATTACGGTATATATTTTATTAATTAGAATTATAATTATTATATTATATTATTATATTATTATTCATTATAATTATATTATTTTATTAATGACTGCTATCAGTGTTATATACTTTAGATATATAGATAGAAAATATTTTTTTATCAATATCAAATTTTAACACAATCATCTTTTTTCTTAAAGGTCTTCCCGATGACTTGATAGAAAAGGGCAAGGATATCAAGAGTGTGTCGGAGATCGTGCAGAACGGCAACCACTTTGTCGTCACCGTCACCACCGGCCCCAAGGTACTGCGCAATGAGTTTACCCTGGGCGAGGAGGCAGAGTTGGAAACATTAACGGGAGAGAAGGTCAAGGTATGAGACTTCACCGTACCGGGGATCTCTCTGGGTTTTACCCAGATTGTCTGGGAGAAGCCCTGCTTCCCCGGGTATCTTGGTCAGGTTCTTCTTACTACAAGCAGGGTGTCTGAGCTAGCCCCACCCCATCCACGGCAAACCCCACTTCCATATATGGCTAGTCCCACCTCATCCACGGCAAACCCCATTTCCATATATGGCTAGCCCCACCTCATCCACGGCAAACCCCACTTCCATATATGGCTAGTCCCACCTCATCCACGGCAAACCCCATTTCCATATATGGCTAGCCCCACCTCATCCACGGCAAACCCCACTTCCATATATGGCTAGACCCGCCCCATCCACAGCAAGCCCCACTTCCATATATGGCTACCCCCACTTCATGCATGGAAAACTCCACTTCCAAATATGGCTAGCCCCACCTCTTCACATAGTCAATACCCCAGAAGGAGGCTTTTTAGGTAGCCGGCCACAAATAAAATAAATTACAAATAAAATAAATAATTTCTTAGAAACCTATTTACAACAAACATAACATTCTATCAGACTGAGCTGTAAAAAGGAGACAGAGCTATTTAGTCAGGGTCAGTAAATAGCTTTATTTTAAGATTAAAACTTCAACAATTCCAAGCAGAGGCTCCGGGAGAATCATGGGAAATGTAGTTCAACAACAATTGGGCTGCTTTTTCTTATTCCTGCATTAGATGTGAAACTAGTGAGAAATCCATCACAGGTGATGAATTAATTCTATAAGCTTCTATCCAATTTTTTATTTTGTTTTTTTGTTTTTTTTTATTTCTTCTACATATTGCCCTCCCTAGTGGGGTTTGGCGATGCCGGCAATGAATATTCTTGGTCTGGTTCAGGATGAAAATAACTCTGAGTTTTTTTCCTTCATTTCTTGTCACTCGTAGTCCGTTGTTAACCTGGAAGGGGACAACAAGCTGGTCGTGAAACTTAAGGGAGTCCTCTCTGTCACCGAACTTTCTGGAGATCTTCTCACCAATGTAAGATATTTTGTTTTATATAATGCTTTATATAAAGACGACCTGAAATGCCTGGAAAATACAGTACGTTGGGTGAAATCAGCAGTCATGTTGAATGGTCTGTAATGTTAAAAACAGACGATATTTTTGGTTTTAGTAGCTCAAGTCTTCAGGAAAAATCACTAAACACTTCTTGTAGCCTAAAACTTAGCCTTTTTGTCCCCCATAAAAAGATTGGCTCAGTGTGACCTATTGTTTGTAATAAAATCTATGTTTGGCTTTACAGGTGCTGACGGTAAAAGACATCGTGTATAAGAGAATCAGCAAGAGGGTGTGAGAGAAGATGGAAATGTCTTTACTTTTACTATGTAAAAACTGCAATAAACTTTTATTTAAAACAAAAGAGTCTTGGTTTAACACAAAACACATGCAAAATTCTATTATTACTGAAATGTTGTGGACACAAATCTCTCTCTCTCCCTTTTTTTTCCCCATATGTCTGTCAGTCGTTGTTTCTCTCCCTTCCCTCCTCTTTTTTTTCTCCTTCTCTCTCTTCCACTCTCTAAGCCCCAGGTACAAGGGGGTCAGAGCAGAGGGGGGCAAGAAGGCATGGGTGAGAGCAGAGGGGAGCTGGAAGAAGGATGTCAGATCAGAGGGGTCAGCTCAAATTTGAGGGGAGGTGGTGGGGGTCTCAGAGCAGAGGGGGGCAGGTAAGAGCAGAGGGTGTGGGTCACAGTAGAGAGGCAGGAGGAAGCAGGCCATTAACAGAGGGGGTAGACGAGAAGTGGGAAGCTGGATGGGGCCGATCAGAGTGGAGGGGGCTGGAGTCCATGGGTAACAGCACTAAGGAGTTGGAAGGGGCAGGTCAGAGCACAGGGGAGTTGAGAGGATAAGTCAGAGCAAATTAAGCAGACCGGAGCAGAGGAAGGGGCAGTAGGAAGGGGCAGGTCAGAGCAGAATGGGGCAAGGTAGAGTAGAAGGGCACCTGAAGGTGTGAGTCAAAGCAGAGGGGTGTAAGGTCTTGCCAGGAATTAAACTCAGAGCCTAGTGGCTACTAGAACCTCTCCCTAAACATTGTGCACCAGGAGTCTTGGTTGTGAGTTTGAAGATCACCTGCCTTGCCTCTGCAGGACAATTCTTGACAGAGTCCTCTTCTCCACAGCTGTTCCAAGTGATTCACCTGTCTTGTCCTAATTAGCAGCACTATATTAACGCGCCTTCACTACACCCCAGTGCTGCAACATTATTTAAGTCTAATCTACTGGTACCCTGCTTGTATCTTGTTACTTATTTTGTGCCCAAACAGCATTGTGTCCAAACGGTCTGTCAGTGGCAAGCAGTTTGTGAGTAGAGTACTAGCTTTGTCCCCCCTCGGCAAGAACAGAAAATTGTGCCCCCACTATATTTCTTACAGATGTTATTTTGAGGAAAGTAGGTAAATGACAAATACATTAATGATATTAACAGCTTGTCGGTGCCATCCATGCCTTCAAACAGCTTTTCACTGCCATATTTATCGTCAAACAGATTGCCATCAATATATAGCAAGCCAGACACTGATGATGGTGCAGCATAAATCCCATCATTAAATAGTTAGCAAGACACTTAGCGCAGTAAAGCATAACTCCCATCAATATATACTGAGCCTGACAGTGGTACACCATGACTCCTGTCGTTACATAGTAAGCCAGACACCGACAGTGGTACAGTATAAAACCAATCATTACATATTGATCCAGACACAGAATAACTTATCTCATTATACAGTGATCAAGACAGAGATCATGGTACAGACACGGATGGTGGTACAGCATGAGTCCTATCACTATATACTGAACTAGACATCAAGAGTGGTATAGAATAACTTCCATCACTATATACTGAGACAGACATTGACAATTATACAGCATGATTCCCATCCCCTATCAGCATTTTCCTTTGCATTGTGTTACGTTTTCACTCTCACTTGGTCTTACTCACACTCTCATGCTCCCTCAAGTACTTTTACTCACACTCTCATACTTTCACTCATGCTCTTGCACACTCACACTCTCTAACATTCTTCTCATTCGTGGAGAATGAGAAGTGCAGAAACTATTCAGTTTCTCCACAAATCTGTCTTTGTTATTCTGGGCTCCCAGAGCACTTCCCTAAAAGAGCAGAGCCATGGGACAGCCTCTCCTCCGTTCCTCTTTTTCTGAAGTGCACCAGGAGGCCTGCTTCACGCATAAGCGGACGAAGAAAGAAGACATGGGGAGAAGCGGGCAGAGAAAGAAGTGGTCGGCAGAGATGTTAGGGAGATGTTAGGGAGGCTTCACCCCTCACGCTGCACTCCCGCTAATCAGAGTGTGGTGCAAACACTTAAGCCCCAATTATTTATGCTTTTAAATAGTATTTGCTGGATGGAGCTGGTTCTTTGCTTGTTTGTACAGGTTGGCCATTTTAGCAGCACCCCAAAAAATTTATTTATATGTATTTTGGAGTGTGCTTCCCTTTTTGCATGTTTTTGTGTATATACATACTTGCATTACATGGTATAAAGCAGATAATGTTTTAAATACTTGCAGTGTTTTTTCAGAAGTTATCAATTACAGCTTCAGACGGTGATTATGGTCGATTTATGTGTCATTCCCACTGAACACTCAGACGTTATCTGGGAAATGATCAGTAGGTGCTTACTGTCCCTGTCTCTGTTATAGGAGGTAATAGGTCTTGCTGCATAACACAGAGTTTAACAAAGAAAATAAACCGTGTAGTGTGGTCTGTGTTCTGCATGTGTTCCATGTGGCGTCACTATGGGGCATGGAGCACCTGAAGTTAAGGTATTTCTTTCTTACAAACTAAGCTTAAAATTTCGGAAATAAATGTATGTGTTAATAGTGCCTAGTTTGGGATGGTAATGTCTTTTTATCCAAGTTGCATTTGAGTGACAGCTTTACTGGGTCTTTTCTCCAAGCATGTTATTGCGGAAAAAGAGAATATGAGAACATTTACAGAAAAAAGTTTTCATCCAAGGGAAATGATATAGACAAACACAGTTATTCAAGTAAGCTTGAGATCTACAAAAAGCTACACTAAGTAAAAGTGATTTAAAAAAGACTGACTTGATGGACCAACTGGTTCTTTTCTGCCATCACCATCTATGTATGTATTCAAACATGAAAACAGCCCTGTTCCTGATGGTCCAGTTGGCAGATTTGCTCCTCGGGGGTCCATGTGTACAGGTTGCCTATACTAACACAAAGTATACAATGTATTATCTGATGGAGAGGCGGGACAGTCTTTCTACCAGTCTTTTTCCCCCCCAAGTAATACATTAATATTATAGTAGATTCTCCATCAGATCTCATCTAAAATTGCCTGAGGTCCAATCACTCGATCGGCCAAGATGTTCAATACAGGTGAGCATTGCTCTTAAACGTTAATGTTTGAGCAGAGCTATAAAAAAAAGGTGACGTCATCTCACCTCTAACCAGATTTGGAGATAATGGAAACCAGTTAAAAGTCGGTAGACTGGGCAGGGTAAGTGCATTCACTCTCATCCTCTCTAGCTGTTGAGACGTCTTCAAGATGGCCTTCAATGGAACCTACGAGCTTCAGTCCCAGGAAAACTTTGAACCTTTCATGAAAGCCATCGGTGAGTCTTTCTGGCAGAGAACCTCTGGGCAAAATTTCAGTCTGCGTGGAAACCAAATGTTCCCCATTTGTACTAGAATTATCTTTTTCTTTTTTAATAAGAGCCAGGGTATAATTTTGCCTTTAGTGAAAGTTTCGAAATGCACCAAGGTCTATAAAAATTATTCAATATTACTGGGTTTTTTTTATAAAATTTATTTATAATATTTATAAATACAGTTTACTTTATACTGATAAATATAAATATTCCCGCCTAAAAATAATGTTCCTAACACCGAATTTGATAAATATAATTTAAGTTGCATTTCTAGAAGAAAAAGTCTATTTCTGGTTACTTTGCATTTATTATACCTCATTAGAGTTAGTATAGTCAGTGACAACCTTAATGACCGTGATCAGCGATGTAAAATTCTTAACACAATCATCTTTGTTCTTAAAGGTCTTCCCGATGACTTGATAGAAAAGGGCAAGGATATCAAGAGTGTGTCGGAGATCGTGCAGAACGGCAACCACTTTGTCGTCACCGTCACCACCGGCCCCAAGGTTACGCGCAATGAGTTTACCCTGGGCGAGGAGGCAGAGTTCGAAGCGTTAACAGGAGAGAAGATCAAGGTATGAGACTTCACCGTAGCGGGGATGTCTCTGGGTCTTCTCCGGGGTCTCCGGGTCACTTTCTTCTTTCTCCAGACAGGGAGCCTCACCCCACGCACAGCAAACCCCATCTCCACCCCATCAGCAAAGCCAATGCCCAAGACGAGCGATTTTCATTATTTTCTCGTAAAATATACAAAAATAGAAGAGCGCACAACCTGAAAAAGTCTACAAAATTCAGAGTTGCTGCTAGAATAATAATGACCAATAAGTACACTAAAGAAAGCATGAATTCGGCTCATATCCAGCAAATACCAAAAACACCCATCTAAGGCATAAATATTGGGGTTTCCGTCACAGTATATGGCCAAAGATTGCTCAGCCGGCCACTACGTCAAAGTACCCCATGTATTGTGAGTCCTATCTAATGTTTCACGGCGATATCAAGGAGCTGATTGTGTGGGACGTTTTAATCCTCAGGAAAGGCAGAGCTCCGGGTAGCCGACCCCGAGAGGTTCAGAGGGAGCTCAACAAATGTATTGTTCGGGCTTCTTAACTATTAAATATAACAAACAAATCACATCAATAAACAGAAACTATATATAAAATAAAAAACATAAAAAACATAAAATTCCATCAGACCGAGCTGCAGAAAGGAGACAGAGCTATTTAGTCAGGGTCAGGAAACGGGAACAGCTTCAGCTTTAGGTTAAAACTTCAACAATTCATGGGAAATGTAGTTTAATAACAAAGGGGGAGATCGTAATCTAGTGAGAAATCGATGAAAGGCCTTCAAAGATTAATGTCTGATAGCCATACATTCCTCATTTCATTTTTGTTTGTTTGTTTTTGGCTACGTCCTCCCTAGTGGGGTTTGGCGATGCCGGCAATGAATATTCTTGGTCTGGTTCAGTATGATAATAACTGAGTTTTTTTCCTTCATTTCTTGTCACTTGCAGTCCGTTGTTAACCTGGAAGGGGACAACAAGCTGGTCGTGAAACTTAAGGGAGTCCTCTCTGTCACCGAACTTTCTGGAGATGTTCTCACCAATGTAAGATATTTTGTTATATTTTTGTTATATTTTTTTTTATAAGCAGAAAGTGATGGGAAACATATATGGCTGAAAGTGATGGGGGGGGGACGCATAAGGCTGAAAGTGCCACCTAATGAGTGGTCAAAAAGTCCTGTACCCAAATTTATTTCAATTGCAAAGCTATCACAAAACTACCGTATTGGCTCGGATATAGGCCGCCCCCGTATATAGGCCGCACCCTAAAAGTTTGGTGCTTTTTTAAAGAAAAAGATTTTTTCTTTAAAAAAGCACCAAAAAAACATGCTGCCACTCTGTCCTCTCCCCCCCGAGATATGCTGCCACTCTGTCCTCTCCCCCCCGAGATATGCTGCCACTGTCCTCTTCCCAGCGAGATATGCTGCACTCTGTCCTCTCCCCGAGATATGCTGCCACTCTGTCCTCCCCCCCCGAGATATTGCTGCACTCTGTCTCTCCCCCCCCGAGATATGCTGCCATCTGTCCTCCCCCCGAGATATGCTGCACTCTGTCTCTCCCCCGCCGAGATATGCTGCCACTCTGTCTCTCCCTGCCCCTCTGTCCTACCCGCCGAGATATGCTGGTCTCTCCCCCTGCACTCTGTCCTCTCCCCCCGAGATATGCTGCCACTCTGTCCTCTCCCCCCCGAGATATGCTGCCACTCTGTCCTCCCCCCCGACTTACCCGAGCAGACTCCCGGGTGTCTTGCGGGGCTGGAGGGGGACATCTATGCACATCGTGTATACAACTCCCGGTGCCGGCACTCAGCGGGGGGGGTGTAAAATGCATCGTGCGGACGTCCGCGCAATGCGCTTAGACAACCTCCCGTGCCGGCGCTGCGGTGGATCTGTATCCTAACCCCGATGCCTGCCCGGCGCCCGGGACTGCATGTCCCGGGCGTCGGGCGCTGGACCCCGAATATAGGCCGCACCCCCACTTGAAAGACTTAAAGTGGGGGGGGGGGAGTGTGGCCTATATTCGGGCCAATACGGTATTTACCAGCCACTGAGGCAACTTCAATTCCTTAAAATTAGTGGTCTTGGTCTTTCTGTCCACCCATAAAAAACACTGGCTTAGTGTGATGGGTGTTATAGCCACAGTAATATATATCGTGTTCTTTTATTTTGTATAATATTAAACCTTTGGGCTACATCTATTCATAAAAAAGTGAATTATTTTGTATACACTCGAACATTTGAGTGCTGAAGCAGAAATTGAGTACTCTTCGTTATAGATTTGATTTTAATGAGGTATAATAAATTCGCAAATCATGTAATAGGAGCGGAAAGTGCTGTTTTTGATTCCCTGCATGAATTGCCACTGAATTGTAAATGAGTGTAAATTGGCGTCCTTCCATTCCGATTCTAGTCGCCCGAAGCACAGATGGTCGCTTAACTAGTGCTTGCCTGACAGTAAACATGTTTGCTGTTATGGTGAGTGACGTGAAGGCTCCTATAAACAGGAGAGCTTATAAAAATGCTTCTCGAAGGGTCATTTAAAGGACCTGGGTGTGTTTGAGCTTCTATATGCACCACAGTTGCTAACTGTCCTGTTTTTCCCAGGACAGTCCCAGGATTTGGGAGCTTGCCCCACTACTTTCAGTGTCCCAAGACATTGGGAAATTAGCATTTGTGGGTGTCGGCAGGGTTGGGTTAAGGAGGATGCGAGGGGTACTCTGCATCTAGGCCCCAGGGGCAGGGACAGCTGCTTCAGTGCCAGCGATTGATGCCAAGCATCGGGATATGGCGCTCCCACCACAGGATTAAAGAAGGAAAAAGGAAAGTGAGGAGGGTAAGAGATAGGGAGAAAACGGGTAGATGATAGTGAGAAAGGGGAGAGATAAAAAGAAAGGAAAGAGACAATGAGAAAGAAACGAGATGATGAGAAGAAGAGATAAGGAGAAAGGGGGTAGATAATAAGAGAGATAGGGATAGATAATGAATAGGAGAAAGGAAGGAAATATAGAAACAGGGGAAGGGTAATGAGAGAGTGTTTGTATCTGAAAAGTGTATGCGCCTAAAGGCCAGAAAGCGTGTGGCTGCAAGGGCAAGTGTGAGCTAGCATGTTTGTGTGTAAGGGCAAGCGTGAATGTACTGTATATGTGTGTATGTACTGTATATGTGTATGGGCAGGCATTTATTAGGGCAGTGTATAAAATGATGCTGTGCGGCAAAAGTATCTACCCGCATACCATGGATGTATGGTAGTGTTGGTGGGAAATTGGTGATATAATGTGCATTATAATAAGTAGGCGGGGTGAAATGGGTAAATTGGGCGGAGCTTTGGGGCATTGAAATTTTCAAGTAAGTCATTGATAGTCGTGCTGCAAAATGGGTCTGGAAATTGTTTTCAAACGTTGGCGACTCTGCATGCGCTTCTTATTCGTAATAAAATCTATGTTTGGCTTTACAGGTGCTGACGGTGCAAGACATCGTGTATAAGAGAATCAGCAAGAGGGTGTGAGAGAAGATGAAAATGTCTTTACTTTTACTATGTAAAAACTGCAATAAAGTTTTATTTTAGAAAAAATTCTTATTGCTATTATTATTATTACTATTATTATTATTATTATCTGGGTTCCCTGTTAACAATCTGTAGTGGTTATTTAAACGGCTCACAGACTGGGATTAGCCGCTTCATCTGCTACAAATAGTTATTTCATGACGTAACCTTTGTTATCACCCGGCACTTCACATTCTATTTGATATATATATTATATTTTTTTGTTTTGTTTTTTTTATTATTATTATTATTTTTATCATTTACAACTTTTATTATGCTAGGTTCTAATTAGGTTTGTGTGTCCTTATCATTGAACAATGAGACATAATCATCCCCTATTTGTGAAAACTTACTGTCCCCATCTCTGTTTTATGATGGCTACCCACATCCCGAAAAGGGGCTTGCCCCGGGATGTTCTCAGGTATGCTAATAACACATAGCCCACCGAACATATAATGACGCCAGAAAGAACATGGAACATGTCTTGGGTCAAAGTCCCACCTGGGTCCAATGGACCCACCGAGACCCAGGTAAGGGGCTGCCTCTGGTCCTAGTTAAAGGAGAACATTCAAGCTGTAAGTCAGATTCTTTAGTGATCTGTACTGGGGCCCAATTTTTTTTTGTAATATTTTATTATTTATATCACAAAATGTCTTAAACAGGCTGAACATTTCGGGGGGGGGAGCAGGGACGCGTATAGAAGCTGCAACTTTGAAGCTGATAGAAGGAAAATAATGAAATTTGGGATGTATAATTTTGTATTGAAAGCAAAAACAGCAAGGGGACATGGGAATAGCTGTTTATGATGTCTTAGAGTTAGGCAGACAGAGTTATAAAACATTGAGAAATGCAGACAGAATGATAGAAACATAGAATTTGATGGCTGAACAAGATAAGAACTATCTGAGCTGTAAAAGCTCAAACTTTAATCAGCTGTTGGTCTCCTCTCAGATTCAGGAGCCGTATACCCCATCCCATGCATGTTTAAATCAGCACCTTCTTCTGACCTAAGCAGCAGGCCCCGGGGCCACAGCAGCCACATTTGATTTACTGCCACATTATTTTCTTGTACTGTGTGCCCATTGGCCAGAGCAGAACAATGTCCTGTTGGCAAGGTTCCGGAATCAAGCACAACTTTAGGGTTTTTAGGGTTATAAGTGCTTTTGCTCAGACATACCGGCAGTAAGAAATGCCCCCGGGTAGGTAATAGGTGAGACAACCTCTCTCTAGTGTTCTTCTGGCCTTGAAAACCCCAACCAGTCAATGCCCCCATATAGTATATGATAATATAAGGTATCTAACCTTTAAATGTTTTATATTGAACTCTATAACACTCTTTAAGTGTTTTATATTGAGCTCCTGCAAAGTATGGCTCGTAAATGTGTTCGTCTCTTTCTACCTTTGTACCTCGCGTGATAGCGGGAAGTCCACCCTGTCAAACATATAAACTTAAGTGTACCGGACAACCTTCAAAAGTCCTTCATCATAGACTTCTTCGGTTCCCATTATTGCTGGCGTAGAAGGAAACCAGTTTTTTTTTATCGTTTGTTAGTATAATGTATGACCGGGTGTTCCGAAGGTGTGCCAAATGTGTACGTTTATTATCACGGGTGTAAATATTGTGGCTGGTTTACTCAGGTTATATTCATGTCCCATCTGGAATCGGTTCTCAATAGGAAAAAAAATCTCTGAGCATTAAATACAATAATGTAGTCTAAAACTGAAAAAAAAAAAAACTGATTTTGTTCCAATAATGTTCTTTATCAACAGGCCCAGAGGCCGCCATTGTGGCCGATCATGTGATATTTTGGGAAACTTTCCCTGCTCAACCACTGCACCGAGATGATACTTTATGGCAATGCTAATGAAGTCCTGGTGGTCCAACTAAAATCCTTTTATGAATAGACCTTCATTAGTCGGTGACGGTTTTGTGTGATTGAAACTGAGCCATTCTGTTGTTCCCAACAGGCAATATGATAAGGAGTTCAATCATTTGTCTTGAAAATTTGGCCAAGATAACAGATCTAGAGCATATACAAACGGCTAATACGGAGCTGCCTGAAAACATCGTATCGCTCAAAAACGAGAACATTTTTGTTTTTAAGCATTCAGCACAATTCTCTAGAAAAAAAATGTCGGGAGTTCCCCTTTAGTACGGCATTGTACAATTTCAAAGACTGTCATCACTGTCCTTTCAGCAGATACAGAACCAGCCAGACCATCTTTCTGCGTGTTTTCAAAACACCCTTATTGGAGAAATAAAAGCTTTGTATAAATTGATCACACGTATAGGATTGTGAAAATAGCATTGTGAATACCCCCCTCCTACGTGATAGATCTAAGGGAAAAAAACAGTTGATCTTACCGGATCTAACGAACATCTTCCAAAATCAATTAAAAAAATCTAAATTTCAGTTAAGGGGGGGGGGGATTGTTAATATTGGATATTTAAGAGTAGATCTAATAAAAAAAAAACAGTTGATCTAACCTGATCTAACAAAGATCTCACATATTGAATGATCTTTTGTTAAAATTCTTAATTTGGCGAGTCATGAGTCAGGGACACCGGAGACTGGATTTTGACAGACTACCTCCCAAGCTCCAGTACCCTGGCGTTCCAGTTCGCCGTGGGTAAAAGTTGGGCAATTAGTAGCCATTAGGCACATCCGCTCTGCCCATCTCCGATAGCATAAGGTCTATCTTACGAATTCTTAACATGATTCGGTAATGGGCAAAAAACGATGAAGATTCCTGTCTATTAGCCAGTTACTACACCTTAAATAATCCTCTTAATACCAACCTCTGGAAGCTGTTTTTCTTTTTTAAATTAGACCCAGTTTTGAGTCTTGATTGTTCACTCTTAATTTGGGTCTTTTGATTCATTTTTATATAAACGGATTCTTCAGAGGACAAAATGTTTTTTTAAATGAATTCTCTCACCTGGCTGCAGTTAGATCACTTCCCTTTAACAACCGCATTCAGGTAGAATGCAGATATTCTTTATATATCCTGTACTCTACTTATCGGTGTGTCTGATTTTTTATAATTATCTCATTTGTTTAATCTAGTTAGAGATTAAACACACATGCTAAACTAGATTGGTATGCATATTACTAAACACCACCATCTCTACAGTTTAACAAAAATCTCAGTTGTTATAAACCTTGCCCACAGTTGATCTTTTATTTTGTAATCATTGATTGTGACGGCGCTACGGAATCTGCGGGCGCTTTATAAATAAATGTGATGTCATTTCTGGTAAGGATTCCTTGAACGTCCATAGGGTTGATGGTAATCATGTTTTTTTAAGAAAAAATCTAAACGATTGTTAGTTAAACTATTATTTATTGATTTACATAGCACCATCATATAATGCAGCGCTGTACAACGGTGCATCACATGAACAATTTGTGCTTACATGGATGATTTTAAAATACAATGCATGTAGAATGCACCTGCCATGTAACAAGGTATTGCATTACTACCCTTTGGACTTTTAAGAGTTAATGCCGGGTACAAAAAGAAGGAGAGGAAGTAACTGTTCAATGATGCTTTGGAAAAGACTGCCATCTACTGGCTTCACACGGTAGTACAAGGACATGTCAACTTGACAGCATTATTATTAGTTTAGTATATATATAAGTATATTCTGCGCCTCCATACAAATGGCAGACATAAAGGTCACATGAAGGACTGGTTTCACCGATTATCTGTACGCTTAAGGAATTATCCTCAACTGACAAGTTAAATCCTTTACTTATGTCCAGCATTATTATTATTTATTTATCTAGTGTGGCCGCTTCATCACAAAAGTGGCAGTTTTACCTCTGGTGAAATATCCCCTAACGCCTTCTAGATTGTAAGCTCATTTCAACAGAGCCCTCCTTAACTTCTGGACTACCTGTTATGTCCTGTTCACCCATTGTACAGCACCGAGGAACGTGGTGGTGCTATGTAAATATAATAATAATAATAATTAGGATTTTTGGGTTAATATCTGGCAAAAAAAGAAGAACTAGGAAAAGATAGAGGACAAGTGTAAAAAGTCCAAATTCTATATTACGTTTTTTATTCATGTTTCCCACGAGCAATATCTTGAAGGTCTCAGGTCGACAGAGTTCTAGAACAGTTGCATATAAGATATGGTGCCTATATAGGCCATTTAACAAAAACATCTGTGTTTTTAACATGTTACAGAACACTTTTATATGCCCGGTCTGGGAATCTTGAGTGTTCACTTACCTGGCATATAGAGAAAGTATATAAATATGCATCTTACCAACACCCTTATTGTGTATGCAATGGGGTGTTTGTTTCTTTGTCTTTACAGTCATGGGCTATCCATAGTGTTGCGGAAAAGGTGACATAAATTACAGACACCATGGGTTAGCGTTAATTTTTAGCCATTGATTTTAAATACAAATATATTCCTTATTTTAATCCGAAAACACTGTTTATTTAAGGTCTGTAACTGTAAAATGTAGTATAATTCTGCGTTCTGCTGCACAGAATGTAGTAGCCTCCTGAGCTCCGGAACTTAATGGACTACGACTCACATAGCACTCATCCAGCCAGATGTGGGAAATGGGGAAAAAAGGTTCAAAATGACAAAATGCAAGCAAGCTGAGGGTATTTTAATGACAGAAACAGACCAGCCCAAACAACGAAACACACAAAAGCTTATCAGAAACAAACGTCGACTAGAAGGATCTGCTGCTAGCTTTAACCCATCAGCTGCTAGAATACAGGCATAGTCGATCCCTCTGGCACAACATGGGTTAAAAGTAGCATTGTCTGGAATAGAAGAAGAGCTCGTTAGTCTCTTCCTAGGGCTTTTTGTGGAATATTGTCCCCGAGTGCTCGGCGCTGGGTTCTTCCATGACTTGGATGGGTTTGTTGGATAGAGCGGCCTCTCTCATTTTGTAATAGATGAACTCATTCTGCTGGAACATCCTCAGCTCCATCTCGGTCTGCGCACGCATCATCTGAGGACATAAAATGGCAAGTGCTCGAGCTGGCTGGGAAATATTTACCTGTCCTCATCCCCCTTTCCCCTCTCTCGTCCTTCTAAGGCTGCTAGAACCAATTAAATCCCAACAATGGGGAGGAATAACTTAATGAAAGATCTGTGGAATCTATAATTTAGCTTCCGCCATAGTATACAGGATTCCAAAACTAGAATGTTCTTATGAAACCTTTTCATAAGTCAAAATGGCGTAAAGGGTTAAAGGTCTAAAGGGTTCTGACTGCGGGACTGTTACGCTTATCTGAGTATCATTTCCATCGTTTCAGTGGCTACCTACCTCCAAGTCTTTGGTAATCGGGTGCGTAGGTCCGTGGGTGATCAAAAGGATGGCATAGGCTTTGCAGATCATCCCGTGGCCCACCTCAATGAGCCCAGCGTGCCAGTGAGTTACCCCGGCCCTCATCACCGCCATGCCAAGCTGGGCATTGTGAGGGTGGTAAATCTTCCTGGCAAACCACAAAATAATGCATGAAACCACATATTCTTGGAGACACTCTAATGTTCCTGATGGAAGCCATGCCCAAATGTAAAGAAGCTACACTTCACAAAAGAAATGCAATTTAAGGATAATAATATTAATAATAATAATAATAATAACTGTGAGATTAGAAGTACGAGACACGGGTTGGTACAAAACAAACAAAAAATGGGACTTCAGGTTCATTTTTCATTTTCCTATTTGGCTGAAAGCGTTTTATGGGCCTAACGTTTATGTTCCAGTAAATAATAAATTATCACATTAAATAAAAAAAAAATGCTATTATTCATGTATAGGTGATCTACACCCATTAAAGCCTGCAAACCTTTCCTGTGTAGTCTCCATTCTCGCTCGTTTGTTTTGTATCCAATAGTCCTTATTATTACTTACAAGTATCCATCCACCATCTTTTTTGCGTTCTCTGCCGCGTCATCAAACATCTGAAGGTAGGAGAGGACCTCGGAGTTTATACTCAGAACCCGGAGCATGTGAATGTTGGTGTCGGCCAAAACAGGTTCCTGCCTCTTCAGACACTCCCGGCACAGCTTCACCACCTAGTCACCAAAAGTCAGACACTTGAGATTGGGTTCAAGGGTTAAGAGGCATTACATTTTTAGAATTAACAGTCACCTTCTAGATTCCAAGCTCATTAGAGCAGAGCCCTCCTCACTTTTTATTTCTGTAAATCCAAAGTGTTATGGGATCCTCTACTTCTTATGTCCAATTTACCCACTGTACATCACATATGATGGTACTATATAAAGCCATAAACAAAACAATCATTTTGCTATGGCTATTATACTGTTCCTTGAGATGTACGTTGTTCAGTCGTTGTCCATTCTTCATCTCTCCATTCTTGTCCATGCAGCTCTCCTTAAAGTTCTTTCAAGGCACTAGGGATCATCTGGTGAGTTCTTTGTAGTACATTTGCCATCTATACAGACTAGGAATAATCTCCCTCTGCTTTCAGACTATTCTGTTCTAGAACAAGACTTAGAAGGGATGACATCTTGGACCTAATCATCCTTAGTTATTAATTTAACCTACTTTTAAAACGCACTACAGCTCAGATCTGAACCTTCTGGACAAATCTAAAGAAGAACTCCACCAGCCCCAAACCCTTTCCCAAATACAGCCTCCTGCCCAACATATACTTGTTATACTAAATGCCACAAGACAATGATAAACTTCCACGGAGATTCTACCAATTGAAATAAACCATCATTTTTTTTCATGCTCGTTTTCTGCCCCACCCCCACCCCATAAAGGAAAAAGAAGATTACCGACCTCATGATACAATCCTTCAGAACGGGCTTTGTCTATTTTCTCCATGGTATCCTTTGAAAACTGTATAAGCTCTTTAACCAAACTGTCAGAGGGCTGTAAAAATAACAGAAATCCTTATTATTTATTGTATTTTTTTTTCCTGCATAAACGCATATTTATATCTCTTGAGCTACACAGTGAATTTTAGGCAGGATATGTCCACATAGGTTTGTTGTGCAAATAAGTCACTCAAAGTCTTGAGACCTGACGTCATGTTTGGTTGACCACATACTTTAAAAGAACACAAAAAAGATGTTTTGATGCAACGAGGCACCAAGAATGATAAACTCAAGTTGGTTTGAGTCCAACTCTGGAGTTTCCATTTTGTTATTTTGGGGCTCGATTTAGTGACCAATGTAAAATCTAGACTTTGGCCACAAATTAAAAATATTATCACTAACAACTCAAATTATTGTACACATTTATCAGGCATGACAATGCCCCAATTGTGGTGCTTATAATAAAACTTTACTTGCCATTAGCACATTTTGTTGCCACGGCAGAAGCTCATTACAGCACACGGTCATTGTGTTGACAGTGAAAGCGTTAAACTGCCATTGGCAAAGCACATTTTCCCCTTTGTTAATTTCAGCTTTCTACCATGTGATACATTTCTTAAGATGGGTCTTTTATTTTCTAGGAAAAAGTTTGCACCCATTTTTTCAGTGGTCGCAATCTAGAATCCAAAATCGATAGAGAATTTCAATTGCATATATATATAAGAACTGATTAAAGTAATATCGCTACCTTGTTTTCTTCGTCTTTCACAGCCAACAACAGGTCATCTTTGGTCCTCTTGGTGCAGTGATCACACGTACAGTCAAAGTAATACTGCTTCTTCAGCTGTTTTTTCCTGTCTTCACTGAGGTTCAGGAAATCGACGTAGGAAACACTGAGCTCATCTCCTTTGTTGATTTTTCCAAGAGAACGAAGCTCAATTCTGTTATTAATGAGGAAACACAGTTAGCACCATCGCGGCAGGAGAACTGTAGGCTCCTCTGTGGCCAGCCTGGTGCTTTATGTGATGATATACTCCCATCCAGCAGTAGTCTAAATGTGGACAATTCTGGGTCATCATTCTAGATTTGGAGCCACTGTGATGCAAACCAGGTTACTGGACTTCTAAGAATTTAGCTTTGAACCAAAGACGCTCCAGTTTTACCTTCAAAAACATGGCTTAACGTGCTACGGTGAAATAGCCAAGGTCAATGACAAAATCGGGAGGTTGGAAGCTTCAGGTTGGCCACAAATTCTTAACGTAGCTAGCAAAATGCAGAGTGAAGAGCAGTACATTACTGTTAGCTGTGACATGAACGAGCATGCGTCAAATTACCTACAACGATGAACCTCAGCTCTCCAGGTCCAGGCCATTAATTCGGTTAGAAGAGTTCCAGGCAAAGGTGACGTTAATAACTTTTATTTACCTTTTATCATTCTCAACATGTTTGTGCATCACGAGCTTTGCACCTTTGTTGTCATTTAGAAAAATACTATGCTCCTCATTAAAAAAAAATTGTAGTTTCGGCTCAAAATTATGATCTCATTTCAAATGCAGCGATCCTCATGCAGATGCAAAACTAACAAATTTTTCAGGATGTGGCTTATTTTTACATACATCTGTCAAGCACTTCAGAACACGAGGAAACTCAGAGGTATCTATAGCCATCCTTTGGTGAGTGTTAGTATGTCCACAGAGACAGCTGCCTCCACCACTCAGCTCCATGGTCGCCATCCCTTATGCTGAGCGCCGGGTTATGACATCATATCCTGGCGTGATGCAATTTAAAGATGCGCCATGTGGAGTAAGATATTATGGAGCCTATGCCAGCTAGGCACGGTGCTCCATCGTGTATATGAGCTTCTATAAGAGCTGGAGAGACTTCTGATCTCTGCAACTGGTCCATGGAGCAGTGGGGCAGAAGGGAGCCTGTTCACCCTATAGGGCTATATGTCCCTGGTCGTGGGGCTGCCGTCCTAAGCCTAGTCAGCCTAGGGCAGAATATGTCAATAAATCCTGTCAATTTTGTAAAAATGTCCAAAAAACTCAAAGTGTTCTTTCCATATATAAAAAAATATATAGAATTGACTCTGCAATTACAAATTTGAAAGGTAACTGATAATTGTCCAGGTGCCTCGTTGGTGGCATAGCCTAAAACCCCATTAGGACAGTTACTACAAAAAAGGTTTGATGACTATACAAGCCAGACACTTTAATACATATGATAGCCAAGTGGTCCCTTTAGGTAATGTAAAAGTAATGTGTTTATATCGTTTATTGTATAAATACTTAATACATCTAGCGAATGCTCAGCCCTCTTTATATAAACTGTGTAAATTAAGACAATACAGCCATTTCAACATAAATACGTGTTAATGCTGGTAGAAATTAGCCATAATAATGCTGGGAAGCAAGTATGTGTTAGATTAGTGCTTTAGGGCCGAAAACATTTCATTTTGTTGAATCCGAGCTTAATACGGGTAATTACTATTTCAAATGTAACGTTTTTTTTTAAATTTAAATAAGAAGTTAAAATAAAATCTCTTCTGAAGCAGCATTTAGTAGATACAAACAGAAAATACAATCCCCCGTGGACTCAAAGGTCCGGTTACATTTAAAGGAGCATGGCGTTCATATCGGCTGATACTGGGGTCATAACGCGATCCGCTGGGGTATTAATCTGAGCCAAATGGCTTCAGGGGTTCCTTGTAACAACACGTGGGAGAAGAAGTCCAAAGCTCCACCAAGCAGATATCTTCTAAACTCTGTTTCCCTCTACGCTAAGACAGTAGAGGTATTCATGAGCCATTGTGTTTAATCATTACTATGACCTGGGTGAATATAAAAAAGTCTTTATGATTTTTATTTTTCATGGAATTTTTTTTTTAATATCCATTATTTAAGTTAAATGGTGGTGGACCTACACGTGATGTAGGTCTACAGCATATAGAACAACAAAACAAATCTAAGTAACTCATGGCTTAACCCCGTGAGCAGTTTTATATTCACCCTTAATTTCATTTCCATAGGCATGTTACTTTGCAAAGCCTTCTTTAACCCCTTAAGGACAATGGGCGGTCCCTAAACCCATGAACGGGCTTTGTCATTAAGGGGTTAATATGAGCAGAAGCGCGTCTTCTCTTCTGCTTCTAGATTTTCATTGAAAGGAGATCAACCCATCTTCTGTGAAACATCTCATCGTTTTTGATCATTATGAATAGCTTGTGGTCTCTATTTCTGGACAGGAGGAAAAGCCATTGACCAGTTGTTCCAAAGAGCAGCTGCTGGCTACACTGGGAAAGACATTTGGCAGCCCAGATAGTGGCAGATTTGACGGCTATAAAAACAGAACACAATGCCATAATACAAGAACATTCCTACTAAAGACCTGATGTCAGTTGTACAGAGCCATGCGTTAGATTTAATGGCGCTGTCGATCAAACACCTTCTTTCATGATGCCAACATGGGTATCCAACACGCAAAGTAAAGACACACAGAAGGGTTGGTTGAAACCATTTTATGAGTATTTTAAACTATGAATAATCTAAAAACAATTTGGAAAAATAAGTCCCATGATAAGTATGATTCCGAAAACATGAAGAATTAGATATCACTATGGGTTGATCAACCATGATCATTTAGAAGGTGGGACAGTTTACTCTATAGGAGAACATTTGCATTCTCGGGAGACCTAAAAGGTGAAGTCCAATGGAAAAATATTTTAACGAGAGCGTTGTATACAGCAATATGGCCTTGAAGAAGAGCTAATTAAGCAGGGTCATCATTAAACATAATGGGGCCTCCTGACATGGCCCTCCTGATCATACCTAAGTGCGGGTAGCTACCCTTCCCCACAGAATACACTTATGGTGTTTTTTTACACTTATGGTGTTTAGTTATGTTCGCTATAGTGTTTAGAATTGAGAATTGTAAAATGTATGGCAAAAGTGGTAGATTAGCTTTATGTTCTTCCCTCGTAGACCTTCATTTACCAGATGGTCTTACGGTGATTCAAACATTCTACTGTTCACCACAAAGTAATAAGGCAATGTTTGGTAGACTGGGCTAACCTAAAGCCAAAACCCAAACATATAACAAATTTACAGAAAACATAATTTCTAAAACAAATGAAACCATAAATAAGAAACCTACACTGGGAGTCTGACAGCCACAGTCAAATAAATTTTAGATTAAAACACAAAAAAACAATTTACATACTAATTGAAGTTCACCCTTAGTTTTTTTTCTCTCTTGGTCACCATTTAAAAATACTTTTGTAAATAACAGAATATGTGATAATAATATTGGTCACCACAACGTGACCCTACTTTTTCAGTTTGGCATCATTAAAGGGCAGAAAAAATACATATTTTTTGTTATAGGAAAATTGTGTGATATAAAAAAATTATACATAATTACTTTAGTACTTCTGTCTGTGTTAAAATTAACATTAGTATTAAAGATGCAATTATTGAACAAAATTATGAAGAATTATTGGGGGTTCCAAACATTCTCTATAACATGCATTCAGATGAAGATCCAATGACATACAGTGCCCAGGTATTGGTAAAACAGGTGTTGGTTATGACCAGAAAGGTAACATGGTTAGCGTGATGTGGAGGTTTTGCCGACATGGGTATTAATGGTTGGTTCATACAGTCAGGTGGATCCAAAAGTGTAATGGAAGGATGGGGATTTGGGAGCCTAATGATTGAATTTGAGGAGGAGAGTGAGGGGCTACATAGGGAACGGATGCTCGGATTTACCAACCCACCTCATAGGTGTATGATACATTGATCTAACAGCCTCATGACTGAAAAACAAAACGACAATGTACATTTGTATAATAAGGTCTACCAAAACACAGCAACGGATTCTGGGGCCTACACAATTAGCTAGTTCATGGAACTAAAATCAGCTTAATTATATATAAAAGTACGCTTTTCTGTAGAAGAAGGCTTTTGTTACCCCTGGAAGAAGCAATATGATGGTTTTTACAAAATTGGTTCATATACATAAAAGCTTAATGCTGCAGTTTTGTGACCCACTTAATTAAATTGATACAATTAATACAATTGATAAGAGGAGTCACCAGCCAAATTGACCGGTCTAAAAGAAACCTTCTCCCGGGGGGTGAGGGATGCATTTCTTTCCCTCAAGAAATGTAATTAAGAAATGTAACACAAATTTTATAATTTAGGTGCCGTATCATTCAGATCAGTGCTTATATTGCACATTAAACCCAGCTCTACACCTTCCAAATATTTATGCAATATAGTCTTCAAAAATATTAACTTCTGCTTGGTATATAGTCAGAGAATTATTAGCATTAGCATCCAATTACAAGGTGAAATACAGGAATATAGTGAAGCAAAAAAAACAATTAATTATAGAGGAAAAAGATAAATTAGGTATGTGTCATATATATTTGGATTGGCTGTATAAAACAAAATGTATGGACAAATACATTAAACCCTTAACTATTTGGTTATTTTGCTGGAATGCCAACAAGTAAACAATTCTGATGAGAAATTATTCAGTCCACTCTGGCACCCTAAACAGACCTGTATATATAAGTATTTTGACTTTATTAGACCATCATAAAGTACTACATTTGGATAACTTGAAAATATACTTTAATTTTGGGCATCAACAGGGAGGGTTTGCGCTTGCCCTTCTCCATGTTGTCGCTGCCTTGTGCTTGCTGGCTGCCCATTTATCTGGGGGGGCCTGGCGACCCCTGCGACCATTTGTTCCTGTCTCTAAATTTTGTTTCAAAATTGTTCATGTTCCGAAGGGGCCCTTCCCACCGGCATGGGGAACTCAGCGGGTCACGTTACGTGACCCATCGGTGAAATTGAAGCTGCAGGAGAGGTAATAAAGTGTAAGTGTATGCGAGCATGAATGTGTATGTATAAGTGTGTGAGCATGAATGTGTATGTATAAGTGTGTGAGCATGAATGTGTATGTATAAGTGTATGTCAATGGTAATGTGTAAGTATAAGTGTATATGAATGTCCATAAGTGTATGTGAGTATGAATGTACTGTATATAGCGAGTGCAGCCCTGTGCCTTCTGAGAAGACAGACCTGATTACGGTCTGTTATTTTGATGTATGAGAATCCTGCAGCTAAAGCCTTTTAACACCTGCTGCATCCTATCAGCCAGGAAGCAGGGTCAGCTGTTCGTTTAGCCTGGATATACTACAGAAGGGACATATCAATGCATGAAATGTCACAGAAATGTCAGGGGGATAAGTACTGAGAGGACACTGCTTGTAAAGTCACTTTATCACAGTTGTTGAACTAACTCACTAATAATTACAGGGGATCTTTATATCTCACAGCTCCCAGGACCAGGGCAAGCCAACTGAACTGACTAGCGCAGGCGTGTTACGATATATGTAACATGCTGACTCCATGTTCTGCTGTAATACTGGGGTTTCAGGCAAAAGGACACATTTACAAGGGATATAACTTGCACATTGTCATAAACGCTACCATTCAATAGTTTGGGGTCATTTAGCTGTTTTCATGGAAAATAAGGAACTTTCTAGCTGTAACATAATTGCTTAATGGTTTTCTAATGGTCAGGATGTCTATTTTGATGTGTGTGGCAAGAGGGGAGAAGATGGCCCTGGTCACTTACAAGAATAGCCACCTGATGAAGGCAACATAGATGTTGCAATAGAGGTTTGTAGCTCCAATGGAGTGCTGAAAATTCAGCACAACTCCCTAGGCCATGAAAGATGGAGGATCTCCTCAATCAGCCCATGCTACTGACAGTGACAGCTCCTGGGGACAGGGCCCAAATACTGGGATTGTCCTAAGAAAAACTAGACTGTTGAGAGGTATGAATAAGTAATGTATGCTTAGTAGGTAGTCATTAGAGCTGGGAAACATAACTAAAGTGTTGTCCTTAGTTTTTTCCTTGTGCACAAGCTGAAGTAAATCTCATCCTCACCCCTCTCTTGCTCTCCCTTGCCCAGCTGGACTTTACGTGGCGGTCCTAGACAGTGCTGACATCAGACGCCACCTACCTAAAGCCGCATGTAGCTTCAAAAAAAGCTGTGGCTTATGGATAAGGCATTGGATGCTATATGTTTCTCCATGGGGATCTTCCATTAAAGCTTTTCTACAGAACAGAATTATATAGGTCTATCCTTGTGAAACAATCCTAGATACTCCACTGGCTCCCTATTACCTTTAGAATTAAATGTAAAATCCTGGTACTAAAATATAGGGCCCTCCATAACACTGCCCCCCTCCATACATTTCTGCCCTCATAAGCAAATACTCTCCTACTCCATCCTTTCATTCTTCCCATGGTCTAAGGCTCTCCTCCTCACTTATCACCTCTTCCTTTTCCCGTCTACAAGATTTCACTATATCTGCCCCATATCTCTGGAATCTACTTCTACCGAACCTTCAGCATTCACCCTCACTCCCGACATTCAAGAAACATCTCAAAACCCACTTCTTCAGAGAGGCCATCTTAGCTACTAGAACTTCTTTGTCATTGATACAACCACCCCATTCCCTGCGAGCCGGGTTCTCTCCACCTAATGTATCGGTTTGTCTTAGTCTGTCAATTCTTGTCTTGTCAGACCCCTTGAATTTATGTATTGTATTTGGCGCTGTGTAGATTGTTGGCGCTATATAAATAAAAGATAATAATAATAATAAAAGGTTTGTTGAAAAAAGCAATGCCTAATTCTTAGCACTAGGCTGTATGTATATGTTAATGGAGATGAAGGATGGCAAGTTGTTGCACTGCTGGATAATAGAACTCCGCAAACAGACCACGCGTTATGTGTATCACTGCTGGATGTAATAATTCCCACATATTTGGATACTGTTGTCTGTTTTCACACTGGGATAGCCATAAAGCCTACAACTATTTGTGGCCATCAAGGCCTGGGTTTCAACGTCTCTGATATACAGATAGGTCCTGCAATGCAAGAATTTTTCAATCTTTAAACTATAAAATGAATCAAAAAATTAGTGTAAAAACCTAAATAGAATATCTCGTTATTCATTAAGTTTGTCCATTTTTATTTAGTCAGATATTATCTTCATAATTCAGATATAATTCAGCATCTTAAATATACAGTTATAAAGAAAGCATGTCGATTAACCAGTACACATTGTAGGTAGCCTCGGATTTTTTGACTTAATGCCACTGCTGAAACAGGACATTTGCTTTTTGGTGCTGGGGCAGTTCGAGGAACTTCAAACAAGTTCTTAAAGACTAAGAAGCTGAGAAGAAATGAAATATCACAACAGTTTCATTGGGCATTGGGAAGGTCAAACCCTTGTGAGCAGCCTTTTGAGCTAACAAAATGTATATATGTGTGTGAAATTGCTTGAATATCATCAAATTAACCCATTTCCAAGCGAAGCTTTACTGGTTGGTCCTTCATAATACAGGGTGTTCAGTAATTTAGTAATCAACCACAACGTGTACTGTTTCGTTGTCTTTTTTTAGTTCATAGTTTGTAGAGGGTCCTTTGTAGGGTCCTTTGTCTGGTCTCTTTATGGAGCAACATAAGGTAGTTTATTCACGTAAACGAGTCTTGGCAGATAGATTTACATTTCAACTCCATGTCTTCCCTATACATCATAAACAGGCGACTCTGACAATGGACGATGGGCTATGCTGGCCACACATAATGCATAGTTCCGTGGACGAAATACATGTTTGAAAATTCTGATTGAACTATGCATTATACGGGGACAAACAAACTCTCTTTCTGCAGGAGAAGCCTACTGAGGTCGCCCAACATAATGAAGGATGATGAAGAAACCTCAAACTCTCGTTGTGAGTCTACTAAAGCAGGGATTTCGCAAGGATAAAATAACGGGTCATAATACCATGATTTCTGAACCAATGAAATGCATTGGGGAAAAGTAAATATAGAGCATTTGCATTAAATACGGTACACGATATAAAACGGTGCACACTTACTTTCCGTTATTGAATATGACGGTGCAGTTTGGCCAGCAGTCGTGGTTGACGAGGCAGAGATTTGGGAAGATCCCTACACCCACAGCCTGGAGACCTCTTTGGTCACTTAAAGTGAATCCATTGCAGCTTATCTGTCCGTGAAAAACACAAAGAAATCAGGTGTGAAAAAGACAGGATAGGGAAAAAAATAATTTATTTGTTCCTTGGTGACTTCACTGGATTGATTTGCGACAACTGAAGCCGTAGCACTTGCAATAGCCATTAGCTAGCCTTATGTTCCCAATGTAGGCGATACTGAAAACGGGCATGAAAAAGAGATGAGGATGGGACGTTCTATGGGTGAAACACACCGTGATGTCACATTGTGTTTGTGGAGCATCATGTAATGACACACTAGGCGTCATTTCATCTGGTGACATCATGCCAAGAAGCAAACACCCTTCATTACAGTGCATTTTGACACAAGGTTGAAATAAAAGATACATATTCCCCGAAAATATGTTCCCCACCAACAATGGGTGTGCCTAAAAAGTATACAATCAACACAATCTGCAACGTTAACGTAAGCAGACTGGAGACATAACTTGATGGGGAGGTACAATCATGCATATCCTAGAAACATGGGTATATTGATGCCTTGGTCTATAAGATGTAGCATTTTTTAATGTCTTTGTTTAGGTTCTTCTCTTTCATGCTATATATTATTTAAATACCTATTTTAGTTCCACATCCTCATTTGGGAACTGTAAATAATTATGACGGGTTCGTAGAACCTTTGCTGTATTGTATCTGCCCTTGCTCTTGGTGCACCTACCACTCCGAAGATATGAGATATGTAGTTCATGCTAAACTGCTGACTCTGACTTGGCCAGTAATCAAGAAAGCTCTGAACGTCGTCCATGAGTCCATTTTGATCATCCTTTTCGAAGTTGTCTATGTGGTTCTGCAAGTCATCGATGGAGACCAAGCACCCCTCGGTGAGGCCGCTTCCTTCCCTTTCGATCCTCCACATGATTCTAGCAGCAAGCCTGGATACATTCCACAACAGAGACAAGCATTTGTATGTTAGTCAGGTTGTCTAAATATCTACCACACCAAATAGCCCAGAACATCTGTAATCTGTAATGTGGCTTTTATGAAATCGTATGCCTTGACTTGAGCATTACCTTTAATTACTAAATCTAGAATTATCTGCTATTTCATAGTTGATTTTATCTTTTATCATGGTTTTATCTTTTATCATGGTTGAGGCAATCTTTGTTACACCATGGCTAGGGCCTCTAGAGCTCTGGGAGACCCCAGTGGTCTAATGGATGATCTTGGACACGGACCACCACCAGCTGCTCAGCATTAGCTGCCCTGAGCTCCTGTGTCTGGGACGTTAGCAACCAGGATCATGTAACCAGTGACTTCAGGATTGTCCTAGGCCTGACCCCTCTGCTGCCACCATGCTTACTTATGAAGTCATATCCCAGTGATGCTCCTATTAAGGTCACGCGGCACCTGGGAACATGTTATGATGACTTGACACAGTCCTCCATAGAGTAAATGGGACACTGGTGAGCCCAGAAGCTCTTGGTTTGGTGGCAGGGGGACTGCTGTTCCCCAGAACTGTCAGCCTAGGCTAGAAAACGTTGCTACACGTAATGCATTAGGTGACCATGAAGTACTAGCTCAGGCTAGCTGATGATCTGCGCATGTGTAATGGGTTCCTAAAGTCCACACATACCTTCCAACATCTGAAAATGTCAAAGAGGGACAGTGTTGTTTTAGAGGTCATGTAAGAAGTGTGACGAGAGGTTGGAGCTTTACTAGGACTTTAAATGCAAGGTTTTACGCATTTAGTAAGGCATTTCGAAGTATTGTATTTACAGAAGGCACATTGTCTGTTGAGAGTTGGAGGGATCTGGTTGCTGAAGGGAGACAGTGCCTTTTAAATAGGAAGCGTTGTGAGGTATGGTCCATGTGCCTAGGGGCCCAAGAGGGTCTTAATCTGGTTCTGCAATAAAAATCCCCTTAAATATAACTCTCACAATCTATTATAATCTATTATAATGCTTCCGTAATTCTATTTGATTTATTTGGGGAAATGTTTTACATTCGGTCAGTATAGTTCAAACCATTTAGTAGGATCAAGTACCATGTATGACCTCTTGACCTTCTTATTCCATTATCCAGTAGGTGGTCTGGATAATGTTCCTGATAAGTAGTAATTAAGGTAATCAGACACATGGGAGATAAGAGTCTCAGCATGTTTTTTTTAAATGCATTTAACAGGAAATAGTTTGATTTTCTTATTCTAAATTACTATACATTGTAATCACTAAATGTTATTATTATTTATTGATTTATATATCGCCATCATATTTCGCAGTGCTGTATGATAAGTAAACACGACATAATAATTTGGACTCATGAGCTTATTATATTTACCCATCTATAAAAATGATTTTGGTTTCTCTATGATACTGCCCCTTTATGTACTTGACAAAAGGTGAAGTTTAATAAAGTGCAGTAAATGTGAATACAGAGGAGCATATTAGTGGAAAACGGTGTTTAATAATAACATAGAAGTAAAATAAATAGGCAATGGTGTGATGTTTAATGAACCGTATGTTATCAGGCTAAGATTCCCCATCAAATTCTCCGTTAGATTCTCCATTGGAACACTGGTCGTTTTGATGGAACCAGACAGAATGTGAAGACTCAACCCTGACAAAGATTACTCCACAGAGGACCAATAGAAATGGTTCATTGTGTTACCTGGGCTTTCTACATTACTGGAATTTACACAATTAATAAACATGGGCACGCATGGTCAGCATGGACAACCCATGGACAACTTCAGATGACCACAGAGGGACACTATGGTGGACCAGAAGGATTTGGGTCATAAAGACTGTCTGTCATTTATAAAGAGGGGCACTTGGAAAGAATGGATAGCCTTATTGTGGTCATCACCAACGGAATTTGATGGCGCTATTTAAAACAATAAATAATAATAATAATCATGCATTATCGCACTGACTTAACTATTCATTGTGCAGGGTTAAGATTCTAGCAGAAGAAGGTCACTGGGATTGCTTCTTAATGCATAGAGAATATACTGGTACTTCGTAATTCAACATTATAAAAATTAGCTCTTTACCAGTCACCTGCTTAAACTGCTTATATGGCCGCCTGTGAATTAAACTTGAATTTTTCAAAATTGTCCATTTCCTAAATAAATTTCAAAAGTCCTCCTAACCGTATATGATTAGGTTCTCTGTTGACACATTTAAGTAATCACAAATTTAGGTGATCATCTGTAATGTATTTGTGATGCTTTTCTGGCTTTTTTTTTTACTTAGTTGTGTCACCCACTTAATTTGGGGTTTTTTTACAATTTTTTTTACAATTTTGACATTCTTGCTAATACTCACCGAATATTTTCATTTGGAGCTTTGCCCAGCTTCTTGATGGCCGCGCATTCATGTTTGTGGTTGGCCCAGGCATCCTTCTGACAGGTCCGATCACAATAATACGCAAATTTACACTGTCCGCAGCGGTGGAGTTTCTCTTGTCTCTTAAAGCATGTGTGGCACACGTTGTGGTTCAAGCTGAAATATTAAAAAAATAAATCCAATAAACGTTATTGGGGTATATCAGGGATATAAATACTCAGCCAAATAGCATGTTTTCTTAAATCTGTGGATTCTGGATTTGCCCAGTTTTTCATAAACAGATGAAAATTGACTTATCATGAACTTTGTGCCAAAGTATTATGGTCTCATACTGGAACAATTATATCAAAAATAAAACCTGAAGTTTTTGTGATTTTTTTTTCTGTTTTTGGAATAAATTATATGAGTGAGCCATCCCAAATTTGTATGATCTTGCATTGAAATATTGTATATATTTTCTATAAAATATACTCTTGTGTTAAAATGGGAAACCCATAAAATGCTTTTGAAAAACCGCCCCACCAACAGGGTTATCCAGCACTACTTCAGCCATGAGATAAAAAACTACGGAGCCCTGATTTTGTCCACTTTAAAAATGAAAGACTATGAGGTCACTGCGATGGATGACAACGGCTAAGCTCTCGCACAATATCATTGTAGAAGTCCAAAATTGTACTTCAATGGGGCTGTGTTGGCAAGAAGAACTCAATGAAGAAGAACTATTAAAATCTTTTATTTCCTAAAGACCTCCCGGAGTTGACGCCGATAGTTTTTTCACTTTAGAAAGAATAATGAAGAAGAAGCTTAACCCCTTAAGGACAATGGGCGGTCCCAAAACCCATTGAAAACAATGCATTTTGAGCCCGTACATGTACGAGCTTTGTCATTAAGGGGTTAATTTATGAAACTCATGTGACAAGGACTTTCCAAAACAGACATACTTTGAATGTTAAACTTAAAGGGGAGATCCCGTGCTAAAAAAGAAAATTCATGAAGTATACAGTAATGTAGGTCGGCATTGACAAAAATTACTTATATCTTATTTCCAATAAACTCCCTTTATCTGCAGACCCGGGGGCCGCCATTGTTATCGGTCGTGTGATATTTTAGGTGACTTTCTCTGCTCAATCACCACATTGACCTGATGCTTTATGGCAATGCTAACGAGGTCCGAGCCTACACAGACTTTCATTAGTGTCCGGCTGGGTGCTGATACTGATACTAATAATTGAAAAAAATCTAATTTTAGAAAATGTAAAAATAATCATTTGTAATTTCATTTTCTGAAATGAAGCCGACCCGAGGGCTGTAAGTAAAAAAAAATAATGTGTAAAACAATGAATGAAAAAAAATACTCAAAGTATAATATTAATATCTAAACATTATTTTTGAAATAAATTTGTATACTAGCACTGAGGGTCATTAACTCATCATGGAATTGGAATGTTGAATGTTAGCTTTGAGACCCTGTTAGTATATTATACATACATGTGCATTTATATTTGTTAAAAGCTAACAATGTACTCAATGCTAGAGACGCACAAAATAATAATAATTATTTTAATTAATATTATTATTATTATTTATATTATTATTCATAAAGAACCATCATATTTTGCAGCATTGTACAAAAAAATTGTATGCATCTTATAAAAGAGGGGAAAAATGGTAAACGGTACTTTTTGCTTTCTGGTAGACGTTTTCACACTTTTTAGGGTGAATACAGTTTGTGTATAACGAGTCTACCCAATCTTTATGTAATCGACTAGATTGTAAGCTCACAAGAGCAGGGTCCTCTTCTCCTTTTGTACCAGTCTGGCGTTGTGTACTCTGAATCTGCGCTACGGAATCTGCTGGTGCTATCTAAATAAATGTCATGTAATTACTACCTGCTGATTGAGCGCATTAAGCAGCTACCTGCGCACTTCATTGTATAGAAAGGAGAACATACGCAGTCGCTCATACCCACATACTCGCACCTCTCTGCACGCTTACCTTCAGGTCTAAATGTATCAGCTGCGTTGTTGCGTTAGACAGTTTTGTGTTACTTTTATATTAATATTAAACATTAAAATATTAAAACTTACTTGTCAAACACGACGGCAGCATACGCGGGTTCTGCAAAGATAACGTCCCCTGCCCAGAAGTCCTTAGTTGCCTTTAAACCCCGTCCTTTTCCTTCCGACTCGAAAATCTCGACGCACTCCATTCCTTCCACCGTCATGCCCGTCCTCTGGACACAAGACCGAGCGACTGAAGTCACCCTGGCTGCTAATTACGGTCTCAATCCCTCGTCACGCCTGCTATTTCAGCACTTTCAGACTCCTAAAGAACAGCCCTATAAATGGATCACCCCCCCGGAGCCTATCCCACAGCATGGAGGGGGGCTCAGCTATCCTACACCCTGCGCGACCAGGACCCTGCACCGCTGATCTGCTCTACATCCACCCAAACACTTATATAAAACAAAACTCCAACTTAGCGGCTTCCGAGAACATCCCGTCACGGGGCGCCTGCGGAATAATAAGATAAAACATGTCATTTCTCCAAACGCGCCACGGAGTTCTTTCTTCCCTTCTCTCTATTTTTAGAAACCAGTTGCTCTTTCCAATCAAGTGACAACAGCTGAGATACACACTGGGATACACTGGGGTGGAATTTCGTCGCGAGCGCACGTCCTTGTGTCTTCTAAACCGAAGAATAAATAAAAATTCTCTGCTGGCAGCTGTTCTCGGTTACAGCTGAGAAAAGTTTGTCTGCCCGGCAGATCTCATAGCGGTCGTAAAAACCTTTTGCGCAGGTACAGCCGCTCAATATCTAGAAACATCCAGCAGATGCACGGGGAGAGAGAGCGATATCAGAGCTAAAAATAGTACAAATGGGGAGAATTTCTACCTCTCTCGAATATTCTCACCCTTTCCAGACTAGTGTTTTCTGGAACCTTTCCTTTGCTTGCTTAATAATAGTTGTATTATATATATATATATATATATATATATATACGCAGTATATCCACTATACATACAGTTGTATATATATATATATATATATACTGTATAAATATTAATAATATATTTCTCTGTATAATGGATGGCACTATATTAAAACATAGATATATAACAAATATTAAACAATAATGATATATAATAATTATATAATAGTATATAGTATATAAAAACAAATATATTACAATAATAATATTAATATATATATATACATATAATATATACACAGTAATATAAATATATACTATATACATATATATATATATGTGTGTAAGTGTGCTCATAGTCATACAAAAGTCATACAAAAGGGGTGAAGAAATGGGAAATGGGAAAACAGAGGCCGCAGCAATGTCTATAAACGGTTTTGAGTGACATCAGAAAGGAATATAAATGAAATGGTGCATAATCCTGCCATATGAAATAATACATCTCATTTGTAAATATGTTTCATGTTTTTGCTACAAACCCCCCAAAGACCTCAAATTACTTGCCATGCAGTATTTATAAACCTGTTGTCCCCAGAGCCGTATCTGGTGATCTTGGCGTCTAGGGCAAGCTCGTGGTCCGTGCCCCATGCCGATGTCACATCCGCTTTTGGAAGGAGGTGCAGGGGCATTGCTGCTGGGTGCTCATGTGCGCCACGTGCCAAGTGTACACAACACAACACACATCACCCAGGGCACAATGTGGATAAAATGGCATTTTTAAGCCCCTGTCATTGCCATAAAGACATGTCCATTTAACCCATTTTCCTGCTATGATTGCCCATTAGAAATGTACTTTTTTGTTACTGATTACTAGAATGGTACGTTTTCCAAAATGTTGCTTATGGACCTTACGAAACTACATGAAATTTGTGTCTAAACCTCCCAAAATTTCAATTGGCGAAAAAAGGGGCCTCTTTTATTTAGGGGTGTGGTTAGAGGTGTGGCTAGTGGGCGTGGCTTTAAGTGACTTTTGTTACTAAAGTACCTGGCATTCCAAAGAGGGGCAGTTGGGGGGGGTAGGGTAAATTATTCTGACATCATGTTTATCAGTAGTAAATATCACCTAAAAATTATATTTAATAATAATATACTGAATTCCCAAACACAAATTGATGTCACATGAACAGTTTCTGGTCATTGTGGTCCCCATAACGGTGGACGGTATCTGGAACGCAGCCACAGGTTAAAATGTTTTAATGAATCCTTTTTGTAACTTGACATTCCTTTGATGTCACAGAAGTGACACTTTTTAGCCCCACTCATATTATTCATCATCTAAGAGTGGAATTATAAACATTATGAGGACTCTGGGTCATCCATAGGTCTCTTTTTCATCCTCTCATAGGAGAGCCGCATAAACTAAGGGAGTCATTGAGTGGCCACGTAGTCTATTTACTGAATGAACCTTGACTAGGTGGGTTTTTTAAATATTCCTTGAGGGTCTCGTAGTTAATGTTATATTATGTGGTTTATGTTTTTAGTATATGTGGAATATGATGGTGTTTTAAGACTTTAGCCTTGATATTTGTTAACAGTCCCAAACGAGCCACCTGGAACTCCGGACAAATGCCAGGTGGGTCACTGACCAACAACGCTCCATCCTTACCCAATCTGACGCTCCAGCGTTGGGTGCCGCAATTAATCCAAACACATGCTGTGTGAGCATAAAACCATAGCGTGCTGCTTCTCATATCCAACCATTGGCCAGAATTACATCATTGGCGGTCTAAAAGTGCCTTAAGTCATCCACCAGGCATTTTTTATGAACGTTTTAGGTAAAATTGACCTGCTACTTGGATTTACCATATTGTATTGATCAAAATTCAAAAATTTCCAAATGGTTCAATGGGTTTAAAACAATAAAATAAAAAAAAACTCTGAGCACTGAACAAATTCGGTCTTATTTCCTAATTTTTTCCTTTAATAAAGAAATAAAAAAGGCAAGATTAGGCTCTTTAACTTGGATTCCGGGATGCTTGGAGATTTACGGTGATGTTTAAATGGTTTTCATGCTTCGGTTTCGTAGCCTGTTTAATGTCCACATTACTAAACATCTTTGCTACAAAATAAACTTCGGAAGGAATGCAAGAAGAAAATAAAAAGAAAAAGCAGCCGAATAGGTAGCGTTTACATTCTGCATCAGACAGGCTTTGAATTCGGCGTGATTTAAAGTTCCGTTTACAATCCAGAAAGAATAAAGAGGCTGAGGTGTATAATATGTTCTGCGGGAAAGGACGGAGGACGATCTGTTTAAAGGCAGGTGCTATATTTCCATAGAAGATGAATATCATTGAGAAAAATTCCAAACCTGGCACTTGGTATTGGAAATTTGGAGAGTCCCAAATTCTCAACACCTTGGATACCCAACACATCAAGCAGATCTGTCACGGAAAGAAAGTTTTAGCGCGTCCATGTAGAAAGGAGCCAAGGTGAGAATGATAAGAACCATGCGCAAAATATTTCTAGAACAGGTAACGATCTAAAGACAATTGTGCTTGAACACAGGTGGGACTACCAAAATGAATAATCTATTGATAGGCAATAGATTATTGATTGGAGATAAAGTATGAACAGTGTTAAATGAAGGGTTGCTGGTAGCCCTTTGGGACTGGGACTTCCCACCAGTAACTATCATTAGAGTTTCTCCTCTTTGGTTCTCAAGAACCTTCAATGGTGGAAGCGTTTTGGTTTCTCCAACTTCTGGGGACCATTGGATCTTTAATTGGCATCAGGAGATACTATGATGTCCCTGAGAAAGAGGTAGCAATCACTCCGGGAACGTCAAGGTATGTCCTAATGAAAACATCGTTACCCACCACGACCAAGACAGTGCCTCAGGAACCAATGGCAGCCATGTCATGTGACCTCTGTAAACCCCAATCACAGGCCCGTTTCCAAGAGAACTGATACAGAGTACCATGAAATTTTACTTAGGGTCTCAGAAGACAAAACAGAGGCGGCTTATGAACTCTGACCAAAGATAAACCGAAGAGTGGTTATTAGTGGAAGGAGAACAGCGTCTTATGGTACTTTAAATTTGGCTTTTTAAAATTGCAAGAAGAAACCGTGCCCAGCTTTATCTCCAAATAAATCTTTATCTATAAACTGTGTACGTTAATTCTAGAAGCATGCCAGGAAAGCGTGACATATAGGTTTGCTCTGGTCAAGTGCTGGGTAGTGATTGTATGGAAAGTATGCAGAGTAATGTTCTGTGTATACGCATGCCTTCGTTTTCCAACCACTTCTCAAACATGAAAGACTGATTTCCCTGTGCTGAAGGGGCAAAAAGGAAGGCACGTGCTGGGGGTGATTTGTAATTCGGAGACAAAAACTGGTTACAACGCAAAAAAAACTGCAAAATAGATAGCTTTGAGATAACATTTTCTGTAATGGAGCAAAGCAAATCTGCATGCCCCCCGGAATAAGGATGTCAAAACACGACAGCTTCTTTGGTTAATGACCGGCCAGGGTCAGAGTTTTAGGGGCCTGATTAACCGCCTCTCAGAGCGAAACGCGTCAGGCAGTTGGCCCATCTGAGCCACCACGGCTCATTGGCTTGTGAATGGATAACTCAGACCAAACACTTATATTGAAAGATTTATATATCTTAATTCTCAAAGTAATAGCATTTAGTAGCACAATAAGTAATGTATAAGACAGGTGTGTGGGCATTCCCACCCTTAACTAAAAAAACGCACATATTAACATGCAGAGTGACTCTCATGTTAACACCATACATATATATATATATACCATCTTCCTCTGCCCTGTGGCTTGCTCCACCAACCCCGGGCTAACCCCTGGGACTCTAATATCAGATAGCATTACACACACTAACACCAAATAGTAAAACATGCACACTCTACCACCAGTAGCACCATACACTACCACACTCACTTTGGGTTACCCTGTTGAGTCCCTCAGTCGCCGGACGCCTGGGTGCCAGGCTCCCACAGCACGGGCCTTAGCGTGCCCCTGGTACAACCTAAAGAGTCTGTATAATGTTATTTTAAGGGTTGAGCTTAGACCCATTAGTGGAGATAGGTACATGTATATGGGTGCAAAACCCGACAAGGTCAGCACAACAAATACTGCTATGCAATCAAACGCAATAGTAAGCAATCCCATAAGGAGTCACAAGTTATAGTGTATTTGCACATTGGCATAAATAAATATACATATGTGGACCTTGTTTCTTCATGCGCGTTGCTTGTTGGGAGGAGAACCTCTTAAGGTCACCCCTTCTCATTTGGCTTTGGGGTTTCTTCTCTGCTTTTGCCCCCTGAATTTCTATATATTGTACAGATATGTGGCTTACATGGCATTGGCTTTACTCCTTGGCGATACATAAGCGGCATGACACCAAGAGCTTTTAAAACAAAAACTATATGAGCTTACAAAGTAGTGTTTACGGCAGCCATTGTTCTGTCCCCATGGGCTAGATGGGGGTCTACAGGGAGGACCAAAGATGAGTGAGAAATTCTTTGAGGGAGTACTTTATAAACTCTCCCTCGAGAACATCTTAGAAGTATACCTGCAAACTCTCCCGGGCTGACCCTGGTGAAGTCCTGATTTCCTAGGTCTCCACCTTTATAGGCTGTCTGGGGCTAACCCCGCCCCTAAGTGAAGCCATATTGTAGAGGTGCAAACACTATAGCATATACTGGACGAATAACCGCGTCAGGTGTTAAAGCTATGTAGTCGGTGTTTATAGATAATTACATGTTTACGTCCTTCATTGTTCAGCATTACATGTGTATACTGGAAAGTAATCTCAGGAAAGAAAGAATTAAGATGTGTTTATTTACTAAAGTGTGTGTTGATGGACAAGAGGAACATTTTACGTCACCGTCTGCACTATGGATACTGCAGGAATTATTGCCCGTTGTGTTTATTGCCACGTGTAAATCTGCCGAGCATAGTAAAAAGGAAAAATAATAACGGCAACACGCAGGACCCAAAAATAATTCTAGTTACCAAATCGTTCTTCACATTTTCTATCTCCACGCAGGCTTAGAAATCATATAAATACGAATGATATCAGCACTGTAAGTAGAAACGGTAAAGGCCAAATTCCTGCCTTATCTACAGCCTTTCTTCTACCAGATCCATGAGCGCCCATGCAATCCCTAAATATAGCCCACGACAAGACCCAGGAAAGAGATAATGGAATACCTTGTGCGACAACACTTAACCCTTTGAGCGCCAGGGGTGGGACACATTTTGCCCCACGGGACTCTGTTCCATTTGCTTCTATTGTATAGTTATGGGGGGGGGGTCTTAGAAGCAGCCTTCACTTTACATTGTGGAAAAGTCATAATCATAATATAGTGGTAAAAATACCAAATAAAAGTAAACTTACTAGCTAAATCATTTCTTTAAAAGCCCCAAAAGCATATTTTGAGGACTAGAACTTCCACCAACCTCATCATAAGCGTCAAGTCAACAACAAGGTTATCAGGTTATCTGTTTTTTCTTTAAAAAACAAACAAACATACATTTAACCCTTTCTGGACCTGGGGTTTTCATGCCCTAAAGACAGTTTCCATGTTTATAGTACAATAAAACGTTAGCATTATTACTTAATTAAAAAAAAAAAAATAGAATTTCTTGTGCACTGTAGGTGTCATCACTGTAATTGGGGGTTGTTCTTGAGCACAAATGATGTCATTGTTCAGTAACATCCCCTGATTATAGGCATATTTCACATATATTTAGCCATCTTATTTAATACTACTGACTTACTGACTTAAGATGTTAGGGGCAGAGAAGTTTTTTTTATATAACTGTTTACTTGTAGTATTACAGGTAAAGGCTATTGAGGCGATATTTTAAAGGAATTTAGTATTTTTCCTTTGTTGTTGGCACATCGCATAGACGTCCACCGACTGTCCCCGCTAGACACCAGGGAGTCTGGGGGCATTGGTAAGTCGGGGGGCACTTCTAGGAAGCAGACTGGGATATCTAGGGGGCAGGTGGCCATTTCTAGAGGGCATAAAGCATATCGCGCGGGGGCCACGGTGGCCACTTTCTAGGGGCATTAAAAGCATATCTGGGCGGGAAGCGTGGCATTCTAGGGCGGCATAAAAGCATATCTGGGGGCAGTGTGGGCCTTTCTAGGGGTACGGTCGCCGCATTTTCTAGGGCGGCATAAAGCATTATCTGGCTGAGGGTCTGTCAGAGCTCGGCATTATCTGCGGGTTGTCAGAGTGGCATATCTGGGGGCATAAAGCATATCTGGGGTGTCAGAGTGGCATATCTGTAAGCAAGGTGCATTATGAATTAAGGGGGACCTTAAGCTGGCTATTTGTTTTCTGTCTGTATATAACATATGCTGACAAACTGATAGATACCAAAAATGTTAAAATACATGTATTCCTGTTCATTCATTAGACAACATACTGTTTTACCATTCCACTAATGTGTATTTTTTCTTTAAAAATATTTTTTTCTTTAAAATAGCACCAAACTATAAGGGTGCGGCCTATATTCGAGACGATGCGGCCTATATTCGAGCCAATACGGTAATAATAATACAGTAATCCTATATTCTTAAATGTTATAATGGTGGCTACCAGACACTTTGAAATAGAAATACATTAAGAAACTGAATATGATACACAGCACCGAGCGCCCAGATGTCAGCGTGCAAAGTCTGTACACCCCCCTGGTGGAATAAAACTAATATGTGAAAATATATCCGCCGGGCCCACTCAGAGAATGCGTTTGTGGGGTTTCTTCACGACCAAAAAATGCATAAACGCCGCCATTTTTCCCAAACTGTCACGAGGAGTCCGTTAGCAGCCCCCTTTTTTTTTTACCAGTTTCCTTATTATTGTCCGTCTAAAATTTAGCCCCCTCAAGATTGTAAGCTTGCGAGTCGGGCTCTCTCCACCTAATGCACCGTTTGTCTTAGTCTGTCAGTTCTCGTCTTGTCAGACCCCTTGAATATATGTATTGTATTAAGCGCTGCGTACATTTTTGGCACTATATAAATAAAATATAATAATAATAATAATAATGTGTGTCCCTCTGGAAAAAAGGTCCCACTACCGTGCGCTACTCGGTGTATATTTAAAGCATCAACGCCATTAAATACAGAGGAGCTACCAAACACAAAGACCCCACAAGACGTTTTCTGGCCGTTATTAATAATTCTTAAAGTGGTTAAAAAATTGCGTAGCTTCTTTGAAGGCATCAACCTATAATGTGAGCCGTCATGCTATAGGCTGTTTGAGGCATGAATATAACATTTAGGAAAAAATATATTTTATTGCCACAATGTATATTCAGATTTAAATTTTATTGAATCTGACAATAACCCTTGAGAGAGAATATCAAACGTAGCGACTGAAAATAGCCAATTAGAGTGATAAACAAAATAATAAAAAATAAAGTTTATTACTTGGACTGTAAGCTCTATGGGACAGGAAGCTGCTTTCCTAATGTATTCATACCTTGTGCCCCAATTAAAAATGTCTCTATATAGCTAGTGTATGACAATACCTGGGAATTTGGCCCAGAGAACTCCGCAAATCCTTTCAAGATTTGTACATTTTTAGTATATTTTTTAATAATAGTAACACAAGTGTATTTTATTGATTTTCCCTTTAGACCTTATGATGCATGTTTTCGTTTTCTACAAGTTAAAGTAAATAAACTTAAAAAAAAGACCCTTGTGAAGTTGTTTGTGTGGGCACGTTGCCCTGACTAAAGATGGCAGCCGCGCGCCACCTGTGACTAGATGCGGGCGTACTTCCGATCACATGGTACGCGGCCAAAACTACTGACCGTTTCTGCGTGCGTCGCGTGTGACGTAGCTTTCACGCTCCCGCCTTGGACAGGCCCTCGGCGCTTGTGGGGGGAAGTGGGAGTAGCCGAGTGCCTGTAACATGGCGACGGAGGATGCCACCGTCCCGCAGCTAGTGGAGAGTATAACACAGAGCAGCCCCTCTGCCAATTGTAGCGTGACTATGGCGGGGGGTGACATTAGTAGTAATGCACACACCACCAATCCCTGCCAGAAAGGTGAGTTTGAGTGAGACCCGGCAGGGAGCTGTCCACAGAGGCCCGAGTTAACCAGTAGCTGCCCAGGGCTTTGCTTCCCGGGGAGCTGCTTGGGACGGCACAGGGTAGACCTGTAGTGAGGGCGAGGCTTATGGTTAGCGTTGCACGACACGGATATGGGGCCGGCTCCCAGGTATGTGTCCCTGAGCGGTTACGGGGCTCTCAGACCTCGCTGTAGTGTGTGTTATGCGCTGGGCTACGGACCTCAGGCCTGTGTGTTTACAATAAGGGCCTCCCTGTCCCCAGAGCAAACCAAATGTATACATGTGCGTCCTGAAATATCTTCCCCCGGGATCACAGGCTGTGTAACCAAAGGGGGGGGGGGATCAAATAGACCGTTCAATGATAATTGCAGTATCCCAGTGTATGTGGATTGCTGGACTGGAGCAGCCAGTTCATTATTTCTTGTATGTTTGGCCCCCTTCCCTGGATCCTGTATGACATTAAAATGACACCCTCGGCAGAGCGTGGGGAGCTATCACTGCAGATCTGGGTGAGGGTGGACTTTAGTGCCCCAAGTTATTAAGTTATTTACTTCTTTGTGTCTTAAATGCCCAACAATCTAATTCAATACGCTGATCGCACCTTTACAGGGATTCTTTAACCCTTTGAATGCTCGCACGGGTAGCGGGGTTTGGGCTGGTAGACCAGCGCTCGGTGTTCCTTAGAAAATGTGAGTCTCCCCGCACCCTCTGTGACTGCTGATCCGAAGCGGTACGTAATGAACAGAGGTTCCGCCGATCGTACCTGTGGATAATACAGGACGATGCGTGTTTGTTGTGGGACCGGGCCGCTCAAACTTCACATGCTACATGCATGCGAGTATGTGTGGAGTCACGGGTTTCATGGGAGCCCTCCTGCGCCTAGATACCGCAAGCTACCTTTTCATCTTCATTTTTTTTTCTTTTAAAAAACAACTAATAAAATGACTCTTGCCTCAGAGGGCTTTCTTTTGGTTTTTGGGGTTTACATAATTCTGTTAGGGAGAATGGCTTTCCTGTATGATGCACCCCACCATGTGCCAGGCGCTCCTAGTCTTGTTTTAAGGAGGGCTTCTGCATTCTTATTGACAGAATATTATACCTTCAGCAGACCCAGGAAGAACATTTTTTCCCCTTTTTTATTTCTTAATTATTATAAAAAATGCAAAACCAAAATAATATAAACCCGTGATTAAGAAAGTATAAGCTGGAGTCTCCCGATGTGTGTTCACTGGGGGTGCATTTAGGTTAGAATTGAGTTAGAGAATGAGCCTCCTATCTCATTTTGTTCCTCCCCATGCCTGTAGGCTTCCTGCGCTGTAGCAGTCCGGGTAGATTTAGTTGAACCCGAGTGCCCATTGAAATCGTTGAACCTCGGGTTGCGTACATGCGCGTTGGCTGGCGGCCGGATGCATGTATTCTGGCTCCTGGAGCAGCTGAATGCACGCGGCCAATGCAGTAAAGAGCCGCTTGTGCGTGGAAGGCTTACTGATGGGGATCATATGGACCAGTAATGAGAAACCTTACAATGCAGCGTAGTTACCGAATTGTGAAAGCTTTACACAACAAAGCCATTGGCCACAGGTGGATGCCTTTCGTGGTTTCATTGTGGCGAATTCTTCCGCTGGTGCGGGTAATGGTCATGTCTGTATCAGTGACATTAGGTCCTTCATCGTCCTTCTTCCTACAAACAGAGAGACATTTCAGTGAGCGGTGCTTCCTTTCTTATCCTTTCTTAACCCATCCCTACTTGGGGCAGAATTCAGCAATGATTAAGGGGCATCTTGCATGAGCCGTTCACGTGCTTGACAGGTTAGGGTACCTATGTGTTTCCCAAATTAAGACCGGTGACGTAAATATCCTGTCCATTTACCCCCCCCCCATGTTAAAAATAGCCGCACACCCTTCTCGTATGTGAACACTCAAGCCTCTTCTGCAGTCCTCCATGCGGTTGGAGTATCAGGCGACTGCACTTTCACATAGCCGAGGCAGCAGCTTTGGTTTTTTTTTATACCGCACATTTTTCTAGGAAGAAATAATTTAATTGTAAATAAATCAAGTAATTAAGAATATCGCTTTTCAGGGTCTGGGCTCTGTGAGCAAAAACAAAAGCTACTTTATTTGTGGTAGTTTATGATAGAATTTGAGCAGAAAAGTGGGATAGTTTGTAAATATGTAGAACACTTCAACTTTTTTTGTTTACAAACATATGTATCTGTATGTATGTGTTTATATATATATATATATATATATAATAATATATTTATATATAAAGACTCCAAAACAACATACATGGTTTTTATATCGATTTTTGTACCAAATGTCCTGGAATCAATTCAAGGGCTACAAACTCCTCCCCCCAAATCCCTTTAGTGAATAAACTTAAAGTTGATTGAAATGTTTGGACTGGGGAGCATGATAGACGCCTTAAAGTACAACAGGAAAACTCGTATAAACGGTAATCATCTAGAGCCGCAGGTTTAGAAGTGTAAGAACGTATTTCTTTAGCATGCGCGTGGTAGTTGAATGGTGATTAGTGCATTGAGGGCATTTAAAAATGACTAGCGTTAAGAGACGCCACGTGGGCCAGGTACCTGCACTCAAGTCTCGTATTTCTTGTATTGATGTAAATTCCATAGTTTGTATGCCTTTCCCAGTATAGGAAGATCCGTGTGTCACAGGCGTGAAAGGTCACTGGCCGGAATTGTTGTTAACAATCTCGATGTGGTAGAGCCGTCTCGGTGTTGAAATAGCGTCTAATAATTGTATATATATATTATATACCTACAGTTAGGGAGGTAAGTACAAAAAGTATCTAGAAGGGTTGATTTCTGGGATGTGAGGTTTCTAGTAGATGTTGCGTTGTGTGTAACACCGTTAAACGCAGCACCTATGCTAGTGATGGAAGTGTTCTATAAACCAGAAGAGATAGCGAAAGCAAACATGCCTTACAAACAAAACTTACCCTTAGCTTGGAAGGTGCGATTACCGAGTTTCCTTATAGTTACCTATTGCAAATTTGGTTTGGATCCAGGAGCCAAAAAAAGTTTCCATACTGTAACATAAAAACCACCACACACACACATTCACAACACACTGGCTAATACTATACATGTATGCAATTACACACTAACACTGTGGACACGCACATACTAAATCTGGCACTACAATACAGTACACATACTGACTGGTACTATACATTTATACGCACACTGACTACTGATACTACATATATACACGCTGACTATATCACTACATACAGACTGATACTACATATATACACACTGACTATATCACTACATACAGACTGATACAATATACACACACTGACTA
>VKOC01000001.1:2932463-2971910 GCA_009364415.1 Spea multiplicata
AAAGCTTTTCAGGTCAGTTGAAAAAGTGACCTAAATGGGGTGGGCTCCCATATATATAGTGACCCCCACCCCTAAGCACAGTAGGATGATGCACACCTATCATTGTCAGCCCAGGGCCGTCAATCAACATAGACTGACAGCCCCCTGAGCTGACTTAGCAGAATTTCTGATAAACAGGAAAACGGGAGGGGGGAGAGGGCTGCCTGACGTCCCCTCAGTCATGCGTCCTTCTTGCTCCATGCTCTTGCCTGGGGCTTTCTTTTCAACAAAAACTTCAAATCCAAACCGATATCTCATACTGAGATAGGAATATCTCTGGGGGGTTACTAAGCAGTACTGGCACTTTAAGGCCTGCGGACACCAAATGACATGCAGCTACCTGCTAGGTGTTCATACCCATCGAGTGAGCGTGAGGCTTCCCAAAAGAGCAAATGTCAGGTGTACCCAATGGCCACACCTTGGAACTCTCAGGGTTTGACCCTGAATCTCAAGGTTTTTGCTCCAATTTGTGAAGGGAGTAAAGGGGCAAAATCTCAGGATCCCACAATCTGGAGACCACACTTTCATACTCTATATTGAACTGATGATATGTAAGACCCCTTATCAGTAAATGTGTGTACTAGTGCACCAGTATAAATGTGTGTGTACTAGTGCATGTGTTACTCTCAAGGGACACAAGGCACACTCAACTTTACCCGTCCCTTCAGCCCATAAGTTGCAAACCCTCCCCTGGTTAAACCCGTGATATATATTTGAAAGTCGACTCACTGACTTAATTATGCATTGTACAGGGACTTCTCAGCCATTCTTTAAAGAGTAAGTGGCTAGGGTTGGCCTGTGATAACCATACCTGGATACCACGGTTCTCCAGGTCAACACCCGAATCCCCCGGGTCGAGGAACACCCCGCTCCTCACCCATTTTCCCGTTATTTGTGGGTGTTTCCTATGATGTCAATGGGAAATGCAGCGGGACCGCCCACTGACATCAGCAGGACCGCCCATTGATGTCATTGGGCAGTCTTGGCCACGTACCACAAGGGTAGGCTGCAGGTATCCAGAGGCCAAAAGTACAGTGATAATGTGTAGGCAATCAGGGCTGTTTTAGGAACCCTGAGTAAAAACACTTTACAGGCTACATCTATGGTACATAAAAGGTATAAAAAGAAAGATTTTAATACATAAACCCCACTGGTTACGAACCCAGCACGCGCTACAAGGTCAATAACATACAATTAAGGCGCCGCTAAAGAAATCGGTACCGCGAGGAACTGGAAAAGCTTTTAATCCAGTTTAGAACTCTCTACTCCCTAAGACCGTTTTCTACACAAGTTTCTACATTATCCCCCAGGTCAAGTTCTGGCATTTTAATGAACGCGTTTTCTACGGCCCCACAGCAAGTGCTTTTGAATATTCTATAAGTACCGCCGAGCATTAAGCTAAAGATTTCACACATTTCATTACCGAATCCTTTTGGCGGTGAGATGTACCCCTAATAAAACCACAGTAATTACCATAATCATCATTTTCTCACTACATTCCGGCATAACCTTCGCTGATACCCTTTTAAGAATTTTTTTTTTTGCCAGAATAGCAATAAATGACTATTTTTAAGTCCCAGAATGTACTTTTATGTTTTTTATTATTATTAATACAGTAGCTCAAGCTCAATTTTTTTTTTTAAATAAATAGTTTTTTAGTATTCTCCCCACATCTCTACTGCATGAGGTTTCCTTGAAAGCTTTAGTACATGAATATCTGCCACATCACAGGAATATTTTTTATTAAATCATTTTGGTTCTTTAACCTCTTCTTTGCCGTAACCTTTTTCTGTATTTCTTTTAGAGCTGATTGGCCAGGTGTATCAGGTGTATTTTTGATGCCACGTGCACGGTGTGCCTGGATGTGCCAGGAAACCTATCACGACGGCATGGAATGTCATGATTATAGGCGCAGTTCCTAGGTGTTAAAGGGTTAATAAAAAAAAATAAAACATATAACGACAGCAGTCTCTCCCTTTGCCCTTGATGCTTTCTGTGTGCTTTTATTGAACATCAGATAGATTTGGTTAACATCGTGATTTAAAGAGGGTTATTAAAAAAATATATATATTTAACCCCTTCAGTACCATCCACATGACAAAAATGCACAACACACATGTAAATTTAGTCACAGGAACTGGTATTTCATAAACATTGGTTTAAATTTTTATATATATATATATATATATATATATATTACAAAAAATATGTATTTTGTTTATTTGGAAAATCATTACTGCAGAAAAACCATATACCTTATCCTTTTTGAACTAATTTGCATATTTTTAGGATAGCTTTCTGTACACCCTAATTTGTGTTCGCCCTATGCCATGACCAAAACAATATTCACATATTTACAAATGTTCTAAAAGAACAGCAACTAACCGTTAAAAAAAAAACGTAATTAATGTAATTAAATTACTCAGTCGGATGTCAGCAGAGACAAATTAGCTTTTCTTATAATTAGAATTTTTCTAATAAAGCTTATTATATATTCCTTCTAACCTAAAGAGACTTTTATGGATGAATTACCTTATTTAATAGTCAAAATGAAGCGCACAAGCTATGAATAAGGTGAAAAGTGATTACAGCTAATCTTTGAAGCAGTCGCCGCTAATTTAATGATAAGAGGGTGTACTATTTTAGTGCAAAGAAAGAGAAGCTCAGGAGCAGGGGCAACATTTCTATGTCATGTAACAGATACCTAATTAATGCCTTGGATTACAACTAAAGGTGCTGATAACCGGTGCAGGCAAACTAGTTGCTCGTTAGCAATATTTATGGACAGGGTCAAAAGAGAATTGTTACAGACGTTGCGGGTTTATAGCAAGACCTTAATAATGTTTCAGGACTGCGCCCCCCGATCGAAGGCTACCAGCTGCTCTGAATACAAGATGACCATGCCTGGGAACTCTACGGGTGAAGAGCTGCTACTCCGGGTCTCCGGGTCACTCTCCTCTTTCTCTAGGCCCATGGCCAGTTAGCCCTACCCTGCACAGGACTAGCACGGCTCTTATGTGCAGTTACTCATACCGGTCCCCCGGTATCGTTATGAGCCTGATCCTGATTCTCGTTAAAGCTGGGCAAGCCACTTTTGATTCAGGTCCAGCCGCTAACTGTTCCCAGCATCTACAAAAACCTCCCTTTTCTTTTTTGTTTGGGTTTTTGTGCACATCTGGACAAAAAAAACAACAATGTTTGGGTTCGCCAAACCAAGTCATTGTTCTGGCTCGGTAAAGACGATCTGTTAAGTGTCGTCCTCCAACCTAGTTGACCCACCTCTACTTCAAAATGGCCCCATTGCAATTAGTATCTTGAGCCTTTCTTAATTCCTGGGGGACAGGTAGACTCAGGCCTTCCCGCTGTTGCGTTAAACTTAGCAACGGTGATTTTTCCGTTAATATGACCCTTTAATTAAATCAACACCATGGCAACATCATGTCATTTGCACAGGCCATGTACATTAAAATGAAAATATATTACATTATACCAATTAGCTTTCATTCAAATCCATGCGTTTGCATTTTTAAATCCACTTCTGTTTTATACTATAACATATTTACATATAAATTATAACATTTATGCAAATACTCCTCTTAAGCAAATTTTCCCTATTGTGTAGTATCTTAATATATAATTTAAATATAGAATACTGCATCAAACACTAATTTGATCATATAATAGAATGCATTCGCCACTTGGGGTTTTCTTATGTAGCAAGTGCATCCTGTTAAATGGAATTCTCGTCATATTATTGTTTTTAATTATTATTATTTTTATTATTATTATTATTATATATTGTGATGTTTTCATTTTTAAAACAGTTTTAGTTTTTGCATAACGTTGTCAGGCAGATGCATATTAACTATATGTGTTCTAGCTTTGTTATGTTTAATAATCCTTATCATACTGCCTTGTGGTAAACAATAAGATGGCTCAGTCTTAATCACCCAGTTGGACTAATGGAAGAACAGACTTCATTAGCATTATCAGAAAGCATCAGCTCGGTGTAGTGTTTGAGCGAGGAAAGTCACCCAAAATTTCACATGTCTGACAACAGTGGTGCCCTCCAGGTCTAAAAATAAAGGAAGTTTATAGGAACAAAATTAAATAAAAACAGGCTTTTTGTCAATCCTAACCGTTTTCTTTTGTATCTTCTCGTTTCTTCTTGTTCAGTCTTCTTTCTTCCATCTTCTGTCTTCTGCTTGTCCCCATGCCTTGAGTCTTGACTCCAGGCACACTTCTGCAAAATGGCAGAGCGAGCATGAGCGAATGAGAGAGTGAGGAACTACTGTTTTAGCTTTCTAGTAATACTTTTTTTTTAAAAATCTTTAAATTAACATCAAAATTTAATTGGGCGCGGTCTATATTCAGGACAATACTGTAGTAGTGACAATGAAAACAAATCATGTACACATCGAAGTATATATATATATACAGATCCTGTACAAATACGTATCAACAAGAGCGCTTCTAATTCATTGATATTGATTATATCTAAAAAGAAAGTATTTCTTGTAGCCAGTAAGTTTTGACATGGTTTCCAAAAAAAAAACAATGGAAATGATCCAGTTCCGTAATATCTGTTTTATGGTGGAATCGAATCATTTTCCTAGACACACTTGGATGCAAGAGATATTCTGCTTCGTTGTCACAGTGCGGATTAACGTCTTATTTTTAGTAGTTATAGTTTCACCTCTGTCAAGGGTTGAAAAAGCTGAAATGTTATTATTTAGTTATTATGCTTCACGTCAGCGATCACAAGAGATGCGTGGTTTTGCTTGACAGCCTTGCTTAATGTTACCATCATTTACATTTCTGTACGCTGAAGGCATTTTCTATACGGCGAATAATAAAAGCTTTTTTTACCGTGCGGAGATTCCAGATTATGTTACAGATGACAAAGCAAGGGCAGTAAACATCGGACTTTATTATACTTCTTTATTTATGTAATTGTTTAGTTGTAGCTCTGAGCATTTTTTATTCCTTATTTGATTCCCTATGTTCTGCGCTTTTAAAGGAGACGATGTACTGTTTTTTTTTGGGGTGTTCTCCTGAGTTTTTTGTATTTTTATGAAGCAGTTATAGTAAATAAAAAGCTTTATTTTGAGCACAGGCTACTATAGGGCCCCAAGTGCGGCCTTCAGGTGCTTACCCTGAGGTGTCCTCAAAAGCTAGCTCACTAGATCTCTTCTACCACAATTAACCAGGGCTATACTGGGGATATCGAGGTGGCCCTAGCACTTTGACCCCTTAAGGACAATGGGCGGTCCCTAAACCCATTGAAAACAATGCATTTTGTCATTAAGGGGTTAAACCCAGTGGCTGCCGATGATGTGGGTGCGGGGGTTAGTGTGTGTGGCGGCACACTATGTTTTTTATGCTCATGTAGAGTATGAGAAGACGCGGCTGCACCCAATCTGCTTGGTGTGCCAAGTTGCCAAGTCCAGGTCTGCAAATAACCCTCGAAATAAAAAAAATAACAAAAAATGTATCAATATATATAAGGATTTTGCCTTATTTTCTGCCCGGAACAAGTATCAGGGTACAAAATAGTAATGTCTAGGACATGATTCACAGTTATAAAGTCAATAGTCCAACAGTCACGGAAGAGCTTTTCGGACAGAAACTCTGCGGTTGCTTGACTACAGCGTTAAAAGATTCAGCTGACGCAGAGGACATGGACATGCCAAAGGCCAAATGGTTAACAAAAACACTGACTAAAAGATCATAATGGGAAGTACATGTTTGGTAACAAAATAATATGGAATATAGATTAAATTAGACGCTCTCGAAAATGAATAAACACTGTAAACATGACATAAATATATACATTTAAAAAAGACATAAATAAACATATAGCATGTGATAAGCATGATTCGCGGTGGGGGGTCGCTGGTCATTAGCACCCATTAGTCACCCAGTCATGGCGGCCATGAATACCCAGCCACCAGCCGCACCTACTTCATCAGGTGGCCAGTAGCCAGTCCGACACTCTTTATTACTCTTGTTTTATCTCATTATTACTGCCACAATGTTTTCACTGACCCCAGGCAATCTCCTTTACGGTCGTGTGCTCAAACTACCAACAGTATTATTGTTTATCTCATGTGTATTACATAATGGATAATAAAACGACCACAATGTGTATACATAGGGGAAAACGAGATGTATACACTCAGTAATATGGATTCTAAGCAGATTTATCATGGAAACAGTGGGGAAAGACATAAATGTTATGAAAATGTACGGTAAAAAATGTGACGGACAGAGCAAACCAATACAAAAAATAACTTTTCAAAGCTGATATTTTGGCAAAGTTTATATTAAAGCAGGAATATATTTGCCAAAAAAATGTAAAGACTCAGGTTGATATCAAAAAATATTGTTTGTTATTTAAAAAGAGGAATCCTGAGTGTAAGTTTGAAATGCTCGTCTATATGCAAAGTACACGTCCTCAGCCTATATAGAATTGGAGAGATACAACTAAAAATATGAGTTACAATTCCCATATTTTTCCCCAAAGTAAACTTTTGACGAGGCTGACCTTTTCATGAGCATGAAGTATATATCTAGGTCATTTATCTAAATGAAGGTGACCTTCTACTCGATTCAAACCCAAAAAGCGAAAAACAAAAGTTAGCTAATATTAATTTAGTATGTACTAAACTGTAAGCCTGTGTATTACATTAGATGTTACACATTTGCCATAGGATCTTTAAGCAAGGCATTATTATTACTGTTTTACTGTATATTCACGCCATCACTCCAGGAATGTACTCTATTATTAGAACAAATAAGTAAATGTTATACACATGATGAGTTTATTTACTTCTTTCCAGAGAGTCAGGAACCCAATGAGAGAATTGACGGTTGGGTGAGCTGACCTTATTGCAGAATAAGAGCAGCTGTGGCTTATCAAAGCCAGGCATGAACTGAGGTGGTCCACCTCTGGAGAAGTAGCATCCTTGACTGCTACGGATGCAGCATCCTTGGAAGCTGGAATGGTCCTGGCGCGTTAAGTCCAGCGGCCGCCTGATGACGTTGGTCTAGGTGGAAATGCGCGTCCGCCCGCTATGTTTTTATGCTCATGTAGAGTGCGGCCAGGCATATCTACTTGCTGGCCACATACTGAAGCACCCGATCTTCTGCTGGAGCAGCAAAACACTGTTGGCCACCGTACTTGGACGTATAGTGAGTGATATCTGCCTTTCCATCTCTAATAATCATTTGTCGGGAGTTCCAGTCTTTAGTCTCCACTCACGGTATTGTTGAGATCGCCTTCCAAAGCCAGATACAAACTTCCCATCCTTGGTAGACGTTGGCATTGGCAGCTTTTTGTAATCTTCCTCCTTCTAAATATCCATGTAGATAAAGTTTTGAATCTAGGTTTTTCTTCACTAAACCGTTGTTGAAGAGCGGTTGGTCGTTCACATTACATATGTTGTCTAATTGGATTGTCCAATTTTCCCTCAACTCCCCTGCATATTATATATATATGTAGGAAAGTGACTCATTTGGTCATAAATAATAACTTTTTCCAGCACTAAGCCATGGGCCACCAGGAATTATAGGTGGGCATATTGCATGTCACATTTGAAAGGAACATAACGCCATTAATAATAATTTTGAGTTCTCTCCAGTTTTTTTTATCAGCCCCCTCACAAGATTTCCACTGCATGATGCCAGTATGCACGCTCGGAAATGTAAAGTGTTCTATGGTCGATTTAGCATTTTATCCCAAAAAAACGATGAATAAAAAGAATGTGATGTGATACAAAAGAACAGTGGGTACGAAACCTAAATTTTAAGCAAAAGCTGAAATGCAGCTCTCCAGCTTGACTGTGTCTCGTAGAACTAGCATACCTTACATTAGATTGCCAAATGGCTTAGATAAAGACCTTGCTGGTCCCTTTAGAATTCCAGCTATGCCCTTAGAATGCCAACTGTATACATTTTACACCCTGTTGACTGCAACAAACAATTTGTAAGCGTACAGAAAGCAAATCCAGAAAGGCAGGAGGCTGCATTTGTCCCGTTGTCCCTCTTCACTATGGGGTAATGCCAAATGCACTAAGACACCTTCTCAAGTAAAGTAGTTTATTTTTAACTAGTCATCTGCTTTGGCTGTATTTCATATTTCTGTCAGGACCGCGCATGTCGCCTTTTAACAAAAGCTGTTGGCAGCATTCCACGCTGTCGGCAACTCGGAAAAAAAAAGAGAGTTCACGGTCGGCACCCTTGCCTCCCCGTCCACCCTGCCACCTGGTTATCCTCTACTGGTGGTGTGACATCCCCACAGCCGCCATGCTTACCTTGAGGAGTAGTGTATGCAAGCCCTGACCTTTGTCTGGGTAGGTAATGTTAACCACCACTTAACATTACGTACCGAGCCTCCTAGTAATTGCACCATTTTCTGCCGGTTGATTACTCTGCGTTAAGGCCGTTTGACGTATCCAGTGCCCTTTCAGAGAAATCAAATGTTCTTAATTACATAGAAGCCTCTGACTTTCTAGTTACAAAGTATACATTTCTTTACCTGCCAGGTATACTATGCCCTCCCCTGTCTATTCTCTGTCGGTCCCCCTCCCCGCTGACTATAGGCAGTCAGGCTAGCCCTGACCCTTAACAAACATGAGAGCAGCGATTTCCACTTCCTGTTCACAGGAGCCGCATGACTGCTCCTTCCTACGAAGTCGTTTCTCCCTCACGTTGCTGATTGTTGTTGGTTGGTTCGGGCAGCCTTTATAAAGGTCAGTGAGGAGAAGAGAAAGAACTTGAATAGATAAAGCTAGTTGCCCCACCTTTAGCCACAGATCTAAATATCTACAAAACAATTGATGAATTTTAAAAATATTTAGTTGAAATTCTTATTTTCTTAGTGAAGTAATTGTTACAGGGCTAATTGTCCAACATGGATCCAACGTAAATTGTTCTTCTAAGCCTTCTGGCTTCTCGGGAGGATATAAAGAACGCACAGTGGATTCTCCAGGTGTCTGTAAGTTGAATAGAGTGAGGGCTCCCTTAGTTTGCTCATGAGTCAATACTCACATACCATGAATTGCTGTTCTGAGCTCCTCACTTTCTTCTTTGAATTGAAAAGCCCTTGCCGTGGCTATTAATGTTCTCCATAAGTAGGTCATTCATTCCCTGAACAGCTATGGATCTTTAATCAAAATTACCAGGGTCATGGAAGTGCTAATTCGTTGCAGGCTTATTATATCCAAAAATAGGTATTCAGTATGAGATCTTTAAATGCAAGTTCATAGTGCGATTCCAAGATGAAAGTAATGTATATTAACCTAAATAGCTAGGAATTTTCGCTATTTTTAATAGATTTATAATTAGAAAATTACTTAAACCAATTCCAAGAAGAAAAGGTTAGGATGAACTAAAATTAAAACAAGAATTGGTTGAAATATGCATAAATTATATTATATATCATAATGCGAAATATGAACATCATAGTGCGAAATATAATCAAAGTACGAAATATAAGCATCATAATGCGAAATATAAATATCATAGTGGGGGGAACAATACCTGCTTTTAATAGTTGCCCCCCCAATGATTTTACCCACGACTGGAACAAGTCGCAGCCCACACCAACTCTTTGATAAATAACACAATCATGTTTGATACTGGGATTTTTTTTATGTGTATTTTCATCCATGATTTCAATTTAAAAGAAATAGCTCGAGCAACATGAAGTGTTTTAGAAAATTGAAGACTGGGAGTAAAAATTAGACACAAACAGCGGAAAGTTCAGCAAACTAATACATTTGGCGATACGTGATATTTTTCTCACTGGGAATTAATAATATACCTACAAATATTACAAAAGTCTATTTGTTGGCCAAATCTGTTCCACAAAATTTAAATACAAGTTTTTTCCTTGTCTGTAATTACAATTTTTTTGCTGACTCCGTTTTAACATATAGTAAGCAGGTTAAGGCTTGATCCAGGATATGCCACTGCCACCACCGACCACTCACACCCGCGGCCACCGTCCTCTATGCCGAGTCCCGGCAGATGACATCCCTGCTTGCTACATCCTAAGGCCGCTGCCTAGCCCTGAACTTATTGGAAGTTTGATAAGAAAATGTTTATTTATACTCCTCATATCAGGCCTGGACTGGCCATCTGGCACACTGGCCAAATGCCTAGTGGGTGGTTGGTCATTGGCGCCTCATAATCACTCGATCTGTCGCTCTCGTGCTGCATGCGGCTGGATAGACTTGGCCATGCGCTACTTGGCATCCAGCGTAGCGTACGGACGCGCATATTTAGCAGTTGGCCGCACCTCATTAGGTGACCATAGGACTTACAGTGCCAGGGCCATCTAGTGGTCGCCAGTCCGGCCCTGGCTCATATCTAGTTTAGTTAAGCATATACGGTAGTATACATTTTTATGATTCCTTAGAGATAACATTATAATTATTTTGTGAAACAGACAATAACATGATCTTGCCGCTCCCCTCTGGTTTGTTGTAGGATGAATACACTACATTGAGGTATTTGTTATTCCTACATTTTTACGCCTCGAGCACTCTTGGCTAGTGTTATAATTTGCTGGCTCCATGGCATCCGCTTACAATTTGATCCTGAAATTCGCAGGGTCACTGGGTCTATTTACTGTTAAAATCCTACCGAGCAGAACCGTATAAAGGTCCAAAGTAGAAACACTGTTAGCAAATAGAAACAGGTTTGCTATACTGTGGGTATGTACCCATAGGTTCAAAAACATTGAAAGAATATATATTTGGCATATAATCCAACAACCAAAAACAATGGTATATAGACCCATAAAGAAGCACTTAAAGAATGCTATTATATGCAATACTGTGACAAAACACACAAAAAAAAGAGAGAAAAGAAAAAAGGCAAATAAAATGAAGCCTCTGGTTGTTTCCTATAATTATTGTATCTTCCTTTCATGTAAAAGAACATCCCTACATATTGAGAGTCCACCTATCATCAGTTCATAAGCGTTGTAAATATCAGGTGTATAAGTATTTAGAATTGCAGATTAAATTAAGCATGAGAGCTGGGCTAATATGATGAATAGACGCTCGCTCCTGATTAACAGAAAGTGTAATCAAAACTTGGAACAGAAATATATGCATAAAGAGATTTGCTAATTATTAGTAACTCATTAAGGCCCTCACAGGCCAATAATCAAATGAATGAAATATCCGATAAGAAGTTCCTTGACTGCTTATACCCATTGCATTACCCTATACCAACCCAACACCCAACTGGACCCCCAAGTTAAGACACTGGACACCATATGTGGGTTAGGGATTAATTAACATAACAGTTTTACACATCGATTCCCACGGTACACCCGGAAGCCCAACCGGCAGCTCGTTTTCTACACTCGACCAATAAGCCCCCGCAGGACAAGCAATGGCCAGAATGTTCTATTTTTCCTTGGATTCTGGAATGCAAAATCTCAACACGGGAGGAAACTGATGTCACATGGAAAAACCGTAGGAAATCACCTCTCCTCCTGATTTATCCCTTCCAGATGCACCAGTGCACGTGGTTTGATCAGTCATCATCACCCTTCCCTATTGGTCCAGCGGCCACTTTTATTAATTATGTATGTAAAATATGCATTAATCACTTGGGTATGGTAGTTTTACCGCTGTCATGCTCATGGTGCATATTTATGTTATATAGTAAATAGTTATTCTAAGGTAATAATAATATTCCCCAGGTCAATTTAATAGTCATTCACATGAGTTTCCCCATGGTAAGCTTCCACATATGACCTCTTCAGAGACCATAACATGTGTGATCCCTTGTAAAAGGAAGCTCTACAGGGCAGGGACCTCTTTTACTAAAGTCAAAGGACACCAACGTCCATGGCAAGGGTTGAGAGGGTCCGTAGAACATCACAAAAATGTCCACCACAGACTCCAGTAAATGTCCACCATGACCAAAGATGGTGCCTACCCCTGATAAAGACTGGTGGGTTTAACCTAGTAGATGTAAAATTAAAATAATAAGTATTGTCATTAATTAAATAATTCCATACAATAATGTATTACAAGTACAATGATACCCTTACCCGGTACACTTAAACTCTTTCTAACCCAATACGTAAAACTTCCAATAGAAATCTATATTTAAAAAAAACATCATTTTCTGCTATGCTGTTTTTCTTTGATGAAACCCTTGAGTCTCACGAAAAATATCAAACCCTTTAAGGTCCAGTGCACTTAAATAATAATAAGCGGGAACAGAAGAATTGTGTCAATGACCTTGTATCATTGATAAACAGTCTTGAAATGCTATTTATAACAAAGTGAAGTCAAAAGTGCTTAATAAGGCAACTTGCACTGCGAGTTAATAAATCGTCACCTAATATAATGATATGTAACACACTACATTAATCATCTAGTCATTCCAAGTAGCTTTTGGAAATTATACACAATTTTTACATCACATTATTCATATTTTTACTGTTTTACGAAATTTCCTTTAATTATCATGATGAATTGTCAAAGGTTTAGCGTGACAAATTAATTTTTTTGCCGCCTCATCGGGGCATTCAATTCCCATTTTAATGTTGAGCAGAAATCTTTTGCTCAATAATACAAGTGGTATTACAGCGGCAACTGAATTATGATGTCATGATTGTACCACGTAAAGCTAATTTATCACAGTTTTGAAGTGACACACTGTAGTGAAAAATGACATGGGCTTTCATATTGGATTTGACTTGTTACGAAAAAAGGTGAGATTCTAGTACAATCTAAGCACCATTATCAAGGTTTATTTAGTGTATAGAACTGTAAAATGTGGGATTTAGGAAAGACGGACCTACATTCAGCAAACAGCCCATCAAAACTTATTTTTTAATCTGCGGCTTTTCTTAAATGCGATGTTACGTACATTAACCCCTTACGGACAATGGGCGGTCCCTAAATCCATTGAAAACAATGCATTCTGAGCCTGTACATGTACGGGCTTTGTCATTAAGGGGTTAAATTAACTTAACATAATTAAAACTATCAGGGTCTTATATATATATATATATATATATATACATGCTGTATTTGTTTTTTACCAGTTCTATTAGGGCAAGTTTGCTATAAATGATCACAGCTCTGTTACTGTTCCTTGATTGCAAAGATTTGCGATGCCATCTTAAAGCCTAGTGATTCCATAGAGATAGATGTTATAAACGCAGTGATCCTTTTATATGATGTCACTTTAAGCGATTGCATATTCTGCTGCTTTTGTAGAACAAAGCTGACTATTGCAGAACCAGAGGGAAAAGTCCCCCCCGGGGAGAGTATCCGTACAGACCGCCATACTTCTCTGTAGAGTTGATTGATTACCACAACTTTTTATTCTTCGCAGATAAATTAGTCATATCTATATAATTACATACGGTTTGGACAGATTTCTCCCAGGGGAATATCCTCACTACTTAATCTAGGCCAGGATTGTCCATTTACTGTTACGGCTATACAGCTCTGCAAACATTTTAGATTTTTTTTCATTAAACAATACATGAATTAATTAACATTTTGTATTAAGATGATTCATGAGGGTGAATGGTAAATACATTCTGCGGCGTCTAACACTTAGAAAGTGCAGCGTTTGCTATTTATGGGGATCAATGCCTTTTGAGCGTTAAAGAATGACTGTATTATGATGTAAAATACCATTTTAATAGCAGGAAATGATGAAGGCTGACCCTACCTTCCTTTACGAGTATAAAAAGTTTTTGTGCAATCCTCTATCTGGCCACTTGGGGGGGGTGTAGTAAAAAATGATAAACCGTGCAGTTCTCAATTAATCCTCTGTGTGGCTCTTTTTTTTATATATTCTCTATTGGCATAGGTGGGGTATTCTGAGTGCCCTTAATGGTCCTAGAATTATTCTTTTTTTTTATTTTTACTTATGATGGTAGATCTAAGGAGCACTTTTTCATTTATTTTGTTATTATTATCATGCTCTTCTCAAGTGAACTTCCAGTGGATTTCAGACACTGACACCTAACGGGAAGGACATTCTATAACGGTTACACATGTTACAGCCTGATCTCCAGCGTAATGGTACTCCCTAATGGGCACAGCTTTTAAGGATGTACTGGTACATCCTAAGGGGACCTAATGGGTTAATAAATGTAAACCTTGTATTATTTTCTTTTTATATTTGATTTAATTGCTGAATGCTATCTGATCACTGATTAGTGACACCTTAGATGACTGATCATCGATTGGCCTCACTTATCAATGTTATTTGCCTTAACGTGTCAGTTGAAAGTGATCTGGTACTGATTAATAGCCAGCGCCCTATTCTGATCATCTTCCCTATCACTAACACTATACACTTACTCCAGGTAGGTGATTTGTAAGATCACGGCATTTCATGGATTTTTAATTATGGATTAAAGTTTCCATTTTATACAAGAACCCTGTGGATTGTTGCCTTTGTATAAGGAATCTATCATGTCATGCAGCTGGCAGTCTGGGGGAACAGAGCTTGGAGAGCACCAAGGCAAATGAGTAGGAATTCAGGTACATTCTCCTATATGTATTTGTTCATACACTCACCCTAACATATAACCATACTTAACACTTTCACTATCCACTAATAGTACCCCTACACTTGTTCTTGCACTATCCACTAACCCCTAAGTTGTTTTGTTAATTATGTGCATGTTAGTAGTCTTTAAGAAAAAAAATAACAAATTGCCCCAAACCCAGAAATATGACATAACATTTTTTTTTTGTTAATTCCCCAAACCAAGTGAAGAAAAATGATTTCTTGTTCTAGCTAGTTGCTCATTTTTGGTTTGGTTGTTCAAATTTCTGAGCTTGAAACCATGCACTAATGAATCTCTGTTTGGAAGACTATTTTGTTGTGTTTTCTTTCTTGTTCCAAGTAGGAACGGCATCCACCTTAAAAAAAATTGGTCCATTTTTGGCCCTAGTAAACACCGAATAACAAGTAGTGTATCAGAGTTTGAAATTAAAGAAGGTTTGGAGGGTCCTTCTCAAGCCACTTCATAAAAAGTGTTCTAATTATTTTTGAGAATATAGTTAAATTTGACAAGTATCATAGAAAAAAACATTTAAAACTCTCCAAATATCATGTCAAAACATAAAAAAATATTTGTATCCTGGCGTGATATTAATCTTTGCCATGTAATAAAAATGATTATATTGCGTGTATGGTTTTTCAGTTGCTATATTACAACACTAGAATAACCCAAAAACAAAGGCAGGTTTGTCTTTGTTTTATTATTCTTGGAGCCCTGTAGCAGAAAAGACATTAAATGCACACAGTGGTCTTTAAGGATCATAAGAACAATAAAAGTTATGCCTCTGGACATTTATCAAACTTTGAAAAATCACAGAGGAATAAAGCCACTTGCTTTGACGTTCAGCAACAAACTAGAAACGAATGAATTTCTGGTTTCCCTGTCACTCAAAGGGTGCAAACTGTGGGAAGCAAAAATTATTTCCAACAATTCACGGCCCCAATAATGATCCACAACCCTCTCACTCTTCAATTTTTGGCCTAAGGAGTGGAACCATCCAAAAAAAAAAAAATCGAGAAAAAAAAAAAAAAAAAAACGACACAAAAAAAATAAAACAGCACCGTGATCCATCTTCACTCAGTGGTTGCATGTAAAGTGTAAGGAGCCTGTACTGTATGTTCCATAAACCTATGGACTCCTTTCAAGTCTACAGAAACCTATGGAGTCCATTCATGTCTATAGGGGATGCCATACAGCTTCCTTACACAGCTGGTGCAGTAGAGAGGGGATGAGCTCAGAGATGCCCCAATGGCATTTAAAAAAAATAACCCCCCCCTCCCTATTCTACCCGGAAAAGAATGGGGGGATGAGGAAAGAACGCAGCTTGTTGTCTGCGTCTTCCATATTGTATTCTTAATACCATATAACGGCCCATTGAAGGTGTATAGAGCAATATACCATTCCTGTTTTAAGCTCCAAAGGCCATGGGGTAGTGGAATGATGTATGGTAAAAAAAATAAAAAAATGCTATATTTTTGCCATTCATATTACATGAAGTCCGGATAACTTTCTTTTCAGACTCCGGGGGATTCATTATATCCGTTAGCAGATATAATAATTACCTAGCTCTATTGGTAGGAATATATTGATCTTTATACGCTTCCCTGTATAATCCAAAGTAACCTTTCCACACCACAGAGAACTCCCCCAGCTCTAATTTGGCCTCTTTCCTTATTCAGTTTGACTGAGATAAAATAATGGCAGATTAACTTAAATGGCAAGAAAAAGGGACAAAAAAACTACATCCGAATCCCTTCATAGACATCTTTAATTTGGAGTTTCCTGTTGTTTTTGTGACAATCGCCAAGGAAATTTAGGCATATGTGAGGCTGGACCGTGGCAAAATAGTTAAATCTGGGTATAATCATTGTGATTCCCCTAAACTGTGAATTAAGGTACAAGCACATAACTCTCAAGGTGACCGTTGGCCCTTTTTTTCTTCCCTGATGTCCCTCTTTTCTAAGCATGATTAGAAACCACGTGTGTTACACTCAATGTCTAATCGCTATACATTTCTTTAAGAAAGGATTATGGGCGAATTAGATGGGCTAATGGTTCTTACCTGGGGTTTCTCCCTATGTAACCAGAAGGGGGTGCTGTGCTACAAGCTGCCTACACAGTCAGAGGCTCTGTTTGCCCTGCTCTTCATAATATAAGGCAACCACTAGTGTGTCCGCCCCTGCTGGCTTCTTCTGTATTTGCAGTTCCCCTAATGCATACAGAACTAAAATCTAAATTTCTATTGTATTCTAAATACATAGACGCTAATATGAAGTTGGTTCCCCCTTTGCAGCCATAACAGCTGCCACTCTTCCGGGCAGGATTTTGGGGAGTTTCTGTGGGATTTGTTGCCCATTCATCCAGTAGAGCGTTTGTGAGGTCAGGCGGTGATGTTGGTCGAGGTGCCCGGCTCACAATCTTCATTCCAGTTCATCCCAAAGGTGTTCGATGGGGCTGAGGTCAGGGCTCTATGCGGCCGGTCAAGTTCTTCCACACCAAACCCATCCAACCATGTCTTTATGGAGCTTGCTTTGTGCGCATGCTGGAACAGAAAAAGTTCTTCCCCAAACTGTTGACACAAAGTTAGAAGCATAGCATTGTCCAAAATGTCTTGCTGAAGGGGACATGGCAGATGGCCACATGTACACACGCCTCCCAACTGCCCTGCTTTGCGAGAGACAGCCCTGATTTTTTTCCCTCAGTCCTGCTGTTCCACCACGCTCAGCAGGATACCGCGATCCCGCAGTCTTGCGTGATCATGTGCCTGCGCAATAAGCTTCTCTCCCTGGCGAATTAAAGTGCCAGCGCATCCTAATCATCTATAGTCTGGCCCTGGCTGTCTATCAAGCTACCATATACATAGCTACCATATACATAAATAATTATTCCTTCCATTAATTCTAAACTATATCGCAGAAATGGAGTGGAGAGAAAAACCTAATAATGGTTCTGGTTTAACATTCTGATAAAACATATGGGTTTATTCCATTATCTGGGTTAAACGTAGTTATGGTTGTAGAAATCAAGTTTTCTCACCGATAGCAATAACTCTGTCTTTCCACTAGGTGGCAGCATTACGTAGTAAGAAAAAAATGCTGGGTTCGCTCCGAGACATCGCCCGATGTATGAGATAGACGCGGAGCATTAGGAATATTTATTGGTAAAACCAGAAGGAAAAAATCCTAAAATTAAAAAAAATGGATTTTTTGGAAATTGGCCGTTTTCAAAATTATATAAAGGCTTTATAAATATACAGCCCTTTTCCGGATGTATTGAATTACAAGTAAACCTCAATACAAAATATGCCATTTGTGAGCATTTTCTCTGCATTTTTTTACTGCTGAGGAATTAAAATGTATTAAATACGCAGTGCCACAAAAAAACGCTTGTTTTCTATTCTTTTGCATGTACAGTATAGGCCGTGCAATGTAAAAAATGCATGTAATGAAGTCTGACGTCCTTTGAATAAGCACTTAATGTCAGTTAACATTCAAGATGATAGAGTAGTTGTTAGGGGTTAGGGGTCAGGAAGACAATTGCTTTCTCGCCTTCTCAAATGTAAAAAGGTATCTCCCACCAATTTTTTCTTCTGACTAGTTTCGGCACATTTAGCCACTAGGTGTCTAGAGTGATAAGCACAACATTTACATAATGACTGGATCCATTCTGTGTTCCTTTTTTCCATGCAGTCCTTTTTGTCAGCATGTTTTAGAAACGACTGGATATTACAAATTGAGTGTGTTGCGTCCCATATGTGGTTTTGGCTCCTTTATTACCCAGCCAGTTGACTTGACCTGCGCCATCTGGCCGAATTTCATATTTTCTTAAATACCTGACATCTTATATAGAGGTTGGAAGAGTTATATTTACGTATCCACAAAAAAAGAATGTGCCTTTTTTAACAAGCGCCATAAATTCTATTGTGAACCTATAGACTGATTCAAATATGAATCTTTAAATAAAAAAAAAAAAACGGGCAGAGTAGATGAGGCCGAATGGGTTAGAAATAATATGATATATATTTTTCAATCAATTGAATTAATATTTTTGCTCAAGAGCAACTAGTAGCCCACAGACTTAATGCCTTTTTCTCCGTTTGAAAACCTAATTTTTATATTACATTTTTTATATTAACTGTCCCCATTCTAGCCGAACTATTAGGGCCACACTGATCTAGACCATTCGGTCTAAATTGAAAATAGGCGTTATATAGAAGCCCGTACTACTAAACCATTCACTGTATTCTTTATTTGTTTCAGCGTGGTCATCCTATCCTGTATGAAGTTCTTTTCTTGTTATGATCCCCTAGTCCCATTGAAGGGATTACAATCCATTTCCTTCTTAATTTGGCTAATGCTCCATGGGAAGCCCCCAGGATAAGGATTATTCCATTTATACCCTTAATTAAAAGGGACCTTTCTTTTAAAGTTCTCTCCACAGATAACTAGTAGCGCAAAAATCCATTCCTTAGTTCAGCTACTTTCTGATCCCATTACAGTGTCAACGAAGTGGAATCTATTTGCAAATACTTCCTGGAAAGTCCTGTTTAAGTTGTAATGTGAGTATTACTGACAGGTCGAAATCCAAAAATCAGGTGATCCTAATAAATAATAAAATAATAAAATTGTAGCAGTAACGCCTCCCATTCCATCTCTTTTATGCCTTTTTTTATTTCAACCCATGCGTTTTTTTAAATTTCAACATCCTTTCTTTGCAACCTCCCAAATCTCGCTATTTAACAGAGACGGTCCTTTTTTAAGGCCCAAATGTCTGTATTGCTTGTTCCTCTTCTAATGTCCCCCCTTTCATCCCCCCTGATGCCCCTCTTTTCTAGGAGCTCAGAATGTTTGCTGGGTATGAGGGTATCGCAGGGTTCTACAGCCCTAAAAGCCAATAATGGGTATAGAAACATCACAAAGTGTTTTACGTATTATTTTCAGCAAGTAGGATCATTTGGCTTGTGACATTATTTAGATTTCTAATCATAGATTTCAACAGCTCATGAAACGTCAACACTAAAGGTCTTATTGAAACCCTGGCAGCAACGGTGAGATGCGTCTCGTCTGATTTCAGACTCCCCAAATGCTGGCAGATTCAAAGTTTGATTTAAGAAAATTTAATTTAAAAAAGTTTTTTTCTCCAATTCTGAGAGATAGAAATGAGTTCCCATAGTTCAGCACACCGAAGCCCAACGGTCAGTAGATACGGTATCGTAATATCCAGGAGAGGCCTCCAAATGGCCACTTTTTACGCACTTATAGGGGTGCTGCCACCACATCAGCAGATTGGGCAGCTGCTTAGGGCCCCCATTGGTGACAGCGGGCTCTTAGAGGATTTGGGGGGGGTTAAAGTAGAGATTCATCTTAGGTTTATAACGCTACAATGTATCTAGTTTTTCAACAAACTTGTATCCCACGGAAAAGCGCAGCTAGGTGGAAGGGGGCCTTGGCTGGACAAGAAGGTGTGCTTAGGATAACGCGGATTAAGGGACAGGGTTTAAAGGACTTTGGGAGTCATCAGCAGTGGCGGAACTACCGGGGTCGCAGGGGTCGCGACTGCAACCGGGCCCTGGAGTTCTGCCAGTCAGGGGGGCCCAAGGGTGCCGAGCGGTTGCTGAAAACGACCGCTCGGCAACTCTTGGCCCCCTGACTGACAGAAATCCAAGACTCCTCTGCTCCCCGCTGCTGCCTGCCGCCGCAGCCTGCCTCAGCGGCTGCCCCAAGAGTGCAGTGTTGGGAGCCGTGAAGGCGTTTGTCTCGGGTGCCGGCCGCTTCACGCTGAGCGCCGCATATGACATCATATGCCGGCGCTCAGCAGTGAAGCGCGCGCACCCGAGACAAAGCCTCGCACACTCCCACACAGGACTGGGTAAGTGACTTACAAAGGGGGGTAAGGAGGGAGTGGGTAGATCGTGAGAAGGGGGGTAAGGAGGGAGAGGGTAGATTTAGTTGTTAGAGGTGGGGTAGGGAGGGTAGTGGTAGATCGTGAGAAAGGTGGGGGTAGGGAGGGAGGAGGGTAGCTGCGTGATGATTAGGGAAGTAGGCAGGGAGAGGGTAGATGATCTGGAGATAGGGAGTTAGGGAGGAGAGGGGAGATCAGTGAGAAAGGGATAGAAGAAATGGGTTGGGTTGGGTGGGGGCCCTTAACAGGTTCTCACACCGGGGCCCTGAGGTTTCTAGTTACGCCCCTGGTCATCAGCAAAATTTGTACTTAAATTGGGGCCCTCCTGAATATTTTTTGCTTACCCAGCAACCAAGACTGGTGAAAAATGAGAGATTTTCTGTTTCCTCATAACATTACTTGTTGAAAATATCAAAGAAACACTGTTCTGATAAAATCATCATAAAATATTCATTTCTACCATTACTATTCATTGTAAACCAGCAATTAAGATGCGGTTCCTATTGATGTTCCGGATCCAAATGACAGATATTACTTTCTGAATATTATATTATAAGCATTGCTTCCTCTAGTTCCAATACTTCGCAATAAATATAAGATTCCACGAACACGGGATGTAATATAATATAATACTTTCGTGTGAAACCAGGCATAATGCTGAACAGAGCATGACGTTATTCTATCGCATGCCACAAAAATATCAGTATAGATGGATGTTCGATATACTTCAATATATATATATTCTTCAAATGCAGTAAAAATGGTTACGGTGCTATTTGTGGAACAGAACTCTTTTTTTTTTTTAATAAAACCTAGAATGATATCCCTTGTGTGCTGCTTTAATACCCTGTTCTGTTGGCTTCTCCTTGGCAGTCACAGCATTTAGTGTGACGAGGTCTATTCATTCATACGCAAAATTCTAAAATGAAACTGACATTTTATCCGTTTTATCTGTGGATCTCGGTATTTGCAGTTACGATGATGCTGAGATACCGTTATTTATGCGTTATTGGTAAAGGTAACAAAGTGGCCCACCAGCATACCCGGGAACTCTCTGGCTCCCCCTTGAGGGGATGTAGGTAGAAGGTCCGTTGCGGGCGGCCTCGCTAACGGCGTGGAACAGACACCATTTTTGTAGTGGAAGTGCGTGGCGAGTGGGGTGCGTCACATGGAGTCTCCGGACAAAACCTGGAGAGTTCCCAGGTATGACCACCAGCAGACGTCTGACAAGACAACTTCAGACTCCTACCAAATCTTAATGAACTTCATGCGATAACGGATTTAATTTAATGAACTCATTTAGAACAAATTGTCCTTGCTGAATACCAAAGATGATAATTTGTGGATTTTCAGAAATACATCATTCCAATTACTGTGAAAATGAAAACTAAAAGAATGATCAAAGGGATTGTGCCATCAAGCTATTATTTTACTTATTTTCCCCCAAAATTACATTCAGAATTAGGAACAGATAATAGGTCATGATAAAAGTAATAGCGTACAATAGTGTACATTGCCACCTCTGTGACAGGTGTATAAATAAAGAATTTAATTCTGAACCTAGGGTGATATGCCCACGTTTAGCTACTGGTGAGAGAAGAGCTGGCGAAGGAGGCCACTTGGCTATACTGACTTGAGCTCTGAGTTGAGCAACTACCTGAACCCTTTTGTTTTGTGTTATTTGAAATTCGACACACTTCCACGAGTGCATCGAATGATACAAGGATGGAAGCCCTTTCTGGACCCTACCTGTGATCCATGGACTCACCTGGACTGGTCCTCCATGCCAAATGCTGCCAGCCAGTAGGACATGTCAGTAGTGTCTCCTCAAACGTCTAAAACACTGTTACGTGTGCTATATATTTATTTTTTCCACTAGTTCATAAAAAAAACCAATCATACACTCACGCTCTACTTCATGACGTTCCTGGAAATGGTTTAACTTTCACCACTTTGGATAAATTCATTAGTTGCATAAAACGCAACATTTGACTCACGCCTTAAGAGGATAATATCATAGAAGGTTAAGAGATATGTCTGCTCTTCTTTCTCATGCCGTTCTAAATAGGTCTTAGCACAGGTGTGGTCTGGAGTATATTCAGATGTTGAAAGAGCTGGGTGATCAGTAAAGTAACACTCCTATTCTGTCCTGTGACTGATCTCAGATTATGCGGTGTAATCTGGAACAGCATCTCAATTCACGTTATCACCAAAAGGAAAGAAAGATGACCAAGGATCCGCTTAAATATAAGTGCTGAAAGCTTAAACAGTCGTTGCAAGGTCAAACAGCTATTAGTATCGAGCGGGAGAAATTTCAAAGGAAATGGTGCAGAGGGATTTATTTCTTAGAAACACTTCACTGGAATTAGGCACATAATGTTTTAATACATTTAAGAAGGGCTTTTTGTCACAATGGCAGCTTCTTGTCTTTTGTTCACTTCGTCATATGAAATAAAAATGTGTCACTTGTGTAGACTTTTCAAGCAAAACAAACAAATTGTTACGTGTAGTTTTATGACGCGGTGGGCATATTAAGTAGAAATAAAGCTAAAAATATTTAAAGGGGCCGTGCAGTGTAAACGTACAACACAGAAAACAATATATACTCTGCCTCGAAAGACCTGGAAATAGTTGTCCCATACGTGGCACCGAATTCTATCTGGCCATTTTGCATTGCACCGGTCCATTGGAATAGGATGCCCCGTGGCAGCAATTTACCTCCACTGGTCTGCAGCGTGTGTGAAAATGATGTGTGTTCTAGAAAATATGGCCGATCTAGTTACTTCTATTTAAAAGTGAGCGAGCGATGTAGGGAAGCAGCAGGGAAAAGCTGTATAGGTTGTATATGAAGAAGAATCAGTACAACGACAAACTTGTTCTTCTGGAAAGATCACTGGTCGTCTGGTGCCAGCCTGTGTGACTTACCATGGGGGTCCCAAGTTCCCCCCCCCCCCCCTAGAAGCCCTTCTCTTTATGTGCTGTCTAAATAGACGCATGCACGGGGGGGGGGGTTCAGGTCACCTGCTAAATTGCCAGGAATTAAACTAGGGGGGGTCGCCAGAAATGGCAGAGGGAGCCCACACTGGATTGGGTGCAGCGAGGGACCCTGTTATGCCAGTTTTAAAAGGATCCATCAACAACTCAAATCCTATATTACTAATAATAAGAAATAATACAATAATGAATGGTGTCTCCAGGTTAAAAAAGTAGTATGTATTGGAAATCCATCGCTTTTTGGAGCAGCTGCCTTAACTTCCTGCTTATAAGAGTGGCACAAGTTCCTTCCCATAAAGTTTTCTCTTCTTTATCTTTAAGGATGGGGTGACGAGACAGGCAAGGGCAACAAGAAACCAATACACTACTTTTACACTCTTTTTTGCCACAACTCATAGGATTGATGGTGTAAGAAATGGGCAATTTAGACTTTTTCGAGCATGCTGCAAATACAGTGTATACAAAAAAAAAACGGTCTTTGCTTCTCACCCTAATAAAGTTGGCAACAAATATATAAACATAATATAAGTGAGAGGTTCTGGTTATAGGAATGGACCAAAGCATAATTAAGCTCACCCGCAATGTCAAGGCACACTCTCGCACTCTCGATAGGGTGAGAACCTGCCCTCACCTCCTACATATTATTACACACTGACCGAGGATCTCTGGGGATTTGGCCCGGAGTCTCCAGGTGAGGAGTTGCTTCACATGTCTCCGGGTCACCATCTCTTCTCTCCGGGTAGGGAAGTGGTAATTGACAATGTTCATTCTCCCCTTCGGTCCTCCACCTGCTAAAGACTTCTGGGCGCAGCGCCACCCCTGTGCATGATTACCCCTGTGCCCCCACAAAGCCACTGCCCCCCCCCACCACCACCACCAAAGGGCAGCTCTGGGTATCCAACCCTGGAAAGTTCCCAGGTACCGCATGCCGATTGGGCAACAAAAAGCTCAAGCTAGGAAAATTTTGCGATGCTTCCCCTTTAAATGTCCTACACCGCCATCTGTAACAACTAAGCAGAGCAATTATATCGGTAATTCTTAATTGCAAGCTCCACGGCGCAGGGAGTAGGGCTGCTACCATTGATTTCCGATTGTATTGTCTCAGCTGTAAAGTAATGTGTACCTTGCTGCGCTGTGTAAATAAACCGATACTTGCTTATACACCTTATTAACGTGCCCTTTCACAGCAATTAATCTCCCGCAAACCAATGCATTTGGCCAGTACCTGCAGAGTATTAGGGGGCTTTAAAGGACCCTTCACTTCCTCTACGTGATTGACACTTGTTTGTTTACTTTTGCTTAACGCTCTCCTCTGGTGTTCACTTGCTGTGTCGGCTCACAAAGACATCGGTTAGCAGTAAACACAGACATGGCCGGATTACTTGCCTTAAGTATACCAAGAAGTGAAGTATGTATATATTTTCTCGGACACAGCCTCTGATAAAAAAATAATTCCCGTTATTCTCATGGGTAATGAACCAGCCGGCAATTAAACTGTTAAAACAGAAATATCCATTTCTAGAATCCTAATTGGATCTGATACATTTAATTGGGGCAAATAAGGAAATTATGTAGCGTGACATAAGCTTTTGGGACCCCAGGTTTCAGATGGATTGATGGATGCATTCCATCTAAAGAAGAGGCAACTGAGGTCCCAAAAGCATACGTAACATTTAATCGTTTTCTATTATTTGCTCATTAAATAATGTTTAATATATAGCCCTCGTAATGTTCCGTTATCACAATTGACCTCGTAATTCCTGTTTGTTAAGATACTTCTCAGCTTTGTAAGGATGAATTATGTCCAAATGAAGTGCTTTCAGGACTGGAAATTAATATGCTAATTTTGCCACCTTTAACCAAAGACCTTAGCTTAAAGGTAGCCATGCGTTAAGTGTCCAATCAGCAAGCTCAGTTGCCCTTTGATATGTCAGGGACCCATGTTTGCCGATGGTGAAATAGCTTGGCTCTTCAAGCCAGGACCGAGCTCAACTTGTGTCACTCATCAACCAAAAGAAATGTATTTGGTTCCAACTTTTTGGGGGGTATAACTCATCATCTAGTCCTGCTTAAAAAGTCCAAAACTATTAAATTTGTTGGCACTTCATTTGATTCACCAAAATGCGTAAAGCTTGAAAGGACTGCCAGTGTGGTAAGGATCCAGACATCTTGACTATAAAAATGGACATGCCGAATGGATTCTATACCCTTCAACGAAGCAGTAAAATAAAAATATTAAGTGGCCTCCTCTGTCAACAAGGTTTTTTTTAGAGGAACATATGGTAGTTTCTTCAAAAGAAGCACATATTATGCAATTTCACTGTTGTTCAAGACCCCGTCCATTTACGAGTTTTGGTAACCCAATCCCACCTCAGAGAATAAAGTCAACTTTTAAGATACATCAAGGTCTTTGGTGACAAGAGAAGTAAAGTGAGATCATAATGGAGTAATAGAGGTGGGAATCTGGACAGCTTGAGTGTTCATTTTAAGATGTTTCAGAAGCCCATTCTTCCACTTTGATCTATTACTCCCGACGGTGATTGCTCCATAAATCACGGAGGTCATTCGAGATTAGTTTGAGATTCCAGGCAGAATGTCAAGCTTTTTGGAGGATCTTTTATCTTGACTTCATGTACAATGTTCAGGCTCCCTAAACACTGTTACAAATCATGTTCAATTACTAATCAATGTTGTTGATTTGAAACCAAGTAAACAATCAGCCCTCAGACAGCGTCAAATGTATTCTCATGAGAACGTCACGTCGTTGGCTGAAATGACAGCACGCTGGCAAGCTCCGGCATCCATTTATAATAGTAAAACTGCATAACGGATATACACCGCTCAGCCATAACATTATGACCAACTGACTAATATTGTGAAGGTCCCCCTTTTGCCACAAAAACAGCCCTGACCCGTCGAGGCATGGGCTCCGCTAGACCTCTGAAGGTGTGCTGTGGTATCTCCACCGAGACGTTATCAGCAGGTACTTTAAGTCCTGTCAGCTGCGTGGTGTGGCGTCCATGGATGCGTCTGGGTGCCATGTGTTCTCCAGGTAAGTGACGCACCCGGCCATCCACCTCATGTAAAAGAAAACTTTGTCATCAATTTGAACTACAGTAGCTCGTCTGTTGGATTTGACCACAGGGGTCCAGCCTTCGCCCCTCCACATGCATCAATGAGCCTTGATTAAGCCCGGTACATCACTTTCTTCCTTGGACCAAGGAACAGTAGAAATAAAAAGGACAGTTGAAATAAAAAAAAAATACAATATACCCTTGCAAATAATTCTACTAAAAATACCACAGTTCTGTGGGCTATAAGACTTTTCCGAGATATTAGATCCCAACAAACTTTTTCCAAAAAGTTTGGTAATAATGATTTTAATTCCAATTTTATTACTTTTAGAGGCCGGGACATATTATGAACTAATGTATATTTGCGAAAAATATGGTAAATATTCCGGCTGCAGAATATGTTAACATGGAAAAGGATATCATTCGGAAGAGGGAAATACCTTTTAGTTTATTCCGAGAAACGGTGGAGGATTTACCGGGATAACAGGGCTGATCCTTTGAGAATGCAGATGGTGTTACAGGTAAATCAAAGGCAACTATTAGCTGCGGCAGCAAACTGTCAACAGCTAAGGGAAGGAGAAGATCCGTGAAGGACTTTGTTTCGGGATTAAATTCTTGTGAATTTATTTTTATTTCAGGTTAAGGGGTCAGGCAGAAAAGCCATCCCTAGTGGACTCTATTTACAGATATCAGTGGGACGGTAGATCATGCATTCAGAGGAAGAAGGATGATCCGTGCAGTTCCTACGCCACCTCGATGACAGACGGACGCTTTAAGCCCATCTCGAGAGGGTAACAGGGGAGGACACCAGCTCCTCTCGTCTCATTTACGAATGTAAAATCGACGTTGACTCCAATCAACAGCTTTGGAAAGATCGGTCACCTGCTCCTATTCTCCACAAACACCTGCCCATACAAGCTCTTAAATAAACAATAAAAATTACATTTTTCAGTAAAATTCTAACAAAATATATTTCACCTTAACTAATATGGATCCAGTTAAGGTGAATTTCAGACATCGAGGGTAATTAAAATCACATTTTAACGTATGGGCACCCACAAGTTGTCTACACTTGGTCTGTGAGTGACTTTTATACAGTATAAAGTATAAGGAGCGTCGCTTAATGGATACAATGCAAAAAGGATTGGGTTGAAGTTGATACTAATTATGGTATTTAATAGGGCAACAGGTCACAGCAATTAATGTAAATTGTCTTTAGCAGATTTGTAATTTTATACCATTGGACAAAGAATCCATAGCCCTGAGGTCCAGGCTAAGTCCTAAATCTGATGCCAGACCTTTATCTCACTGTCCTCCTATTCAATGAAACACTTTTTCTGCCTTTTGTTTGGTGTCACCGTCCCAGCGCTGTCTCCACCTTCCCGTCTTCTTCTATCCAATTTGCTAAAGCTTGGAACTGGGGCAAGAGCAATCTATTCAATTGTACCCTTTGTGGATTTGTTTTAATTAGGCTTTGAAATTTAGGAATTTGGGGCATACGAAGTCTACGGTGGAACGATAACATCTCCTGTTTTATTTGTAATAAGAATTTCTGAACTCATAGGCCAATTAGAAGAGGGCCACCTCTCCTTTGTTCCTTCTCTTCTCCTTTTGGTCTTTCCACATTATATACCCAAGCTTTGTATTTCAGGTCCTAAGTTTTGACGTTATTGTCCGTAGCTAATAATCAGATTTCTTAAAGGGATTCTCATAAGTTACAAGATGAGTAAGAACTCGTTGAGTCGTTCTCATACCTCTTTGTACAAATGTATCTGTACTCTGGACTACAAACCCGTCTCTGTCTGTGTCAAATATGAGTGTTCTTAGTTCTTCTAGTTTTTCGTAAAAAAATATTAATATTAATGAATGTTATTTAAAAATTGATATTATTTGTATATAAGCTGTAATATAATAAAATAATAATTTATCTCTCATGTGAATCTAACAGCCTTAATTTACAGAAGTTAGCCCTTTTTAGCTGTATATGTATCAAAAATCTATTAAAATATATATATATATATATATATATATGAGTCTATATTTCATTTTGACTATATATACACGCTATATACACGCTATACATCCTTGACGGTTTTCATTTAGCTGTTTGATTCTACGCGTATTAAAAGTGCTTTATACTGCGGCAGCCCAAATTATTATTATCATTAATATTAATTGATAGTAGCAAAAGACAATATCAGGTTATAAGCTCGATAGACCTATTATGATTTATTTGTTCGGAGATGTTCGAGTTAGCCAACCAAGTATATGATTCATGTATATGCATGTCTTATTAATGCTTCCTTATTTCAATAATTTTGCCATGAAGACATCCTCAGCCTTTCTTTGTTCCCCCATTACTATAAAATATTTCATTTCTGTGTCTTTCTATTAAATTATGCAGTGAACCAGAATTGGTTAATCAGACATGATACTCTAAACACTAGGTATGGATTTCCCTTTAACATGTATATTATTCCAACAGTGGTTAAGGATTGGAAGGGCATGACACAATGGTTTGAAGAAATACGTTCCTGGTGGTCTTCTTACCTTTATAGCAACCAATGGAATTTTCCAAGAAAGAGCATTCCATGGGTTTTTATGGCGATAAACTTTGCGCTAGTCCTAACATTTTATCCCTAACCCCAACATACGAAGAGGCTCGTCTCAAGAAACTGGAGAATGGAAATAAAGTATCTATATAACGTGTAACGTTTTCTGTAGTACCCTCTGGGGAGAAATGTTGGATAAGCCAACATGAAAGATATAGAAAATATATATTAACAATATGGACAAGTTAGGAACCATTACTTCTTTTCTCGAAATCAATCACTTATAGTTGAGTTATGAATACAATTTCCACGAGATAGCTAAATATTACATTTGACTTCCATGGTCTTCCAACATACAGAATGGTTCTGTTCTCACAGCCGGCTTCAATGAAGGACACTTTATCATTTTAGAGATTTCGATGGTCATATCTTGGGAAGAGTTATGGTCAATGTGATATCTTCCAAAGGGAGAGAGTAGGGACGAGTATGAAAAGTCATGATTTGTTAACGCAATAATGCACATTTTACTACAGTTATTTTTTCACTACTTCTATATTATTGGGCATACATCAGACCTCCAGTTTTTAGAGCAGTAAACCATTTCTATATAATGTCATCCACCAAATGGATACCTATGGACAGAGTCTGCAGAAAGGGCAATCTATGGTTGGGCTCTTCAGAGCGATATATAGATACGACTCTCCAAACTTGGGGTGCTTCGACGTAGTGGCGTCCAAGATATACGGCCACATAGTGTGACGCAATCCCCAATATTTTTATGGTTTTATTTTAATGGCATCCGCTGGGTATTTGCTGAATTCTTGCTTTGTTTTATGTACTTGGAAGGTTCCGTTAAACCTTTTTTTTTTGCCTTGCTCGTTGTGCTATTTTGCAGCTGAGCGCGGTAACGAAAACTAAGAAGTCTTCAATCTTCTAAGATCGCTAATGGCCCTTGAAGGCAGTGGCTGTTATTTGATTTATTGTGTTTTAAGTACTGTAGTCTGTACTTTTGGAGTTTGATTAAATGTTCACTTAAATATAACCGTGGCTATCCCCTTAATTAAGCGAAGCGATATATTACAAACAGCTATAAAACAAGTATTTTTTATATTTTTAATACATTTTATTTACGTTTCGTTCTTCTTATGTCCTCCATAGTACTGCGCTGGTTCCTGGGTTTTCCGGGTATTCATAGGGAATGAGCTGGTTCCTTTAAATTAAGCGGTGGTTGCTGTCTGGGCTAAGGGCCACGGAGTCAAAAGACCCCTGACTAGACTGGGCCGATTACATATTCGTCCCCTGCAGTCCCACCTTTGTGAAAGGACCAGGTCTTGCTTGCGATGAGTAGCCAGGCGCGGCGTGCATTTCAAATCGTCTGTTCCTTCCCCCCCCCCCCCATTTTATCTGCCTCTGAGTAATTCTGCATTGATGGTTTTGTGACCTTTAATTAACTGCCCAGACACATTCCTCCTGTCTACAACTACCCGGTGTTTCTTAATGACTTGTAACTTATAACAAAAGAACACAAAATTAAACCGCTTCATGATGCTATCAGATAAAAAAAAACCCACAAAAAAAAAACTTATCAGGGTCTTCTTCAGAGACTCACTCCGGCAATGTTATATCATGATCAAGGCATGCTCCCGGAAAACTGCCGTCAATATTTGGTATAAACAGCAAAGATCTCAGAGGATACATATAAGATCAATGCCTGGCTGCGTGCGCTAAAGCACATTTAAAGTATAAACACCCTACCTAAAGGTCTCCGTGAGATCAATACCTGCCCCGCTTATTGACCGTAATTATTTTGCGAAAAACAAAAGAAGCGTGGCTCGCGTTTAGAGTCTTTTTCATATTATAATCCAAGACAGCGGCAAATATAAACTAGATAATGAGAAGTCCCTTTGAAATTTCCGGAAACTTAACGCCCTACGTTCTGGGACAATTAAAAACAATTTAGCGGCACATGGTTGCTTTTTCTCGCGTTGACGTTACGTAGTAGGAGTATTCGCGCCGTAAATATTTTTACGCAAGCAGTGCACTGCTTAAAAACCAAGCACCTTAAATTTGTTTCGTTGCCTTCCGCTTATGTCTTACGGTAACAAAAATAATAAAAAGGAATAGTAAAGGCGCACATTATATACAGTTACAAATATTTAGGCGCTGCGTAAATTGTTGGCGCTGTATAAATAAAAGATAATAATAATATTTATACAGAATGGAATTTCGCAAATTTTTAATATTGCTCATATTAGTAATTTTCAGTAATAAAAGTCAGAGTGCAGTAACAGGGGTGCGGTGAGACAGAGCCTAGCATCTCCGCACTCGGATATTTCTGGTGGTCGCCAAAGCGGTTTCACTCATTTGCGCATTGTGCTCAGATGATATGCGCATGCACGCTGGTGACTGGGCTGGTGGTCCCATCTGCAAAATGTACCTGTTGGCAGCGGTTACTCTTCATTGATCACCGACCAGTCCAAAAGGCCACTGGACCAGCTGGAGCTATGTCCTCAAACTCCCTTTTTTTTCTGGGGGAAAGGAACTGAAATAGTTGTTAGCATGGGATGCTAGTAACAGCTGAAGGTCTAAATATATTCATTATTTTTTTTGATCGTTTTATATAGCACCATCATATTCCATAGCGCTGTACAATGGGTAAACAGGGCATAACAAGCAGGTAATACACTGACATATTTAGCCGGGCATTGCCGTAACCCTGGCCGGGGGTCACACTCCCAGGCTGGGAAGGGCCTGCGACGGAGGCTATGTCAGCTAGGAAAAGTCCTCCATGGTGCAGATGGGCCAGTTGGGGACAGTTGTAACGGCCCCATTGAGTAGTGGGGGATAAGCACCTGGTTTGACGCCAGAGGTCCTCAAGACCTGCCAGCCTAGGTCAAGTAGAGTAGTGATTTTAAGCCGCCAATCAGATGTTTCTGTACCTTACGGATCATTAGCTGTCTGTCTATTTCTCCTAGAGTTGGCACTTTATCAATATATGGAATTATGAGGAATATCCGACTCCAATCTCATCCTACATTTCTCGCTGACTTCTTGTCAAGGAATTTCACTGAACCGGTCAATAACTTTAATTGTATTCCGTCTTCGCCTTTACATTTTCTGTTAATGGCTGTATTGAAATGTAAATGATCTCCGTATGCTCTCGGTTCAATCACCTGTATTGTTCCCCACCCATTCATTCCACGTGAATGTATTGATGCAATTCACACTTTTCAAGGAAAATGTAAATCCAGAAGATCTTTGCATATTTGCAAATTGACCTGAAAAATTATAAAATTGGGTTTGATAGCACAGTGGGCAAACATGGCTGCCCACTCCCGTCCTGTGATTGGATGGTCGCTCGGCCGTCGAAGTGCAGCTTGACTTTCTGTCCTCTGGAAATAATTTCCCTCCAATCTGAATCCAATTTATGGGTACCCACCTACTTATTGTGGGGTGACCTGCTCTATGTACCTATATATGCTTCTTGTAACACTCGCTCATTATTTTTAAGTGGGAGTAAGGAGTTTCTCCTTTCTTCTAGTTCTATACACCATCTTCAGGATATTAAAAATATTATTAATAGTGAAAATTACATATTAATACTACATACTTAGATCAATAATAAACGTGCAATCCCTATTTTCCCTTTATGATCAATAAATGATAATTAAATGGTATATGAGAGCATCAATCCCATCTAAATTCCAGGTGTAATCACTGAGGGGATCCCATGTTGCAGAAGGGATGGTCGCTGGGTTGGCCCTTCACAATGCAGCGTGATAATGCTGAAAACGTTTAGGGAATACACATTTTTCTCTACGTTTTCCCAACAAGGGGGCAATTTCAGGGGCATACAATTTGGAGATGACTTTTTGATCATATGGTAACTCCTGATTGAACACAGGTGATCCAATCAAGGGCAAGTCCTGCAAGGTTAAGTCTTCCATGAGGACCATTGGGTCAGCTTCACGGGTAAATAAATACAGGTTTACTATTCTAAAGGATTTCGAGTGTACTCAGTATATGTAACGACTGTACCTAGATTAAAATACTAAAGAAACTTTTTTTTTAAAGACAACTAGAACCAGGAACCTCAAATTCACTGAAACGTGAGAAAGATGGCATTAGCACAACTTCAGCGTGATAATAATTCTTTGCGATCTATACATTCTCTAGAGATTTGATCCATGCCAATACAGGCTTATCAGATTAAAAATGCTTGTGCACAATGTGGCAGAATGTATGACCCCCTACAACCTTATTTTGTGAATTGACAGGGTTTCCCAGACAGGGATGGCGGAAGGGGTATGGGTGAAGGAATGAGCTTCACTTGTAATGGAATGAAGTGCAGATGGCAAGAGAAAGAGTTACGAGAGGACAACACACATCTTCAAACTGCAGGACAACTTTTTTTTTTATTAAAAAAATCTTTTTATTAAATAAAATATAAATGAAAACATAAATTATATAAAATCTACAAATTTCTATACAGTTGTTGCCAATACAACAGCAGCGTTTGACAAAAGGGCTTCAATCCTTCAAGAGTTTGACAATCTGATTAAATTCATTTTATAAAAGAAGTCGCCGAGAACAATCAGCAGTGTCGGATTTTATAATCTGTTCGTTCTGTTGGTCTCTGTGGGCGTTAAAACCATATCCTGATAATACCATAAATATAGGTTTTATCATTTTTGTTTAGTTTTTACAAAAATTTTCATGTTTTGTTTTTTTCACAGGTCACTTTGGCTTAACCCACACATATACTTTGAAATGAATTGTCACACTTCTCTAACACCTTCTGAACACACAGATATTGTTTTACAAAAGGCCTCCGGCAAACTCAAACGTCTTTGTCTTCCAATTTGGCAACCATCGTTGTAAGTGTCCCATCTCGCATTTGGCAGAAGTTTTTAACCCCCCTCTCCTTCTTAACCTAGCCAAGTCTGTCGCATAAAGCGTACAAAAACCTTGATATCAGTCTATTTACATTTGCTCGACGTGTTGTCGCTTGACAAACCCAGCTTTCAGTATCTTCCAGCATATAGAGCTTGCTGGGGCTGAAACTGGTGTAAGAACTGTGGTTGAATTGATTGTGTCTGGCTGGTGGCAGAGAATGAGTTGTAATAAGGAGCCCTGTTGTAGAAAAGGCTACTGTCTTGGATATCTGCAGGTGGCTCGGATAGAGGACTTGGAGTGAAGCTGCTCAAACCGGTGGGGTTCCTCTGAGACAGTTCGTTCACCAAGCCCAAGGACATCTGACGGTTTGCCGAGCTGGAATCCAAGGAAGACATGCCATTGAAAAAATTGCTGAGGCAAGGGGTGTAAGTGACAGCCGGAGGGGATATGCTTTTTGCGTCAGGTGAGACAGCCTCGATTTCTGGAGAGGTTGATGTTACCACAGAGGTGCCGTCCTTATTCTTTCCGGTTCCTTGGTCTTCACCAAGCTTTGCGATTTTCGACGCGGTGGACTCTGACTTGCACTTTCTTTTCCGGCGGAAATTTCCGTTGTCAAACATCTTCTCGCAGTTAGAATCCAGTGTCCAGTAATTTCCCTTTCCTAATGAAGAAGAGACACGTTTTAGTGTGAGCAGAAGGTAAAAAAAAAACGGATATTTGCACATAATCTAAATTTGTCGATTTAATTTCCATGCAACATTACTTGTAGAATGTTAAAATAACGAGTATCCTTGTATGTGCTAATAACACTTTATTATCATTTGTTATCTCTACTATAGTTTGTTAAAACAGTAAGATAGTTCTGGTAAAATATATGCCCTAACAACCTCATTTTCTGAATTTTATCCCAATACAATACAATTTAAATAAACTTTCTCAAATAAAGCATACATAAAATATGTTGATTTCTCGTAATATAACTGTTTTATCTGCTGCTTAAAAGGCATATAGTAATGTTCTAAATGCAAAGTAACAATGTGAGAACTAAATTGATTTAAAAGACATTTACCTGGATCATCGTCTTCTCTTGGAACCTTCTTGAAGCAATCATTGAGGGAGAGATTGTGTCGAATTGAGTTCTGCCAGCCAGCTTTAGTCTTCTTGTAGAAAGGAAAGTTGTCCGCCACATACTGGTAAATCTGACTTAGAGTCAACTTCTTCTTGGGAGCGTTTTGAATGGCCATGGCAATAAGAGCTGAGTAGGAGTAAGGAGGTCTCACCAACTTGAGTAGTTCTTCCTGGGAAGCCATAGACAACCAACCTAGGTCTGTCCCTGGGAAACTTGATGAGCTGGCTAGAAACTGTCTTTGGGGTCCATAGGATGGTGGCATGTAAGAAGCAGGGCTATTTCCATGTAGATAACTGGAAGAATTGTTCACTCCCGGGGCGCCCAGCCACAAGTAGGGATTGGTCGGGGGAGCGTAATCCCCTATGCCACAGCTGGATGTCCTCTGTGCTGGATGGAGGTTCTGCTGGTGGTACATGCTGAAGTTATCAGAATACAGCGACATCTCCGGTGCTTCCTGGGCACTCTTTGGTTGAGGTTGGTGTAGGCTGGACGCAGCAGGTCTCTGAGGAGCTGGAAGGTGAACCGAATTCATATTCTTTAGCAGCACCTTCAAACTCCTATGTTCTCTTGGGAAAATATAACAAACACCTGAGCACGGGGCTTTTTATACCGTTCAAGTCCTACCTGGCTGGGGTCAGCGGTGGGCGGGTCTTACTGTCAGCAGCCAGTTAGCTTACTGAATGAAAATGCTAAGGTGTGCTCAGAAAAGGGCCGGCCGATCATCATCACAGAGGCACCAGTGCAAATAATTGGACCTTTTCATTCATTGTTTTCTGCATCAGTCTGCAAATGCCGGCGTGTTTTTCTTTTCTTTTCTTATGCTGATTTTTTTTGTTGTTTGTTTCAAATAACAGTTAAACGTGACTACTGCCTTAACACATGCGCCAGCACACTTATGTTCTCTCACATAACTATTTAACAAGCTATTTAAAAGGTATACTCTGTTTATATAATCATTTGAGCCTGCCTTATAATATTTAAGCGGCTATAAAAATAATTTATTAAGCAAAATTTCATTAAATATATTTTTTTCTTTATATGGCCAATCCGACAAAATTTCAAAAATTAAAAGATTCAAACAATTGTATTAGTGTTTTTTATTGGTAATTTTAAGTAGCAAAGGCAGCCACCATTAAAAAAAAAACAAAATTTTTTATATATATATTGTATGTTATTTAATGTTATTTGCTTTTTTAAGGGGGGTCTAAATTGTATTAAATGGTTTTTAATAAAAACTAAAATATTTACTTTCATGAAAAATAAATACAATTTTACTTTGTTGAAAAATGTTTTATTTACCTAGGAATTGCACATTTTTTTCTTTCAATCTAGAATTAATCTAGAAATGAATCAATGGAGTAAAAAAAATACCAAAATGCCTCTTTAGGTTTTATTTCGAAAGAAATCTACTTTTATTGACACACAAAATTTCAAGAACAGAGAGATTGGCTTTATTTTGGGTTCTTTTATATAGCTTTATATTACATTAGACAAAGTTTTTATTTTTATCTTTTTTTTTTGCTTAAAATTACATTTAAAATAATATTTTTTAAATACTTCTACCTCATTGTATGTTTTTATTTTACAACAGCTTATTTTAACAGCTAAATAGCAGTTTTCACAGCATAGAATTGCAACTAACCTTAAAAAGTAGAGATAAAAAGTAACGTAGAATAGGAAAGTTCCAGGTGATGGCACATTTTTATGTTGGTTATTACAGGGGGAACTGGCACTTTAAGGCCAGTGGCCGCTTAATGACATAAGCGAGGCCAACGGATGAATATACGCAGTCACGCGTTACATTTTTATGCTCAGGTAGTATACGGCCGGCGAATTCATCCAGTGGCTGCATACTGCTGTTGAGTGTATAGGGCGCCAACAGCCAAGGGCATCCAGATGGCCAGTCCAGGGTTGGGTTATTACCAAAAAGAGTCTTCACAAAAGTCACTGATGAGTTGGATTGTTGCATAAATTGGTCAATATATCAACATTTATTCCACCCACTAACCCCATATTACTTGGCTCGATCACACATTGAACTTGTTCTGCCATGATAACAATGGGGGCATTAGCCCATTCCTGCTGTGCAAAAAAAAACACATGGAATATTTGTGAATTTGTAAGGATCTGACCATTGTTAAGAATCAGAATTGCTAATCTTTCGACACTTCTTATCGCTCACGTCTTCTGAATAGTCGGTCAAAAGCAGAAAATATTTGCAAAAATGTTAGCATAACCTTTTACTGAATGGAACCTCAATAGAAAAGCCCCGCATTCATCATTTGAGAAGAAGAAGGTTTTCCCACAAAATCTCTTATTTGATGAAAATAAATTGTTTTCATTTTTGGGTGGATAATTGTCATATTTCAAAAAAAGATGAGATATGAATTCCCCTCCTGCCTTTGTTTCTCATTAAATGTTCCCAGCAAAAATTATGAACAAGGTGGAATTTTATACGATGACATCATTATTTCTGGAAAGAGTTTGGCTAATCGGCGGTACAAAGAATGATGTTTCTAACACGGCATTTTATTTCAAAAGTGTTAAATTTGAGCAGATTGGGTGGAAAAGCAACTTTTAAACAAGTAACATCTGACGTAGACTGGAGAAATTGGCTTTTTTTTTCTTGAGTGGCAGTAATTCCCAACATCAATAGAGACCAAAGAGCTGTAGACTTCTAGAAAGATCTGGGTGGGAGCTGTTACAGGGAATGTATAGCGTTTGGAAAATCTTTAGCATAGATGATACCTTTATTGGCTAACTGAAGTATAATGGATTGCATTAAGGATTGTTTCTGTTATATTTGCTTTGGTTCTTATGTTCCTGATGGACACTTCCATAGGTCATATTTAGAAAGCCCTACCTAGGGATATATTGGGAGGAGGTGCACCATCTCAAGACCAGAGGAACATGTTGGCCGGACGCGTTATAGAAACGTGAACTGAATTCTGTAACTGAGAAGTCCGGTGACGGTCCCAGCTACCGAAAGGTCATAGTACGTTGGGGGAGGGGAGTACTAAAACGGTGTTGGCAGATGTTTACCTGGGACAGGAAAAAGATACACCTGATGAATAGATCAGTAGGTAGGACATGCAGGGCAGATCAGGTACACTCAGTGACCACTTGTCACCCGTGAGAAGAGGTTCTTACTTTAAGGAACTGAAACATAGAGATATATGCATAGGACTTTCATAAAAGAGGGTGCTGGTCTAAGCGGTCCCCCACGGACACTATTACCAAATAACTCACAGACTGCACTCCAGAAAAAAAAGCATTTTTTGCTCATATATAGGAAAAAAACCCCAAAATGAATACTCTGTATTATCATCCTTATCCATATACATGATGCCTGAACCACACGGTGCTGATACTATTGTGCAGTGTGATACTGGGTGCAGTTTGACACATGATTGAAAAAGTTAGAAACATGGTTAAAACGACAAAGAAAGTAATATTTCCCATCCCGAGAGAGTGTGTTGTCCTTTCCTTACTACGGATAACACTTGAGCGCGGTTCGCATTTTAGCGTAGTGGTGAGCATAGCATATTATGGCCATATTGATGCGACTCAAACTCCAATTTTGTCATCTTCGAAAGGTGTTTTTAAGTAGCTTTAACAAGGACTACAGTTCTGAGAGTTTATAACCTATTTGTTGTGAGTGCGCTGATTTAGAGATTGTGTATGGCTTTAGTCTTCAGCAGTACCCTGAATGCTTCATTAATGCTAGTTCAGGATTTGTATATTTATATATATATATATATATTATAGATATCTATATATCTATATATAATATATAGATATCTATAATATATATAGATATATATATAAGATAGATATGATAGATAGATAGATAGATAGATAGATAGATATAGATATAGATATAGATATATATATATATTCTTCTTGTATTTTGGTAAATCAACTTATCAAGAAGAGTAGAAAAAAACCAATATATTTCATTTTTCCATATATACTACATGGATATGTATGTGTAACAGTATGCACACAGTATGTACGCAGTATGTACAGTATATACACATGTAGCTGTTTAGAAACGTAGAAAAGTCCTTGTTTTTGAAAAAAAACACGCATTATGTCTATTAAAATAACATGAAATGGATGAGAAATCCAGCGCAGACAGGGTTAAATTTGTAAATGACTATTGTAGTTGAAAACGGATGATTTTTAATGGAATCTCTTCATAGGGGTACAGAGGCCCTTTATCACTCCCATCACTCCTGTGTTCCAATGGCCCTTTATCACTCTCATCACTCCTGTGTTCCAGTGGCACTTTAT
>VKOC01000001.1:2972010-2996258 GCA_009364415.1 Spea multiplicata
CTCAAAGGGACGTCTGACGGTAGAATCCGTCTCCCCGCAGGGCTTCATTATCCATGGGAGAGAAGACGAGGACTGAACGTTGTAATAAGGAATCCGTCATACTTCCGAGCTTCAAAAAATCCACTGAACTAGTGTCAGCGATAATGACAGAAAGCCCGAGCATCTGAAGAATGTTACCAATGACCGCCTTTGTTCCAGCAATACGTGGAAGTGTAAACCGTGGGGTGCCGCAAATCATGTCAATCGGCTATATAATAGTAAAAAATGGTTACAACGGCAACGCTTTTTTATTTTACAAACAAGCGAATGTAACAATACACAAGATATTGTACCCCCATATGCTCTTATCTCTAAACAGCCTTATATTCTCCCTCTTTATTCCGCCCCATGTCCATTACAAATATGCAGAACACATTTTACAATGCTATGGGTTTATAAAGGTAGATATACAGTATATATATATATATATATATATATATATATATATATATATATAGATAGATTATATTGGCATCCTTGACTGGAGTATATATATATATTATATATATACCGTATATATATATATATATAATATATATATAACATCTTGAGAATGTACTTGGTTCTGCATCACCAAATTTCCCCTTGTGATTCCGGAAAGCTTTGTATTTGTTTCCTGGAGACTCAGATCCCGAAATCCTCTGCCTATTGCCCATGGCTATCACCATAAACAAAGACCTGTCACTTTCCAAAAACATATATTTTTCACCGTTCGCTGCCCTTAATAGCTCTGTGCCATAAAGAATCACAGTAAAGTTTAATATCTTCATTCTATGGCTCGAGTAACAACAGATTTATGAAACAGTGCCTATAAAGTCACCAGTATATATATATATGTATTACTGATAATCTACTTGGATGTAGCGGATTTTATCAGCCTCGGAAGGTGGACTGTAGAAACAGTGGTGAAACCAGGCCAGGAAAGTAATTTGTTTCATAGCTGCTAACAGTCCTGAATTTACAAAGGACTTTGGCCAACCAGCCCACAGAACGCCCCATGCCGTTACTACAGTCCTCATGTATTGTGGACAGACCTTTGTGTTGAGATCTCCCTCTCTGTTTCCTACACTTTACAACCTGGCGCGTTTCGCCGACTAGGAGGCTTCCTCAGAGGTGGAATAAACATGAATAAACACAGTAAGTGCTACAGAACATATAAAACAATTATTACATCTCTCTTATTGGTATAACGTAAAAAAAATTATATTTGACTATTTTTCAAACAATCAATTTTTTTCATGTTAAAACAACAAAAATTCTCTACGCTCACACATATAGATTCTATCATTTATATCTTCAGATTGTTACATTGTTGCAAGCAAACCTATCGTATAGTGATTTATGTCTGGGCTATTTGCCAAGTTAGCGGTATGATATCAGGAGAGATTATTTGTTTAATGGAACGAGGGAAAATGTTATTCCTGTCCTTCACAGGAACCTTATAATGTTTGTGGGAAGTACGCTTTAACCCTAAACCCAAATCCATATTGCATGAATAATGTCATTTAAATCCGTACATTCCAAGCCAAGTGCGGGGCGAAATTGATGTTTTCTGTACCTTTTATGTAGGTCACAGAAACTTTTCTCCTCCTTTTTATTTCCGCCTACAGAGAGGCATTTCAATTCGTTCTGGTCCTTCTCATTTTAAAACCTGTGGCTACCCTTTTTTTAACAAAAAATATTGTTGGTGGTACAGCGAGTCTTCGATTATTTTAACCTTACATTTGAGTGGCCATGCAACACACTGAACCAAGGATAGCTGCTTCATAGCCTGTCCTACAGTTTGTCCCCATTTGGGAGCATCTCAAGTTTTAGCTCTCTTTTCTCATTACAGAGAAAAAAATCTCCATCATCATATCAATCTCATCCTGCCCCAAGGGAAGCCCATAACTGGTAATTGGTCTCCTGCACAAGGGCACCAGCAACGCCAGACAAACGTTTCAACCTTCATTGGCCTCATCAGTGTGACACGGTTGATATCCCTCTAGGCACAAGAGAGGAAGGAGGTTCATGTCTGGATCCACCTTTTCACTTGAGGTGACCCCAAAGAGATCCCCAAAGGGTATAATAGCATGCAAAAACATTATGAAACACTCAAGGACAAACAGCTTCTTCATAGCCTGTCCTACGGTGCTTGGGGGGCATGTCAAGTTTTAGGTCTCTTGTGCCATTACAGAGGTCATAATCTAAAACTAGAAAGTCAGAGGTTTAGATGCAATTTAAGGGATTCACGGCATAAGCGTAAAGATATCCTGAATCTAAGACAAGATGAAAGAGGTCTAAATCTTTACATCAGAAAAAAAGGCAGACTACATGGGCCAAATGGGTCTTATCTGCCATCAGATTCTATGTATCTGTGAATACTTTTGGATCTTGAGGTGAAAAACTTTTTCAACTGAAATTAAATTCAGTCATTCAGGTTCCCTCTCCTGCACTGATATATACAATCATATCAGAGCTGAACAGCTTTGGTCTCTGATATATCCAATGTTGTAGCATGATGCTGTTGACAGTTATGATAACTGTGTCATTTCTTACATTTACTGGTCATAACATCAACACCCTTCAGAGATCAGGTGCCCCTTATTACAATTATTGGCTACCACTGTGTCAGGATTGGGTTTGGAGCATAAGAGCAAAGGATTGTCCAAAACAATGTCAGGAACAGTCCAATAGGTCAGGGGCCGTCGGCGATCAGAAAACGGTAGCCCACGCTAGGGTCAGGAAATAGAAAAACGGGGTAGTCCAATAGGAAAGCCAAAGGTCAACTGACGGAGAATCCAATAGAGGGTCTGTAGCAAGGCGAGCAGAGAAGAACGGGAATCTGGAGTCCAAGGACAAACAGGAACCAAAGTTCTGGAGCACTGGAGTAAAGTGGTCACGGTCTGAGGGGTTTTTATAGTGCTGCAGATATCTACTCCTCCCCTGTGCTGAACTCCTCACTGGATTGGTTGCCAGAGAGGAGTGATTCCACAGCACCTGGTTCATTATGTATGTGTGTGAACATTATTGGTGGATAGTTGATGGTGGAGGCAGACTTCACCTCCCCTCCACCGGTGTACAACATTATGCTGATGTTTGGGCAACACCTGGAAGTCTCCCTTGGGGTTTTTTGTAACTTTAGGCCGCGGTTTGGGCCTACCATAACGATCACGCTGAGCTTCAGGGACGGAGGACAGCTGGGCAGAGCAGGTAAGGGTGAGAGGGACAGGACACACTGTCTATTAAATTATGATTGTTTTGGGTACCTTAAGTCTCAAAAAAATATATTTTTTATATTTTTGACCTCTTCTTTTTTTAAAACATATGGGAGTAATGTTTTATTACAGGGGCACCAACCTCCAGCAGGGTCTCTATTTCCAGGGGTTAACTTCCTACCCATTACTTTTCTACTGAGGTCCAAACGAAAGAGTACAAATACCATTTGAAATATGTTTTCAGAAGTGCAAGACACCATGTTTAATTAAACACTAAGACATAAAGTTTATCTGATAAATAATATCATGCCAAGCACATAGTCATTTAATCAGCGCAGAATCGTAACTCCACGAGAGGCAGATGGTAAACAGTAATTTCATTACGTATTATAGGATCCTCCAGCAGCAAATGAACAAAATAATCAACGTGCTTAATTAAACATAAGCAATAAACCACTTTAAAGGGGAAAACTCTCACCAATTTCTGCTACTGATTGGTTGATTAAGCAGCCAATCAAAGACAGCTTCCCAATGAAAAAGACCTCCAGCACCAGAGCTGACCGGGGGTAAGAGATGTGGTCAGTCAAACATACAGTATCTCTTGCATATAGCAGTGGGGTAGGGAAAGGGGGTAAATATGGTTGGGAATGCAGAATTCCCCCACGTATTTGCAAGGTGGGACACCACAAAAATTTAAATTGACTATGCAGCTTTCATATACATCAAACTTTTTGTCATTTTTCTCCGATAACATACATAATTCTTCATTGAATTCCATTCTGTAACATTCTGTACAATGTGTAATTATGATATGCAGCGGACACATTGACCATAATGAAGTAAAGAGAAAAATACTCTTACCTAAAAGGCATAACCAAGCAGGCAACCAGGAGATCCGCCATGGCTAAAGACATGATAAACATGTATGTAACAGTCCTCAGTCTCTTTTCCACCACGGGACATATAAACACAACCATATTCCCAAGGAACGTGACCAAGTCAATGACGGTGAGTAACATTCCAACAACCACCTGCTGGGGGGCTATCTCAGCTCCTGACGTTCGGTTGCCATCTTTTCGTAACAAGGGTGCATAGGAGAAGTTGGAGAATAAAGATAAATTCTTATCCAGCTGCATTTTCACTTTGGTCTGACCTGAAATACAAAAAAAAAATACCACCCAAAAATTATGATTTTACAATTCTATACTTTTACAGACTGGTACAGACTAGAGTATATGGCAAGGGTGGGCAACTTAAGTCATAGGCCTGTTTAAAAATACTTTTACAGTTCAATAGAACTTGCATTCATCAGATAAGTAGCTTGTTATTTATGAAGTCTGTAAAAGGAAAGTAAATGCAGTATTAGCTCAAAATATACCTATGAACATGACCTGCCTTCTGAAAGCTTACCAGAAATGGCAACCAACGTATGGTTAAGCATCAATAGACACAAAACACACAGGAGTCCTTTTTGTCCCCTGTGAGGTCATGAAAGAGAAAATAATGAAACATATTTTATGGAATCCAACTGACTGCGCTACATGAGGAGGTCTCGATGAAGCGCTGCTTGATGTCCCCTAACGTGGCAGTTTGGTCTAGTAGATCTGAGGGCTTGTGGTGTGCGCCATGTTGCCCGGTGCCTCTTTTTCATTGGAAGGAACTCATCAGCTGCTTGATCCTGATGTTTCTTATGTGCCATCTGGGAGAACAGTTGTGGCATTCGTTCAAGCTTCCTGCAATTTAAGTTATTTTTTTGTATTCTTTGTATTTTTTTGGTTTGTCCGTGTCAATGATCTTAGAGAAGCAATGATTGCTGCCCATCAACCTGGGAAGGGTTATAAGGCCATTTCCAAACAAGTCCATCATTCTACAGTGAGAAAGATTATTCAGAAATGAGAAACATTCAAGACAGTTGCCAATCTTCCCAAGAGTGGGCATTCAAGTTAGCATGTTAAATGTTAAAGTTCATGACAGTACAATTAGAAAAAAGCCGAACAAGTATGGTTTGTTTGGAAGGGTTGCCTATTCTTTCTAAAAGGAACATGGCAGCACAACTTAGGTTTGCAAAGTTGCATCTGAACAAACCACAAGACTTCTGCAACAATGTCCTTTGGACAGATGTGATCAGAGTGGAAATGTTTGGCCATGACGCACAGGTCCACGTTTTGGCTCAAACGCCTCATGCCAACTGTCAAGCACGGTGGTGGAGGGGTGATGATTTGGGCTTGTTTTGCAGCCACAGGACCCGGGAACCTTGCAGTCATTGAGTCGCCCATGAACTCCTCTGTATATCAAAGTATTCTAGAGTCAAATGCGAGGCAGCTAAAGCTTGGCCGAAATTGGGTCATGCAACAGGACACGCACACCACCAAATCACAAGGATGTGAGAGACTGATAAAGTCATACAGAAAAAGATTACTTTAAGTTATTGCTGTGGTTTTATATGCTATAGGATCTTAAGGTGTACTTATTATACTTATTATATTGTACTTATTAACTATTTTTGTTGGATAAACCATGACACGGTGTAATATGTCATCTGAGGTTATATTTACCTAATTTTTAGACCTGTTAAGGAACGGATGATTGTTATTATGTTCTAATATGTAAAACCATATAATTCACAGAGGGTAATACACGACTTCACACGACTGTATTATGAAAATAAAGATGAACGTATCATCATATGAGGTGGATAAGCAAACGCCTGTGGTTTCGGGAAACATTTTTATTTCAATTGTCCCAAATTTCAGGTTTCACAGAAGCGTTCCATGCGATCCTCAGAGAAGTTGCCACAGTTTGAATCCTGTATTTGATTATCAAACAAGATGGGAAAAAAAAATAAGAGTAAACTAAAGTAGATGTTATGTTTATTCAATCACAGCGGGGGAGAAATGTTTCCAAAGCAATGTCCTCGCTTCTGGGGTTTTTTTTTATTGAAATGTGTAAATAAATCATTTGGCCAAACAAATATCACGGTTCCTAGATCCCGAGTGTGCATAAAATGGTTTTTGGATCGCTAATCCTGACTTTGGATCATTAAATCTCTGAAGATGGAAGGCGGCAGCTATCTAAAAAGGTTGGAGTTCACAGAAAATAATGTGTGTTATTCAAACAATAACAACCTACGCTTCTGCTCTATGACCTCTAAAAGTCTCGTGTGGCCTAACCAACACCCATACCTACCATCTTTCCCGGATTTGCCCATGAGGCTGGCCCTGTATAATGCATAGTTTAACTGGTGATATTCTATGGATCTCACTGATTCAGCTATGCATTATCCGGGGCCAACCAAGCCCTCCTTGGAGGAGAAGCAGCCAGGAATTGGCCTTTATATAACGGATAGTGATGGTGGAAAAAGCTCTCAGCTCTCACTTTAGTGAATGAACCCCAAAGAGTAGAACTTAACACAAAATAAAAATGAGCGAAGCATACTACGTAATAACGGGACGTGTCATTCCATAATACATTCCAAAAACTACAGTACATACGCAGTGCCCAAACTGTGAGAGGAGCGTGATGTCACCTAATATGTCACAAATAATTCTAACTAACTGAACTGTGAGGTTTTATTGTATAGGCAGGGAAAACCATGTAATATATAACTCAGCAGAAATACTAAAAGATATATACTAAAGAGTGTTTGTGGCAGATAACTGCTTACACATGTCAGGCATAAAATAAAACTCAACATACATAACATATAGCCAACCTATGCTATGTGACCAAAAGTATGCGGACGCCCCTCTATTTATTGAGTTTAGGTGTTTCAGCCGCAGCCCTTGCTAACAGGTGTATAAATCCAGCACATAGGCCGCCGTCTCCGTAGACAGACGTTGGAAGTAGAACGGGTCGCATCGAAGAGCTCAGTGACTTTACATGTGGCGCCGTCATAGGAAGCCATCTTTGCCACAACGCTGTCCACAAACTTTCTGTCCTGCTAACTCTGCCCCGGTTCATTGTTAAGTGGAAGAGTCAAGGTGTAACAGGAGCTCAGCCACCAAGCAGTAGACCACTCATACTCACAGAGCGGGGCTGCCAAGTGCTGAAGTGCATTGCTCGTAAAAAAAAAGGGGGGGGGTGACAGGTAAATGAATTAGCTATGTCCACTTTTGCCAACTTTTCCCAAAGAACCCAGCACCGCCGAGGTAAACAATTAGACTGAAAAATAACCAAACAGCCAAGCCAGAGGTGACGTTCCTCTCTATCCCTATCTATTAGCAATAGAAATAGTCAAGCTGGGAGCTCCTGGGAGTCTGCGGATCGCTGATGATGGTCATTAAGCCCCTGTATATTTTTATGCCATCTGCACATTGTCATGCTTTGCGTGCCCTCCATAATTATGTATATGCAAATTCTTGTCTTGGCTATGTTAAGAGATAATTTAGTACACCACCGATATACCATCAACTGTGATTCATCCATGCGGAAGGTGATTTTAAAATTACAGGATATAGAAAAACACCCGTTATAATGTATATATGTATGTATGGTTATTATTACCTTTTCACAACGTATGAATACATCCGAGAGCTCAACGGGGAAATTTTACAGATGATCTATAAATTGTTATTATTTTCCTCTGCTAGACGTATCCTACACTAAACAACTTAGTAACCCGCTGGGTCTCCGCGTTGCTTGGTTAAATTGTTAGCCCGCGTCAGCATAATCGTATATAAAGCTCTCCAGGATACTCGCGGCTGACAGCGTTGTAATTGTAAGCCTAGCATGGCGTGCTTTATTATGACATCCAGCGAAAGTCGGTGTTGTTAGAACACCGTTTACAAATTTCTCAGCTGAATATTTTTCGTCTTATCGTCGATTTGGAAAAGCAATAAGTCTAAACAATAGTTTAGTCTCAGCGTGGAAATCGACTCAAAAACTTGGTTGATCTAATTGGTTCTCACTTCTCAGCATAGCGTAATATGGAAACTGATGGCTTGATACTCTTGTCTTGCTTTTGTCTTCACAAAACTGTGGTCCGTTATTAAATTAAGGATGGGACATAATCCTTCAGCATACCAAGATATTTTGGACAACGGTATGCTTCCAACTTTGTAGGAAGAGTTTGGGGAAGATCCTTTTCAATTCCAGCATGACTGTGCCCCAGCACACAAAGCAAGGCAAGACATGGTTGGATGAGTTCGGTGTGGAAGAACCTGACTGGAGTCCTGACCTCAACCCCGTCAAACAACTTTGGAATGAACTGGAACAGAGATTGCGAGCCGGGCCTTCTCTCCCAACATCATTGCCCGGCTGTCCTGGACCGCGAGGACCATGCAAGTGGCATTTCCATAAAACATTCATGCTGGGTCTTTAATAAGTGAAGTTTTAAAAGATTATTTTCCTTTTTTTTTTTTTAAAATGTATGTATATGTACATGTGTGTGAATTTAGGATCCATATATATTTGTGTGGATTTGTTTCATGAAAATAAATAAATGAACAATAAACATTTTCATACAGAAAACTCTAGGGAAATAACGTTTTTATAGACAAAATAACCGGGCCATTCTTATTAGATCATAACAGCTGTGGTTTTATTAGTGCAATCTCTTAGAACCTGGCTTATCTTGAGGCAATCTTTTTAACCCGTTTGACAAAAAATGTGATAGAATACTCTCTAGACATTGCTACATTTCAAGTTGTTTGTAGAAATGGCTTAAGGTTGTTAAGCTTGCTAAGTACCGGGGAAACCATTGAGAACTCTGGTTTCATATCATTAAAACATTCTACAGCGATTGAGTGAGTGATAGAGGGCGGTAGTGTCTATGTATGCATGTATTACTGTAGGTATGTTAGCATAAATGTGCATGTGTTAGCATGGATATGTATGTGTTAGCATGAATGTATATGTGTGTGTGAGCATGAATGTGTATGTGTGTGTGAGCATGAATGTGTATGTGTGTGTGAGCATGAATGTGTATGCATGAATGTGTATGTGTGTGTGAGCATGAATGTGTATGTGTGTGTGAGCATGAATGTGTATGTGTGTGTGAGCATGAATGTGTATGTGTAAGTGCCAGCACTTCCCAGGAAGAAAGATGAGGCAGAAACGTTTAAATACATAAATGGATTTAACGGGAGGCAGATGTATTTTATATGACAAGAAATGTTATAACCATAGGTCATAATCTCAAACTAGAGGGTCAGGGTTACCGAGAGGTTGGTAGATAAATAGAACACCCTTACAGTAGAAGTATTAGATGCTAATACAGTGAGAACATTTAAAGATACATGAGAGAGGCATAATCTTGAATCTAAGACAAGACCCAGGGCTGATTAATGGGCAAGCTTAAAAATTGTACACTCTTAAAAAGCAATGATGTAGTATTCTTGACCAAAAAATGGCTATTGCTGAATCTAGTAGAGTATCTATTATCAATGCTCCTTAAAACCTTAAAATGTGCCCCCAAGACTTTCATTTCCTAGTGGGACTCTTACCCATAACATTTGAAAAGTAGAATGCAACTCAAACTCAATACCTTTGCTCATGTATAGTATAATTAAATCTTATTACATCTCTTGCAGCACAGGTAGCTAATTTATTCTATGAAATGAATTCACAGACATTTTTGGAATACGCCACTGAATAAAAAGCTCCATAACATAGAATATAGCAAATCATATTATTATAACGAGAAGGGGGAAAGGCAAATGTTTTATTCATAATCTTCTCAATAGTTGGCCGTTGGTGAGATGTTCTGCATGGTGTCCAAGGTACAGAGGAGGGTTCCAACAGGATGAAACAGAAGCCCAGCTATGCTTCATGACGCGAAAGACGTTCTGACATGTAAGAAATAATGTAAGACAGGCAGTGTTGCCTCCATTGTAACTGAGCTGCCTACTTGATGTGATGCTTTTGGCATGGTGGCAATGATCTGGACCCTCATCCTACAACCCATTGTTACAAAGATTTAAAAGGATGCTAACCAAGCAGCCAATGAGGGAGAATCTATAGGTTGTATTTCCCCAAAATAGGGCTACTTTCATTTTGGGGTTACGTGGTCACAGATGTGGTTTAGGGGCAGGACTCAACCAAGGTTATTTTATTTTGTCGCCTTTGAATTAGTCTTTCCCACGGCAAATGGGAAGGAGATTACATTTTTAACCTGCATATGTTTCTCCTCCTGCAAAACGAGATCTCCAGGGGTTCTAATGAGATTGCCCGCACCCATGAGCAGAGAGCATTCCCGTTATGTGATTTAATTAGAAGCCCAAGGTACTGGTGGTTGTGTCGTTGTAAAGCCACAAAGGAATACCAGGTCCCCAATCTTCTACACCTCCCAAAAGGATATGTAGAATCTTCTATAATGGATCTTCTGAGAAAGGGATCTTTGCGACCTCAGGCTTAAGACCAGAGGATCAAGCTTTGAACTTCTCACAGGTGGTCACTTGATCTTAGCCAAAAATCCAACGTTTTATTGGGGCGCTTTCCTTTTTCAGCGATAGACTTCTCGAGCAACCAAAAGCGTCACTAATGCTATGCTCCAGCATCTTCTAGAGGCGAGGGAGAAGGCTTTATTTCCCTTAATACCCTTTAATATGCCTTCTTAGTTGATGAAGCTCTACGAGACATCAAACTGTCCATTTTGCATGTGGATTCTATACACATTATTGCGACTTTGCGCAATTTCAGAACCCTTCTCAATGGAAATAATAGAAAAACTAAAAAAATGTATTTCCCACAAGGTATTAATATGATAATTGATCATAATGTGATTAACCTTTTGAATTGTTCATATCTTTGAATTTTACTTAATGGGTTTTATTTATGGAAAGCTAATTATCTGATAAGCTTTCTTCGTGGATGACTCACATGAAATGTATCCATTCTAAAGTGCTTCTAGTGAATAATTTGAGGTGCATGAATGTCAGAATAAAATATCACTATCGTAATGCAGTGCTTTTTTTTAACGCACATACCATCGAATGCATTGGTTAAACTATAATTTTATCAGGAATTATTAATCCATTACAAATCTGTTTTTGATATTTAATGAAAGAGAAAGTATTATATTCCTAGTATGATTCATTTTGATTATAAACTGAGGGTTATCAGAAGTTTTTTTTTTATATATTCAGTATTCTGACAACAAAATCTCTAAAAAAAAAAAGGTATGAACGTCAAAAAGTTCATATCAGGGCAGGAAGAATCATAAAGCCAGGAGGCTACCATCCATGCTGAGTTAGGGACAGGTAATTAAATAATAGATTGAAGATAATCCTAAACGGACAGGTATGCTGGGAAGGCAGAGAATGAATGGATCGGTGCTGTCCATCAGTATCAATCGGTTGTACATCCTGTCGATAAATCAAACCCTGGGATTTGGATGATCATCTGGACGCAGATAGAGATAAGATGAGTAAGGCAAAGTGGAGCGAAGGAATCAATAAAAATGGCAAGATGGTCATGGTCTAGACATTAAAGAAAGAGAATGAAGGTCAAAGATAACGCTGCAACAAAGACAACAAGACTGGGATTCAGATTTCTGGTTTTAACTTACTGGTATACATGTGCTTTGGATGGGGTGCAGAAAAACGCTACATTATCTTTTATAGGCAGAGTTTTAGAAAACTGCTCCATAAATCCTCATATTGCTGAATGATGAGGGACTGGGCACGGGGCAAAAGGGGCAGCTGCCCATTGAGCCTGTCACCACAGTCGCAAGGGGTCGCAAATGCGACCGGGCCTGACACTCTTGGACGACCCCTGCGACCACTTCCACATGGACATGCAGCTCTGCTCACTCACTGAATGAGTAACCTGTCTTTTACCGCTCAGGGGAAGCAGGTACGCAGCGGGTCATGTTACTGTAAGTGACCCTGCTGTTTATTAATACCTGCAAATACAGGGTTTGTTTGTCTTATTCGATTCCTCTATACCTGCAATGCTTCTGGTTCCATATGGTGTTTATTAGATTTATACGAGAAAAGATAGGTGTGGCACAGTGAACAAGGGGACAAATACTTGCCCGGGGCCAAATCAATATTTAAGACAGCCCTGTTTATGTATGCTAGTGATGTCACAATTACATCACTGGGCTCAATGTATTGATTTGAAAATCATGATTCGAAAATAATTTCTCACTCTGTTCCCCCAATTTCCCCTACAGTGATCACGCTGTGATTAGCATAGGCTGCGATCAGCCAGCAGGGAAGATCCCAGCAGCGTCAGGACAGACCCTGCTGAGTCTCTCCTATCCTGAAGTGACCTTCCATTGGGTGTCAGCAGTGACGCCAAACCGGAAGGTACCCGGTTGTGTGACTGGGCATTCCGGCGCTTGCACGAATCATCGTTGCACGCGATCAGTCAGCAGGAAGCCAGTACAGGTACGTCCACAAAAGGTGTAACAAGATTTGCTCTATCCACGGAGGTCCCCGTCATGCCCAGCAAATAACCCAGGGCTGAACTGGGGAAGAGAAGCAGCCCTGACATTTAAGGACAGGGGCCACTGAATGACTCACATGTGTCCACCATTCTTACACTCTCAGTGCAGGCAGTAAAGGTAAATACGGACTTAAATAGCTCACCGGGCATTAGCTTTTTGGACTTGAGGCAACATATTTTTTTCTTATGTTTTTTTTTTGCAAATCTTAGCGGTGCTCAGTCAAACCTGGGATTTGCCCGGAGAGTAAGGGTAAAACGCCTCTTCTCTGGGTCACTACAGGGAAATTCTGGATCGCGGTACCAGCATCGCGGCACGCCCCATTCCCCGCCCACTTCCTGCAATGTCAGAAAGACCTCCCACCGATTTCAGCGGAACCTCCTACCCACATTCCGCAAGGGGGGGGGCTCCGGACAGGCGGAGCCAGAGAGGTGCACAGTGCCGCTAAAATATCCAGATTAATGCTTATAGATATAAGCGCTGGAAAACATCAGTTTAAATAAAAAGTACTATAAATTAAAAAAAACGAAAATGATGCATTGATAGGTAGTGTTTTTCACACATGGCAGGTTCCCCTTTAAGCAGGCAACGCCATACATATTAACATTGTAGGTTTAGGGGAGAGTTTTAAACAATAGACATTTCTTTCAGTTGCTACAAAATGAATAATGGATTTTGTCTGAGCTTCACTGATTTCCTAAACTTGAACAGTTAAAATCAGAGAATAATAGAAATGTGCTCGCTGAGGGCAGAAGCTAGCAAAGCACGTCGACTACAAATGTAGCTGTTGAATGGGGGAGATTTAAGATTTGTCAAATGATGTCTTCTCATCTCGGGAAAAACTGTCTTTAGCAATTTGTGAAAGAGAAGATGTTTTGTTAGAGGATTCATTGGTCAGAATTTAGCGCTAAATAAAGTTGATTCTATAATTACTGTTGTCCTCCATGACCACGTCATTCCTCATATTCACTTCATATACATAAATAATCATATATGTGGAATAATATTTATAGCTATTATATAAATAAGAGGACAGGATGGAATGTACATAAATAAAAAGTACTACAGTGATTTAGTGTGCTACTGGTCTCCACCGGGTGAGGTCAAAACTATTTTAGATAATTGTTTTCAGCTTTGTGGGAACAGTTTGGGGAAGGGTCGTTCCTGTTCCAGCATGGCTGCGCCCCAGCATACAAAGCAAGGTCCGTAAAGATATGATCCAATGATTTCTTTGTGGAAGAACTCGAGTGGCCTACACAGAGCCCTGACCTCAACCCCATCTAACGTTTTTGGAGTGAACTGCGATGGAGATTGCGAGCCGGGCCTTCCCGTCCAACGTCAGTGTCTGACCTCAAAAATGCCTGAACAGAAGCTCACGTGCAGGCACGCGTGTAGGAAATGGGTAACCTGATGTTGTGTGACAACCTGCACCCTTACACTCATCACATGACTTAAGCTCCTTTGGCTGCCTGCCCCTGATTAAAAAATCAGGTATCCTGGGGAGTGGAGTTTGCTGCATTGGTTTTGGGGGGCCCACTGGACAGATGCCCTTTCCTGTGGTGTAGGGGCGCCAGTGTAAAGAACCATTTTCCCTGCTTTAGGTGAAAATCCCCTTTCTTCTTTCTGAATGATTCCTATTATTTATAGTCCAACTCAAGGCTGGCCAGCACATTGTGCTGTCTGGGTCCAAGGATATAATGCTGCCCCCTCTGCCCACCATAACCACATCCACCATAACCACATCCACCATAACCACGCCCACCTCCATTATGTTATTCCATAAAACTAAATTATACTTGAAGTGACATGTACACACACTTACATACCCAGACACACAGCCACACACACTTACATACCCAGACACACAGACACACACACTAACATACCCAGACAGACACACAGACACACACACACTAACATACCCAGACACACAGACACACACACTAACATACCCAGGAACACACACATAGACACGCACAACTCATTACACTCTGCACAGGCATAGATGTATGTAAATGAGCTCCAGGGTCACGCAGCAACGCACCCCCTTTAGGCCCCGCCCCTTCTGTCCCAGGATCCAGGAAGTTAATGTTGGTCAGTATGCACTTTGGTCCTATGGACCCACTAGGACCTATGTAAGGGCCAGCTCTGGTCCAAGTATATATCTATATATATATATATATATATATACCCATTATATATACCCATTATATATACCCATTATATATATATATACTGCCCATTAGTTTTTATTGATTATTTCTTCCAAAACTACAGATGTAGCACTAGAATAACCCCACTTCTTCTTCTTTTTCTATATAACTATATCCTTTAACTACTTTTACAGTTTTAAGCAATCATGAATCAGGGAAGTTGAGTTTAAAAAAAAAATCCTTATAGATGGCTATATTTAATGGCTGTCTATTTCAAATTCAGAAGGAAATTACCTGGGTAGAATAAAAGAACGAACTGTAGTTATGAAGTACCTGTTATTGACAGGATGATCTTCCAGAACAATATAACTATTATCAATATTCTTTATATTCTTCCAAAATGCTTTCTTTTCAAAGATCCAAGAGAAACTTTTACAAGAAATAAAATAATCTTCCCCCTAGAAACCAAAATAACAATTTAGATAAACGCTTATCTGCAGCATTGAATGCGACCAGCGGGTCATTGTCACTTATTCAGAAGAGACGTGACCATATAACCAAAAATATGGGGGGTTTTAAAAGATGTTTTTGGTCAGGTGTGGGTTTTCCAATACGACATACTAGAGACTGGTCATTTTGGGCGTTATAGTTAGAAAAAGGGAGGAAAAGACTGACATATTCCAAGAAATTCTCCCTTTTTAAAGGAAGAACCTAGCCAAAAGAGATTTGGTTCCACAATTGAAGTGCTCCAAACCTCCGTATGCCCTGCGGAATACGGTCGCAGTCATAGAACATGTAATCGTGTATAATAATTGGGTACAATGAGCCATTTGTCTCCATTACGGCAGATCTGCTAAGTCTAATGTCCGTTACTTGCGCTGCCATTTCCAAGCAGAGGTGGTCAGCAACAGTGTTTGTGAAGGACATTTGACTCAGCGGCCCACAAGCAACAATGACTTCTGCAAGCCTTGACATTGGTGTCTGGATACTCTACCTACCCCTGCTTGCAAGGGGTTAATGCACTTGGTGTGTAAGCAAGGTTCTGCGGTCCTTGAAATAAATGAGCAGGGTATTAGCTAACATTCCACATTCATTCACATCTTGCCATCTTCAGTAGGTCTTAACTTGTGACCCATCTACAGCATATTCTTTTGGGTGATTTATAGGTTCAGAAAAATATTGAATGCTGTATTTAGGAATCCATTTGTGCTTTGGATTAAAATATGGGCAAGAAAGTTTACCTATGGCCCCTTCTGGTCTTGATATTCCACGCGGCATAATGGAAAACACCTATACAATTCAGACAGTGGTGAGAGTTGTAGTCCATGGCAACTTTTAGTACCAGAGATAAGTATCTACAGATGGGAAACAGAATTGGAGCTCAGGTGGTAAAATACTGAGTTGTTCCACTAGAGCTTCCTCTGAGACCCAGGTGATTTGATTGCAGTTCTCCTCCTCCCATGGCTACTTCTACTCAATCAAGCAGCATACTTGAGTATGCTCTCTGCACTCGCACAGTAGTACATGTAGGCTCAACTTGAAAAATGCAAACCGAGCTCTTCTTGAAATCAATGTTCCCCATCATTAAAATTCCCCTACCACTTCTCACTCCATTTATTTTCTCAATCTTCTCTTGGTCTTTCTCCAGGCTGTCCTTCCCTCGTATCATCAGACTATTATACTTTACCCCCCCAGTAACTTTACACCAGGATGAACTGGAAGGGCATGGCTGCAAGCAAGACTTTTGATATTAACAATTATATGTCCAACGCAAGTTCTTTTTCATTATTCAATGTACGAAGGAAAGCAATTTTGCTTACATTTGCTGCCTATTGCTGTAAAACACATCAGATATAGAAACTACCTGGGTAAATATTTTTCCCATACCATGTAAGCACCATGTAAGTTGTTACATATCAAAGTAATTTTAACTTTATTTTTTATACAATTCATTTTAAATTAACAAATGGAGCAATCTTTATTTCCAGGTGTGTTATAATAATGGAAGTTTATATTGGTGCCCATTGAATATTGAATAATGACCTTTAATACCTTCCAACCATCATACTTTACAATATTTAAGTTACAACCAACTTGCCCGCTCCTTTTACATGAATATTTCAGCACTTCACGCACTGATGATCTGATTTTGGCTTTAATAAGATTTCAAATAAAAATCACATTATAGAAAACATATAGAAGCTGCAAATGGACTAGACATGACTAAATAACTAATATAAGGCATATTATATAATATATAAAGTAATTATAGGAGGAAAAATATCATCCGCAGTCCAGTTATCAGCATATTTCCTAAATGGATGGTTTAATTTCCAAAGTCTTATAATATTGCATTATATATAAATATAAATAAACATAAAACAGACCAACCACTCAATAAAGCAATAAAAAGAAAACTGTCACAATGTAATACACTAATAGCACGATTGCTTTGATATTAAATTGTATATATTCTTGAATGAAAATATAGGAATCTTATTCAATTCAGCAAAAATACATCATACATGTCAGTATGTAGAAGCAAAGCAATGTCAAAAGGTTACATATACCAACCTACAAAAAGCACATATAAGTTTACAAGGGTCTCTAGATTTTTTTTCCCTAATGCTACAGATTTGTCATAACTTGCCAAAAATCAGAATATCACCCAAATCCTATATATTACATCTCACAAAGTGAACGCACTAAAAACACATTACCTGAAGCCATTCCAGCCTGGGCTTTTTAAGGAATTGCCTGTAGGTAACTCAGGAACATTGCTAGAGAGTAAAGCCACATCTTCATGCCAGTGCCAGCTTGGTTCAAAGCTGATATGAAGCCTGGTGATGGAGAGCAGACCTCAGGGCTGACATCACACTGTCCACTGATAACAATACACTCAGATGGAGGCACAAGGAGCAGAATTTCAATCACCTGCTAAGGAAAGTTAGGAAGGATGATCCAGAGAGGTGAGTTTGCAGGAGGTGTGGAATGATTCAGAAGATGCTGGGCATCATCCAGGAGGCTTCTTCAAAAGAAGGGTGTGAAAAAACAGTGAGGCAGGCAAGTATATAGGGGGAAAAAAACAATATTCCAAGGTAGCTTTGCTGGGTGACAGCTGAACAGAGGAGGAAAGAGGAGAACAGTGGGGAGCTCAGATGTGATAGGGAGAAAAAAAGAGAAAAGGCTAGAAATGATCCTGATACAGAGAAGCTGGTAGAACGGTGATACCGGTGATCGCCACTAGAGGGCATGGGGCTCATATTGTAATTATAGGGAGAGGAAGATTCTCAGTTATACCAGCTACAGATAAAGCCATATTAAAAGAAATACAATAAAAGAGTGTGTTTGTGTGTTATTTGTTTTTTATGCAGTGCTCACTTTCATAAGAGCAATGTAAATGTGTAAAATGCATGTATAAATATATTGTGTACTGCACACTTTCAAAAAAATGTTTAGTTTTTTTCCTTTTCATTGATGGAATCAGCATGGATTCAGTTTAAACAGGGGAAGGAATGCTGCATGTTATACCAGAATAAAAAAAGGTTATATGCATTTTAATGAAATGAACTCATCACCTGTGGCTTTTAAATTGTTATTGTCACCTGCCTGAGCCAATGGAATTAGATCGCTGATGTCACTGTGGGAGCCTGAATGACATCATTGTCCTAATTGTCTTGGCAGTGTTACCCTTAGTTGGATAATGAAGCAGCAAAAGTAGACAGATGTTTATAGCAGGATCAGTTATTATTACTCAACCACGCATATTCTAATTTTGTGTAATAGTTGGCTTACCCATTCTTGCTGATAGTGATTCAATTCGCTCTTCTAATGTGGATGGTTAATAACATGGCTGGTTAGCAACATCTTCTAGATTGTAAGCTCCTTTGAGACAGGCACTCCTTACCTTTTGTCTAGTAAACTCCAATTGTGCACTTCTTGTTATGTCATATTTACCCATTGTGCAATACTGCATTGTACAGCAATATACCAGCCTTACTGCATATTTTTTTATTTTTCTAAAGTATAAAGATTGCATATAATGTACTAAATAAAAGGCTGGGACACTAAAAAAAGAGATTTAAAAAACCATAGAATTAAAGATGTCGCAGGTGTATTTCATTAGCTACACAGCAAAATCTCAGTAATTATGTAAATTGGAGTTCATGTATCTTTGGTATAAATGGCTCTTACAATGCCATTAGATTACTATTATGTTCCATTGCTCATGCATGTGCAGCACATAACGCTAACATTAATGGAATGGTCCTATGACATTTAGAAAGTAGGCTTTATATATAAATGGGTTTTGGCCATTAGCTCCCCCACAGGATGACAAGGCTTTTAGAAACACTCCATGGTGAAAATAAATAAATAAATATATATATATATATTTACGGTAATACAGTGAGGGATTTAAGTATACATGAGAAAGGCATTAGAAGCGAGCAAGCACCAAATCATATTTGAGGTTTTTAGAGCAAGAATACAGACTAGATCGGCCAACTGGTTCTTATTTGCTATCATATTCCATGCTTCTTTGTTTCTATCTTTATTACAAAGTCCCTATTTCACAGTGCGTTCTTGTATCTGGGGGGCTAGTCCACTGGCAATACCATGACATCCAAGGTAAAATAGCTAAAAAAACCCCACACTTTTCATCAAAGATCTTTTCTTATGAACTTAACTGGTCAATCGTGTCAAAAACCAGCATCCATAAATCTTTTAACTTTGGAGAACAACTGGGAACGGTAAATATAGATTTTTATATTCTGTCTTTTTTTTTCAGGAAAATAATAAGGAGATAACCAAGAAGAGCCAGGCATATGTATAATTCCATTCTCCAAATATATAATTGACTGGCTCTTTATGACAGCAGGAAATAAAATACGTTTTCATGCCGGTATAAAGAATTCTCAGCCTTCGTTCAAGGACACGTAGGTATTCCTCAGAATGACTAATTTAGTCAATGATAGAACCTAAAGTGTCATTTTAGAGTAATTTAATAAATGGAATGATATGATTGAAATCTAATTGAATCACATAGCCAGAGATGTGATTACGATTAGATATTTGGCATAATCTCGGCATTAACTCTGACATTCTAAAATCAATATCTCAAATCAATTTGTGTTTCAATATTACTTTTTTTTTTGCATTTTTCATATTTAAGGATATTGCTTCTGTCGTGGAAGCAGTACGAGTCCTGATCTGTTCAGCTAATGTCGATCTCTACCTGTGCTCAGTAAAGGCAAAGGTGAAAAACATCTAAATTTAAAGGAGATTTGGGCTAGGAGAATTTGCACTTCAATACAGAATTGGTTGAAACCCAGAATACAGTAACAGGCGGTTAATAGGACATTCTCCAGTTTAGTACCCAAAGGGTCTGTCCTTGGTTTCATTTTTTTAAATTTATTTATCAATGATCTGGAACAAGGCACTGAAGAACTGGGTGGTAAAATGGTAGATGCATTTCAACATAGTAAAGTGTAAAATGACGCAATTGTAGAAGGAAAACTGGAAAAAGTAGGTATATAAAATATGTAACAGGAAGACCACAAGGTGACTAGTCAAAAAATCAAATGTAATAAACCTGTAAGAACATTATATATCAATAAAAAAATAATAAATAATAAACAAAAAAGATTAAATATCGATATTAACAAAATGTGTACAAGCTAAAGACTAGTAATAGTCCAGCACCTTCCCAATACCTATTTTATATAGCTATCATTCCATTTAGATAACTATAAGCCTTTTTTTGATTGTACTCTATAGGTGTATTTTGGGTTGTACAACTTTTTTTGGTATCAAGCGACTGTGATTAGTGGAACTCCCTCACATTGTGGCATTAGTGTTCACTTTCGTAAGACCTCCACTGTGACATGTTACTCTCTCTATGTCCGTTTTTGGGGGAAATCTACCAAAGAGAAGGATTAGAGTGTACGTTCTATCAGGCAAAAGGTATACCATCAGGAAGTATAGCCACACATACATGTACAAGCAGAGATGCTGTCCCAGAACAGTTGAAAAGACTACGGTGACTGAATACACATGGGCAAAAAAAAATCCAAAAGTTAAGTACAAAAGGGCAAAGCTGAAGATGTGGTCAAAACTGGAAGCCGAGGTCAGGGCTGGCAGCAAAGGTAGAAATCAGGGCACAGGAACTTTAGGAGCACAGGTCACACTGAAGTGTAGCTTAATCTATAACTAAAGAGGAGGAGTAGCTTTTTATATAGCATCACGGTAGTAATCTCTCACCTGAGGAAGATCATCTGCCAGTACTATGGTGTCTCCATAGGAGCATTATTTGGTCTTCCAAGTACTTTATGAGGTAGCCCATACCCACAATGGGCCATGCCCCCTGTCATATGACTTCACCATGAAACACCTATTTGTATTCTGAGGGTGTGCTTCCATGATATCAATCTTTCTCTTTCAGAGAGTTGCGTCCGCCATCTTGATTTTTGCCAGTCAGGATCCCCAGAGCAAGGAAGGAGCAGCAGTAGGCACTTGGCCTGGGCAGGCACTGGCAGACAAACACACTTGGTTCAGGACTAAATTTCCACAATATTTTTTAAAAAATTAAAAAATGTATGTGGCGTGGACAGGCACTGGCAGATGATAGGCACAGTTAGCCCCTTGGTGCAGGACTGAACTTCACCAATATTTGAAAAACTGAAGAACGTATCTCCCAGAGTATGGAAGTAGATAGAACAGCAACCATTTTACCTCACTCACTTTGAATATTGAGTGCTAGGTAACCTAATTTGGGCAGCCATCTGCTCCACCAAGCAAAACCTGCCCTTACATGGGTCCCCAAGGCATGCATCTCTCTTTCCCCTCCAATGTATTTGGATTATTCTTGCCTCCTGCTTCTGTCTTTTTTCTTCTGTCCCCTTTTTTGTCTGCTTCTCACTGTGTCTTCCCCCTTCCTCATAGAGAAAAAGAAGAGGAAGACGGAAGAACAAGAAGATGCTAGGGAAGAAGCAGGGCAAGGAGACATGGGTATGGGAGTGGCCGGCAGAGAAGGTAGGGAGACATTCATCAAGCGCGTGAGAGAAAGTGAATGAGAATGTGAGAGCGAGTGGGTGTGAAAGAGCATGATGAATGAGGTTGAGTGACAAAAAAGTAAAAAGCCCCCTGATTTCTATCCGAACCGAAAGGGCAGGAAACTAAACAAAAATGTGTCTAAATTGTTTTTTTTACTAATATAATTGTTATCTATTGATTAATATAGTGCCATCATCTTTAATAAACAGTAAAGACCCTTGAGGCTGTTTCTCAGAGGTCATTTCATCATCGCCACTACTCATGGATTGTTAAAATGTAACGCCTTTTTTAAGATCTGAGACTCGATAGCTTCCAATGTCACCTGCACACAGAAGGCATCTTAATATAACGCATCATAATGTCATAGAATGCTGTGTCTGACTATTCTGCAACTTCTTTCCTTGTAAGAGAATGTAAGCATCCATTAGGGATTTGTATGACAATAACACTCGATGTGCTTTGAGATGGCATATGATTTTTAATTAAACACAAATAACATGCAACATAGAATTCGGTCCGTGTAGTCTGCTCAGTTTTCATACCTGTAAGTCCTCAAAACGTATTTAGTCCTTGGTCACGTCTTATAGTCAGGATAGCAATATGCCTATCCTATACATCACTGTATTAACCTCTATTGATTTTTCCGTTAGACCAGACTTGCTTACTCTGTATTTCTTCTCTCTCGTCCTCCCTTTTTCTCTTTCCTTTCCTCTTTCTTTCTTTCTTTCTTTCTTTCTCTCTCTCATCTCTTTTTCTCGCATTATTCTTATTCCTCCTTTCTCCAGTGTTCCAGAACGTTTCTCCCTGTGTATCATTGGATGTTAGTCTTCAGACCTTGCCTCCTTGATGCGTTGCAGCGTCTCCTTCGGATTATCTGGTATTTTACCACTTCCTTACCTCTTAGATTACCCTGTTTGCCTTTGGCCTTGACCTCTGCTTGACGTTCTCTTCTTTGAGGTTGAGAAGGACAGCCATGGTTTATAATCTAAAGAGAGCCTAGAAATGAGCAATATGGAGTAAAATTAACCCCTTAATGACAAAGCCCGTACATGTACAGGCTCAAAATGCATTGTTTTCAATGGGTTTAGGGACCGCCCATTGTCCTTAAGGGGTTAAGAAGAAAAGTTATGGCATGCTATGGTCTAATGGCCTGCCTAGCGAGCACAGTAAGACTGCCCAAAAGTGCTCACCAACTAACAAAACAAATTTTATTAGCACCAACACATAAAAATGCATCTGTATAAATGATATGTTATATTCACTTCTTTTTAACCCCTTAACGACAAAGCCCGTACGTGTACGGGCTCAAAATGCATTGTTTTCAATGGGTTTAGGGACCGCCCATTGTCCTTAAGGGGTTAAATCTTACTGTATATATGGATGCAGGTTATTTCCAGGTACCATTGTTCTGGAAACCTTTCATTTTGCTTTTTTTTTTACGAGAAACTATGTATATTTAATGCTTTTTCAGTGCCATTTGTAATTTGCATTATTTTTTTCCATTTCCCCAACGGAAATTCTTTTCAGTCTTTTGCAATTAATAGAAAACCTGGTAATGAATGATATTTTACAGAGATGAATACAAATCGTATATATTACACATAAACATGAGCATACGTTCCCGCTAACCTCTGAAAGCATACTGTTAGTTATTCTTATGGTGTCTAGCTGTGTAATTAACCTTTTCCCGCCTAAATTATAAATGTTTCTGTGTTTTATGTTGTAAAATGGGAAATGATGGCACAGAAAATCAAACACATGTCCATTGAGAGAGCTCAAGGCGATAGTCAGCATAGGAAGGGTGACGACCAGTCGTGGAAACCAATGGAACGTTCCTACTAATTGATCTACATGTTGAACATTTCCAATAGATGAATCGTCCATATACTCAGCCAACCATAAGCAGTATATTATGGTAGCCCCTCAAAAAGTGGTTGGATCACCCCATTTGTGTGCGGATAATAAATCGGCCAGTTCTCTGATCTCCTTCGCAGGTCCATTTACTCAATTGAGGATTGTATAATAAATCAGTGCCTATAATCTATATTATCCCGAACCTGTATCGTCGGAACTCATCTCTGCCCACCAGGACAGAAAGAAGACCAGAGAAAATATTAAGCAGCTTTGCTTTTTTTTAAATTAAATTCCTTAAAATGCAACCCTTACTATTTTTTAATTAGCTACAGCAGGATATGAGATGAATGCCGTACCAAATACACATTTATCTTAATAATCTGAACTAATTTAAAGAATTAATACGGTTATATCAATAAAAATGAATACAAAACAGAACAGAAACAAACAAACAAAAAACATTATTAACACATTTTCAAATTTTCTATTTTACACTCACAAGGCAGATTTTTTAATTATTTTTTTTATTATTTTTTTTTATAGTGTCTGGTTCTGCTTTATAAT
>VKOC01000001.1:2996358-3057126 GCA_009364415.1 Spea multiplicata
TTAGTCTTGTAGTCAGACCTCTATTTGAGGTCCAATTAGAAGACGACCTCGAATATAAGATGACACACATTTTATTATTATTAATAAAAATCTATATAAATTATTGATTTATATAAAATAGAAAAACATCACCTCCTTTCGGCATTTACATAAATCCACTGCATGGTTTACTGTGTTATAGCTGTGTAACACAATAATAATAATAAATAATACAGCATTACTTGGTAACGCTCTGACACAAGTCACAGAAGTGAACGGCTACTGAAAAGAATATCAGCTCATACACAGAAATGTGTCGCCATCTAGTGGACATATATATTACATGCAGTTAAGAAAACCCAAAAACTATTTGAAATTAAAAAATTTTAATCATTGTAGAAGATTCCAAAATATTTAATGTCCTATTCTGTACATATAGTGTATATATAATCCATGACATACCTCACCTTTCACAATTGATACACTTATATGGTGTTTTTTTGAGCCCACCTTCTAAATAGTGCAGGACCCTTCTATTTCATAGGAGAATGGAAGGAGGGGAGAGAGGGAGGAAAAAAATAAATAAAAAATAAAATCACCTGGTATCATTTTGATTGCAGTATTGACAATATTCCAATCATACACCTTATCGAATTTCCAGTCTAAAAGGAAATTCCCGTTATCTGTAACCACCGGGCCCTGGGGGGAAAAGTAAAAGAAAATCAGTTTTCATTTTAACACACCGTTATTTTTCACATTTTCATTTGGGCAGCGCTGATACGATGATGGAGAATTTTGTTAATGCGACGAATAAGCTTTGTTAACGGGCACTGCCTGTTATCGGGTAATGCTGTCTCACCCTCTCTTGCATATTTAAAAAAGGTAGGCATTTCTTCCATCAGTTACACAGATCCTGAGTGAGAAACCTAAATCATCATTGCAAAGAAACTGGTGGATATGTGAACGATAAGTAATGAAAAACTTACAGCTTTGCTAACGGCCATCCTCAGATCGGCGACCCCACCGAAGCGGCTTTGTATTGCTTTGATGACCGGCACGTAAGCCATTGGAATAACTTCAATAGGAATGCCCTTCTTCCACTGCTCACCAAAATTCTTGGAATCTTTTCTATATAAAAAAAGGTGGTGGAGTAAATAACCATAAAAGCAATACACATTTGCCTATAACACACACACACACACTTCAAAAGGTCATTACTATTGCTTTCCATAAAACCATAGTATCCAGCCATCAGCCTTCTGGTCGCCAGTCCAGCCCAGCCAAAGCCAACATGGATTTACAGTATAAATTATATTATATATATATAAACAAATACAGCAGTGTATAATAATGCCAAATAAATTGGTTTAATGACAGACATAACTGCATCTCTTTTTTTATAGGCTAACTACAAAATCTCTTGTTCTCTGGTAATTCTGGTCTGCTTCAGAAAAAAAAGTAAAAATAATACTTTAAGGGTGAATGAACAGCTTTGATATCATTGGGGGGAAAAAACATGTTTTTTGGGGGGAAAAAAAAGCAGAGGCAGTTTCAGAAGATAAATTTCATGTTCCGATAGATAGGAGTCATTGAATTATAAAAACTTTAATTACTTAAATGAAGCTGAAGTAAAAAGTCCAGTTAAGATGAATTAGAACCTCTAGTTAAAAATGTATAACCCCCCCTCCAAAAAAAATATTCACTCAGACAATACATACTTACTGTATAAAAATAAAAAGACAGCTTTCTATCTATGACGTGTAGTCGGACGTTGCTCTTACCTGTAATCGGCAATGACAATGAAAGATTTTGCACAGCCGGCAACAATTTTTTCCTGTGTCAAACAGCCACTGGAACATGAAAAGAAAAAGAAAAGAAACTGTTAGTCCTGCCGATGATATTTATATAATAACATAATTCACTAGAAGAAAAACCATTCATATTAAGTCATTTAACAAGATCGTATAAAATATCCATTTTTCTTCTACATTTTGCTGGAACAGGATGGTTCTGATGGTGAGGATGTATTTTTACATTTTACCACATTTTTTATTTTAACTTTATTATTATTATTATTACTAATCACATTGGGATTGGTAAACTGGGCTGCATTGTCTTGTATGGTTGAATGCAATACTTGTACTCAACCTGCAGGGGGAGCTCAGAGTTCTCTGGCGGGCATGGAGAGCCCTTCTTGAGAACTTCTTTGTTTTTTTAATGAGTGCCGGCCATCTTGCGAGAGGCAAAGTCTTGCTATGGCGCTGGTGACCGCTCTTTCCGGTCACAGTGCATCCTGGGGTGGGTTTTTGGTGTCGCTGAATGCCCTTGTCATCAAGGGGTTAAAATACATACAAATTATAAATTACATTACGTTTTTAATGTGATATCACAAATTAAAAGTATATTAAAAATAACTGAGGGTAGTTCCTATAGATGAGAACTGAAAATAAAATTTGTATTTTATATTAATTCAGTGGACGGGGTTATAAAAAGAAATTAACATTCTATGGTGCAGATACCGGCAGCCAGAATCGGATAGGTAAGGAACCGTTCTAGACGAATCAACAGCATGTTTTGGTCTTTTCGTTGGTTATCCAGATAAATGTAACCAAGGACGAAACATATACTTTACCCTCCTCCTTTGATGAGGTTGAGATTAGAATCCACTTCGTCTGCTCCATCGATAGCGACGTCAAGCTGTATAAATAGAGACGTTAAAATAAAGCCAGCCGAGCGCAGAAGAATTAAAACAAAAACCGATTCTACACAATGCATATTAATTGCAGCGGAAATATCTATTTAAAGAAATAATGGAAAAAATAACGAGAATGTTTTATGGTAGACAATTCTAAATTTCCCGTCAAATTCTTAAATCTCTAAAGCTAAATAATTTATGCATACAAAAATAATTTTTTACAAATATGTATAATATATACATATATTATATACACACACACACACACGTATACGCACACACACTTACTTTCATATGGTGCCAATGAAAAGGTTTCTTTTCCTCTTAAGCCACAAAACACAGAACCTGCACGGTTTCAGAACCTTAAAATGCACCAGAGATGCAAAAAGGAGTTTGTTTATTTACTAGAAGTGAGAGTTGGCAGGAAAGTTGTGGTTTTAACTCTCACTTCCCGGCTTCATTATGAAAGGACGATGCTAGCGAGTTTCTCCAGGGTGAAGAGCTGAGCTGGCCCTTTAATAATAATTCAACGTGTCTGAAGACTGAATAAATCTCGCTAATTGAACTATCCATTATACAGGGCCAGCCAAGCTCTTTTTGCAGAAGAGGGTTCGACTTAATATTAATAAATAGCTAAAAGACAACTCTCCCGCAAACTCATCCTTTAGTGAATAAACTCCATTGGTGCCCATAGGCTGGATCAATGGTCAAATAGCCGTTTCGACAACAGCTGGTGGGCTATATATCTGCTGTATTCAGCAGGGTTCGGTACGGTGCCTACCTCAGGGTGCCGGTCCAAATCACTCAGCGTTAGACCATTCTGAAGGATCAGCTGCCGGGCCTGCAAAAATTCACAAAGAAAATCTTTTCTTTTTGTTGTAGAAAACAGAAAATGTCCATAGCATGGACATGTCCGCATATTACATGAATTAGGGGTGAAACCGGAAGTGAACCCAACTAGAACTTGAAAGAGGAATTCTCTGGATGTTCCATGGAGATGGAGCAGAAATCCATGAAATTAACATCAAAATGCAGCTTGTGATAGCGTATAAGTCAGGGGTCTCCAACATGCAGCCAGTGGCCGGATGCAGCCCGCCAGACATTAAAGTGCGGCCCACATGAGATCTGAAGCAGTAGTCACACCTCCAACCAGAGTTGCGCCTGTTTTCCTCCGCTTCTCCTCGTGTCTTCTTTCTTCGCCCGCTTCTCTGTGAGCCAGGCCTCCAGGAGTACTTCGGCTGAAGCTCAGAGCCGTGGGGACAGCCTGGTTCACAGAGAAGCGGGCGAAGAAAGAAGAATTACTCCAAGAAGCCAGAATAACGAAGTTGGATTTTAATAAAGAGAAGCATTTCCGCACTTCTCTTCCTCCACATCTTCATTATTCCGGCTTCTCCGAGTACTTCCGCAAAAGGGCTGAGCAAGTTAAACAAAAACTGAGAAGTTAATGAATCCAGGTTGCCATTACTATCACATTTTAACAACTTGAATCAGTTGAATTGGGAGCACTTATTATACGAGCTCGACCCCCCCAAACGCAGCCATCAGCCAGGTAACCCCAAGGACAATCGATTGACACCGTAGGTCTGACCTGAACCCTAAACTCCATCAGTCTGCAACTTCTTACGAGACAGAATCTCATCGCCTGTTATTTTGTGTAACATTCATGCGATAATTTTAAGCAGCTTTCTATAGAGAACATTTTATTATTATTAATTACATTTTTTGGAAATCTGTTTTACCTGGAAAGATGTCGGCACACAGACAACGTTCAGGTTTTCCTGTTTCACTCTTTCAGCTTCATCGGGGGGAAAAAAAATTAAAAAATTAATTTAGCATACGATGCATATCCTGTCACATGGAGATTTGTTCAGAGGATCTCATTTTTTGCAGGATGCACCGATTACTCAAAATACACTCGATACAAGCGTAAAACGTGCACATTTCTCAAGGATATTAGTTGCCCAGACTTAGCAATCCTAAAACACATAAGCGTAAGCAAAACAGGCTCAGACCTGTATCCACATCACACAAAACCAACAAATAACGGATTTACAAAGTCATCCGTAGCCAGGTTATTAATATTTAATAACGGAATAGAATGTTACTATACCGAGACGATTCACCGCATGAACTATCGTGGATCCGCTTCCAATTCCAAGCGCCTGGTTATTCTGCAAAATATGTTTGTTCGTTTTTTTATTAAACCTAGAATTTCTAAATCATTCGCTATGTGCGGCACTTTGGATCGTTATAATCACCGACCTATGTACAATAAATGTAAAAAAATGTAACCTAGGACACTAATTAAAAAGGGTACTTGTTTAGGTATTTGCCAGGAACGCTTCGCCCCGGCTCCCTCTGGGGTAGAAGTAGGAGGTATGTGATTATATAATATAAAAAATTATATATAAGAATCTTTTACTAAAATGATGAAATAGTTAAGGATCTGTATATTCTGGGCACTTCCCCAGCACACAAACCAAACCCCCCCCCCCATAGTGTACCTTCACGTGATTATCCACCGCAGCGCACCCCGCCAGCTTCTTCGCCTCCTCCGTCATCCTGCAGAGAGTACTGAGCAGCCGACGCTGGATCATGCGCTGTCCGCAACGGGATGAGGTCCGAGCTGCCAAAGACAAAGACAGAACGGTTTCTGGCTGCTTGGTACTTTCGTTGTCCTCGGCCGTGACCCGCAGCTACTGTATCGGGCATGTTTACCAAGGGAGGCGCGAGCAACAATCACTCCCCAGCTCGTTATATACCAAATATTGTACATGGATTAGCGTGGGATTTAACCATTTCACAGCCTTTCACACTTTGCAGATAAAATAAGGTACAGCTGCCTGCCTGGGGAGGAATGAGAGATTCTCTGGGGGGGGGGTGTTTTATGCCATACTATATATTATAAAGCATCCATGAATGCATTTTAAACATTACCTAAATATATATTTGCCTCGTTAAAAAAACGTTGAATATTATATACTTATCTCCTAATATGAAAAACGGAAAAAACAAAAAAAAAATCCCAGCGGAGGAAAATGTGCCTGGCCCTGTAACCCTTCAATGGTTAAAGTGCCCATTTAATTTTGTTGACAAAAAAAAACCAGAGAGGCTGTGGGGTGTAGACAGAACTAAAGGAGCGTCTTGCCGCATAAAAACAGAGACGCCAAAGGATTTATTCACTAAAGGGATAGTTGGTAGAAGATAGTGCTGGAGAGTTGAGGTTGAAGGTCAGGCTAGCCCTGAGTGATGTATAGGTTAATCAGTTCTCCTTAGACAGTGGATAATGCATTATAGAGGGCAGGAGAAACTGGCCAGTGTCAGCCCTTCATAATGAATAGTGAAGTGAGGAACTCACCTGCAAACCCTCCCTTAGTGAATAAACTCCAAAGACTGTTCCTCTAAACGAAAATATCTCATCTATCTAGAATAACATCTATAAAGAATAAGACGTTGTAACTGGGACAGTAACGAACAAACTTACACCACATCCTGGCAGACCAAGTTCATCGATTTAGTAACTTCCCCCGATTATTAAGCTTCGAGAGCGCGGATCAGGGGAGAAGTCACCACTTGGAGAGGTTTAACCGCTAATCAACCAGAGAACGAAGGAAAGCACTCAATGGTATCATTATTAAACAATTCACTGTATTGGGCTCCACAAATTCTTCTGGGAGACTGTTCCATTTATCTACTACCCTCTCTGTAAAGTAGAACTTCCTTATGTTACATCCAAGTCTCTGATCCTCTAGTTTCAGACCATGGCATCTTGTTCTAACATTGCTCCTCCTTTCAAATAAGCTTGTCTCCTGTACTTTGTTCAATGCCTTTAAGTATTTCAGTGTGTCTATTATATCTCCTCTCTCCCCCAAGTTATACATAATAAGATCCCTTAGTCTTGCCTGATACATTTATTGTCCTATTAACCACTTAACATTTTTGTAGCTCTCCTCTGAACCCTCTGCAATGTCTCAATATCCTTCTGGAGATGGGGTCTCCAGAACTGTACGATAGTCTAGGTGAGAGCATTGTCTGCTCATCAGAAATAATTACTCCAAAGTCCCTCTCTTCCGTTGTCACTGACAGTAAATCCCACCAATGCTGTATTCTGCCTCGGGTTTTGTAAGTCCCAAGTGCAGTATTTTACATTTATCAACATTAAACTGCAGCGGCCACAATCTTGACCATTCGTTTACCTTACTGAAGTCATTCCCCATTTGAGTTGCCTACCCTGTTGCAGACTGTTGTATCATCTACAAAAATATATACCTCACTATTAAAACCTTCTGTAATATTAATAAAAATATTAAAAAGTACAGACCCCAATACTGATCACCGAGGTAACCCACCAGTGACAGGTCCTCCCTCTGCATATACGCCATGGACTACCACCTTCTGCCTCAACCATTGGCTTATCCATTCAACTTTATTTTACTTATTTTGACGCTTTATAGGACCTCATATAAAATAGCTGGGAATCCGCCACAAATATCTTTTTTGTACCCTTTTTTTAACGTAACAATAAGGAAGCACAACACACTCTTCTAGAACTCATAGGGTTACAATTTTAATTTGGTGCATGAAAAATCTCAGAAGCACAAGTGAGGTCACGGCTTTGAGTGCGGTTCAAATGGATTTCGACAACATCCTGTCTGATAAAAGTACAGAGCAAACGTAGTAAAAGTTATACGATATCATTAATTGCTGACGATGAATAGATTGCAAGCTTTCAAGACTACCTAGGACTCTTCTTCAGGCATATTATACCCGATCCAATCTGTAACACTTAATGCAGCAATTAATAATAAAAAAAAAAGGAAGTGACACGATTATTTTCACATATTAAAAGAGGAACAAAGAATACATTTCCACGGAATCAAAATAAATGTTCTTCCTCTATAAGGTCAGTTGATTAACCCTTAGAAAAAGTTATTAGGAAACTTAGGGCTACAAAACGAACTCAAAAGCGATAACCGCGAGCAAAGCGCTTATCCTGAAATGTAACGGCTTGGGGTTTGTCGTCTCCTTGTACGGCTCTAACTAGATCTACGGGTATAAGAAAACCAAAATACGTAAAGCGGCGGCGAAATTCAGAATATTCTACTAAATGTAAACGCAACACGGGTTAAAGGCAGCCATAGAGGGAACGCTGGCGCTATATCAATTAACGTAAGGAGACGGATCTGCTTGCGTTAACAAATTCCACACAGCAGAGCAAGCAATCACGCGGGTTGTTATTATTATATCAGTATTGTTTCCAACAATTGACACAAAATACAACATTGTAGCTATGAAAAGAACGACACAAAGCCATTCACACTCACAGTTCTAGATCCTGTGTGTATCCCAGTGCAATCACGCTGCAAACATCATGGTCCCTTCCCAGTAATGCACTGGGGCAGGGTGACATCATCATTGAAGGTGGAGTTTTATGTGGGAGGGGTGTGTGTTAAAGGGACAGATCTGATTTATGTCACACTTTATTTATACAGCGCTGGCAGATTGTGTAGCGCTATCACAACAACACACGGTGTAAATTAACATTAAGGCTGACAGTATACAACTTAGCAACTGCATTGGCACACATTAAGACATGCTGGTATGAAAGGAGATGGTGGCGCTCTCCTTGGGAGCTTACAATCTATGATAAGGTTGAGGGAGAACGAGCGAGGATGTTTTTTTTGTAAGGAGGATTCAGTGGGGTTTAGATACATACAAAAAATCATGTACGTTATATTACTTACTCTGCTTGGGTATTTCTTGTGGAGACAGAAATTATTATTATTATTCTTTTATATATGTATAACACCATCATATACCGCAGTGCTGTACAATGGGTAAACAGGACATAACAAGTAGTATATAACATAGCAATAAACAATTACACTTAAAATGTCTTGTCATTTCCACATAGCCCCTTCCAGATGATATCTGATTTGTGTTGATTAACTTTTTAATATTTAATGAACATTTTTAACAATTGTAATAATAATCATTTTTCAGTTTACCCCTAGATGGCAGGCAAACTCTCTGAGACATGAATCTGGTGTTGTGGCTTGCTGAAAAATAATTGACCACTAGGTGGCAGGCAAATTCTCCCAGCTTTAGACCAGATAAATCAGATGTATTACAATGCCTTGGCATGCTGAAGGGGGCTTACCAAGATATTTTTGGACAATGCTGTGCTTTGTGAGAGCAATTTGGGGAAGACCCTTTTCTATTCCAGCATGACTGTGCCCCAGCGCACAAAGCAAGGCCCGTAAAGACATGGTTGGAGGAGTATGGGGTGGAAGAACTTGACTGGTCAGCAAAAATTCCCGCAGAAACTCTCCAAAATCTTGTGGAAAGCCTTCCCAGAAGAGTGGAAGCCGTTATAGCTGCGAAGGGGGAGCAACTACATATTAATGTCTATGTATTTAGAATGTGATGTCATCAAAGTCCCTGTTGGTGTAATGGCCAGGTGTCCCAATACTTTTGTCCACATAGTGTATTTGTAGCCCACTAGCTTATTGTATACATTATGAATACTTTAGATCATTCTTATCTTTGCTTAATATGTTTCTTACGTGATATAAAAGGATAGCAAAAGAGCCAGACTGGCGATCACAAGAAGGCCTTGGAACTTTAAGGCCAGCTGCATGGCGGCATGCTACACTTTTATGCTCATTCATCCACTGGGTCGTAAATGGGCAGCAGCCCACCGGGTATTTTCCTAGCGTGCCAGATGGCCAATCTAATTCGGATACCAATAATCATATGGTACATGGTTAAGTTATACATTATTTACATCACTTTATTTAAAGTGATCAGCATTTTTAAACAGAATACTCATAACATGAACTGTTAGGATTCCCCTGAGCTTCTGGATTTTTACACCCATCTCAGGGTCACAATCTGGAGATGACTCCATATTCTATTCTCATTCCGTGACATCATAGTATACTTCTAATAATATCTTTACCTCCTGATGAGCCATGGTTTTCATAAGGACAGTTTTTAGAACCATATGGTTGCCATCATTAGTGAGTCTTTAAACCATAATGTTTACGATGGACTATTACAGATATAATTTGGAGGTATCTCATGGTCAACTATTTTAGAATGTTCCCAGGTATGAGAAACGCTGTAATACACAGTGCTGGACAATAACACATAAAATAAACATAACAGAGAAATATATTTATTAAAATACCTCTTCATCATTTTCTAGAATTCACATTCTGTTTTTGGCACACATCATCACTTCGTGGACAAACCTTAGCAATTCTTAAAGCTATTTATTGACAATGTCTTAATATTTAACCAAGTGTAAAGTAAACTGTGCTATCTATGGTTAAAGAAACATGTTTACTCAGCTGCAGTCCTCAGAACGCACCAAGGACAAGAGAAGAACACAAACTCCTTAATAAACTGGTTACAGCATCGCGAAACCATTTCATAAACACATCTCAGATTGGCAATAACTAATGCAACAAGTACCGATATGGTCCAGATCCAGGACCAAAATGTTTTGGTGTGCTGAAGGGGGCATACCAAGACATTTTGGACAATGATAAGCTTCTAACTTTGTGGGAACAGTTTGGGGAACTGTGTCCCCACAAACCAAGGCCCATAAAGACATGGTTGGATGAGCTTGATGTGGAAAAACTTGACTGGCTGCAGAGAGCCCTGACCTCAACCCCATCCAACACCTTTGTGATGAACTGGAACAGTCATATTTTCCATTCATATCTGAGTCACTAACACTAACAAGTATGATATACACTGGTCAGCCTAACATGACAGGTGAAATGAATAACACGGATAATGTTGGTATCATGGCACCTGTCAGTGGGGGATATATTAGGCAGCAAGTGAACATTTTGTCCTCAAAGTTGATGTGTTAGAAGCAGGAAAAAAGGTCAAGCGTAAGGCTTGATGAGACTTTGATGAGGAAGGGCCCAATTATGATGGCTATACAACTGGGTCAGAGCATCTCTAAAACTGCAGCTCTTGCGGGGTGTTCAGTAAATGTGGTCCAAGGAAGCAAAATTGGTGAACCGGCGACAGGATCATGGGAAGCCAAAGCTTGTTGATGCACGTGGGGGTCGAAGGCTGGCCCTTGTGGTCAAATTGAACAGATGAGCTTCTGTAGCTCAAATTGCTGTAAAAGTTAATGCTGGTTCTGAAAGGTGTCAGTATACACAGTGCATTGCAGTTTGTTGCTGCAAAGCCACAGACCAGTCAGGGCGCCCACGCGGACCCCCTTGAAAAGCGCCTACAATGGGCACGTGAGCATAAGAAGTTCCCAGCAATGGAAGAAAGTGGCCCGGGCTGATGAATCACGTTTCTTTTACATCATGTGGATGGCCGCGTGCGTCGCTTACCTGGAGAATACGCGGCACCAGGATGCAGCTCACAGGACTTAAAGGATCTGCTGCCAACATCTTGGTGCAGATACCACAGGAACCTTCAGAGGTCTAGTAAAGTCCATGACTCGACAGGTCAGGGCTGGCTTTTTGGGTGGCAAAAGGGGGGCCTACACAATATTTGGTCATAATGTTATGGCTGATCTCTTTATGTTAATGCTTTTCTCCTAATAGGAAAGAAAAAACTAATATTTCTTATGCTTCAATTAAAGCATATGTATTAAAAGCCAGTACTCTATTCTGTAGCAAGGAGTCACAAATCACTGATGTTCCATGCACACTAACGTCTGTTACATTTTTTAACGTTGGCAAAATAGAGGACACTGAGCAAAAATTAGAAATTAGGAGTGCTTCTATGATCAGGAGGTCCTGTGAATAATCACGGTGGTTCTATTGTTGAAAAAGTGTTTTTATGTAGGAAAAATACCAAAGTTAAATATTCCCTCAAGATTGTGAGCTTGCGAGCCGGGATCTCTCCACCTAATGTATCGGTTTGTCTTAGTCTGTCAATTCGTGTCTTGTCAGACCGCTTGAATTTATGTATTGTATTAAGCGCTGCGTAAATTGTTGGCGCTATATAAAGAAAAGATAATAATAATAATAATTTCATCCACATATCTCTAATGAGTTTGGCTGTTTTTAGCATCACCTTTGCTCATTGTAGACAAGACCTGAGAGGGACATGATGTCAATTTATGTTACTTCAATGTAGTATGGATGAAGTGCGACATGATGTAATATAACAGAAAAAGCCCCGATGTGATGTAATGTAACAAGAAACCCCCGAAAACAATTATTATTCCAAGAAATGCGTATTTTTTTATTGAAATAGTAAGGTTGTGTGTTTGTTTCACTGTCCTTGTCTCAATGATTCTGAGAGCTTGTATTTTAGAAGCCTGGGTAATGAGTATCCATTCACCTAGTGGAATTACTTGATTTCTAATATTTTTTGCTTTCCACAGTTCAGTTGTGTCTTGAGTATGCAAAATCCAACAAGACTTTCTTCAAGTTTTTGCCACCGATGCATACAAATGAATAGTGGTATATATGGGTTGTACTTACCCCTTCATATCACATAATGAAACTAAAACTATTATCCATACACTCTTCCTCCCTTGTATTGACTACTGTAACTCAATCTTACTCATCTTGCCCTCTTACGTTACATCAATGACTGCTGCCGCCATGCTTATCTTTATGAATCACTCTATGTAGACCTCTATCCCTGCTGTCAGTCTCTTCACTTGCTGCTGTATGCATCAGTATTTAATGAATAATACTGACTCTCACCCCTACCTCCATATCAATTATTTGGCTAGTCCACCTCAAACAACTGCAACTTCATCTCTTGTGTAATACACCCTCATCTCCTTCTAGACTGTAAGCTCCTTTGAGCAGATGCTCCTCTGCTTTTGCTTCTGTAACTCCAGCTTGTAAGGCGATGCCCCGTCTCTGTACACGACGCACGGTGCTGCGGAATCGGATGGCTCTAAATAAAATAATAATATCTGCAAAAGATAGGAAACTGCATTTCCACCTGATCCACCTGGTCCTTCAGCCAAATTAAAAAATCCAGCATGCTAAATTGTGTTCCGGAAACTAGATAACTTCATTCCTCTACTAGCAAGTCAATAAATGTATAAACAAATTCGCAACGCATGAATGAATTTCCTATGTAACGCTTATCGTCCAACAGGAATCGGGCAAGCCGGCAGTACTCGTTAATTAGCCAGTGGCGCCAATGCATACTGTTAAGAGGCACTTTTTAGTCAATGAAAAACCCCCAGTCCTAAAATGACATCACCGATAAACAAAGACTATAAATATGTTTAAATGTAAGACGTCCCCGGAGATTGTGCAGAATGAGGTAAGAGGAAAGCTCACCACGTGACAGGATGGTTTCAATGAATCTCAAATGAAGCAATTCAGCCACCGCAGAGACAAGAGAATCCGTCTCTATGTGTCGGCTGTGAGTTACCGTATTATCTCATTGATGGCCGTTCAGTAAGGACTATCTCCCGCGGGGGACATCGAAGATATCCATTACTATGCAAATACAGCCCCAGTTACTGGAGGAATTTTGTCAGGCACGGCTTCCTCGATTTTAATGCCATATGAGAGATTCAAACATCCTAAATAATACAGTAGATATAAAAAATCTTAATCGCCATAACTCAAGATTGCGAGCCGGGCTCTCTCCACCGAATATATCGGTTTGTCTTAGTCTGTCAATTCTCGTCTTGAATTTATGTATTGTATTAAGCGCTGCGTAAACTGTTGGCGCAATATAAATAAAAGATAATAATAATCTCAGAGCGAAATCTCTGAGTGACAGTATAGCTCTTAATCCTCCATTGTCCACTTTGATTTAACCCCTTGAGTGCTGGGGTCAGGACACATCCCCCCCCACCCCCAATGTTTTGCTATAGTTTACTTCAGGTGAGAAACTTAGAAACGGCTTAAGGAAACATACATATATTGACTTGGGTTGGGAAAAAAAAAGTTTAAATCTGCTGTTGATCCAGAGGACCAAAAAAAACATACACCATAACGTGCCTCAAAAAAGGTAAAATGCGCCTTCCTAACACCAAAATCTTATTTTGTCACTGGATCAACAAGCTATTATTAGACTTGGACGCCAGCGGAAAGTTTGTGTTCGTTTGTATTCGGAAAGATTTTTAGAAATCCCTTTCGTCTGTCCGGGTTGCCATGGAAACAAGCAATAAACGCTTAAAAGTTGTTGAATTCAAATGGTGAGATTCTCCTCCTCTTGGTGTCGTTAAAATGGCGGCCGGGGCTACGAACCAATAAACGAACGGACGAAAATGTTCATATTGCGCACATTAGTTTTCTTTTTCGTTCATCCAATGTGGCATTCATTATACGGAGGAAACGACAAAATTCAGCCCGAAAACACATTTGTATGAAAACGAGTCTAGCTATAATTAATCGTGCGCTTATTAACCTTTATAACCCGGTATATTCTTCATATACTCGTCCAGCCCATTTTCGGAGACTTTTACTGAATTTGGTAACGTAATCTCTGAAGGTAGCTAATTCCACATCTTTAAAGAACTCATTTTGCATTTTTTGAAGTTAATTCCACTTGCCTCGTATAAATCATTACTCCTTTTTCTACATGACGATATCTTACTTGCTGTTAGCAATGAAAACGGTTGCTGAGTTTACTGTCTATTATTCCTTATCCTGTCGTTCAATTATTTACCTAACTCAACCCCATTTATGGTCTAATTTGCACATTTATTTATTTTTTTTTCAAAAAAAATATTACTATAAATCTCATGTGTCACCAAATTCCCTTGCAGCAAAATAACGTCCCTATCGTTTTAGCTTATTTCGATCAATGCAATTGAATGAAATAATTAATACATTAAAGTGGCCCTATGATGACCCCCACTTACCAATAAAGAATTTTCCATTAACAACAACTCTTTCTGCCGTAAGCCTCTCTCTTCCAATTTTTTTGGAACTGTATAAAAGTCTTTAGAAAGAGCTCATTCATTCACACTCACTAATATATAAATAAACGTCATCTTTTCGCAGAATTAAATTCATTAATATAAATTCATAACAGAATGTTAATATGCAACAACTTGTAGTTTTTCAAAACGGTGTTGCCTCTTACTAAAGATATTGTTGGACAAAATGTGTTCCTGTATGTTATCCCTTGACAAGGTTTCAGGGAATTTCCCAACCACAGATGTCAAGCTCACAGGACTGTAATTCTCCGATTTTGAATTTTCCACCATTCCATACGTGGGGGAATTCTTCCAGATCAATACGGTTTGGCTATTTGACCAGTTTTATATATATTTTAACTTTATTTAGCAGTTTTAGCACTTTGTCCTGTGCCCGACAGATTTCCACTATAAGTTCTTATAATTTGCAAACCTGCAGACATTGTTTTATATCCATTTATATCATTGTTTTACATCCATAATGATTTAAATCTTCTGCCTTCTCGCGAGCTTCTAAACTTACTCAATTCTGATTGGACCAATGTCAAAAACGCTTTTTTTTACATTTTTTGGGTCTGTCATTGGCTATTTGTTTCTCATTTTTGACTTTTTTTTGTTTGGGTACATACATAATTTTAAGATCTGGGTCCTAATCAGTTGCCTATTTTTCACTGTGTGGTTTAGGTGCACGAAGGCAAGACATCCGCATCAAAAATCGTACCATAAAATTGAAAGAAAAACAAAATTGGGATCCTAACCCTATATAACATATTAAAAATATTTGAAGAATAATTTTTAGGGCTGATTACAAATTAAAATATATTATATATTTATATATATTAAAATATAAAAAATAAATATATTTTAATATTTCAATTCATATATATTTTATTTATATTTTCTATCATATTATATTTATATTATTTGCCTCACCATTTTCACCAAATTTTTAAGTTAAACATGATTTTTCACAAGTTTCATATACATATATAAACGGGGAGGCAAAAAGCTCTGACGTTTGGGGTGTAAAATGCCCTTGGCTACAACCGGACCGACTCCTTTCACGCTGACGTTCATTTACTTCAGAGTCCCGTGGGCATGCTGGCTGACCTCTCACCCTCCCCGCCTCTGTACACACAGCCACATCAATGGCGCCTACTGAGACACTCAAAACCAGCCACGTATCTAGAGCCTCCCTCAGCCAATGAAAGACAGCCATAATGCCACTTCTTCCTCAAGCTGACGTTATCCTCAGCCAACAGAAAGCTTCCGCCCGTAGCTAACAAGTAGCCAATGGGAACCAAGCATCAGTGGACACGAGCGTATTAGATTACAAGATTCGGAACAAAAAAAAGTATTTGTAAACAGAAAACCCAGAGCTAGCCATGTGATTGGCTGTTGGATGGCCTGCGGGCGGACACGCACGCCGCATCCCATGGGGCCTTGCGGCTTTCTTGACAGCGCTTGGCTCATTCACCAATAGGATAATGCTGAGTTTGTTAGTAGGCGGGACTATAGAGCATTGATGGACTCATGTGACAGCCACTAGCAGGTGTAGTGTCTGTGCAGCTTGTGCGTGATTGGTCGATAGCGGGACAGAGTCGGGGCTCGAGCGCGAGTACAGTGTGGCGAGTAAGGGGGAGTTGTCGTGCGGTATAAAGCTATGATGGCGGCGTTGGCAGAGGAAGTGCTATGAGGTGGACGTGTTAACGCATAGTGGACTGTGTACAGATGCTCACTTGCCCATGGAGGGTCGCGGCCTGCACGTGTTGCGGCTCGGGTTGTCGCTGGTTACGCTGTTGCTGCTGAGGCTGACAGCAGCCGGCCTTGTGGAGCAGGGAGCTCCGGGGCGAGAGGTGGGATACCCCTGGGAGGAACAGGAGGAAGGCACCGAAGCTGCGGAGAGCGGCCTGAGCTCCGTAAGCCCCGGGGTTGCTGCCGCCTTCCCCACCGGCGATGTTATTGTGGAGGATGACGAATCCGGGGCTGACCAGGAATATCCGGAGGGCGGCCGGGAGGACCACAGACCCAGGTGAATGACCTGTTCCGCGTACCGCTGCACCTGTGCCGATCCGGCTGCAACTCCCATGATCCTCAGCCACGAGCCTGGCCAGCTTAACTCGCTTCTAACGGCGATAACTCCAAAGCTCGCTCGATATGTTGCTCCAAAGCTCGCTAGCAGCTGTGAGGCTACATATTGAGTCGCCATGGCTCAGTAACTCGTAGTCAAGAGGCAGCTCGACTGTTGAACAGCGACTATCATGACCATCAGCCGCAGGCTTGGCAGGGGCCGTGTCATTAAATGGAACAACAAGTACTTAAAACGGCGCGGAACCTCCAGTGATCTTCCGTTACCGTGCCGATAGGATTGCTGGTGGCTGGCTGAGAATCATAGGAATTGTATTTCCCCTGCGTGTTGGTCACCGGTGGTCTCCGCTGCTGCCGTTGGCTTTTGCCCCTTTTTGGCGAGGGGTCCCCGTTATAGTTTGAATAGAAAGCGAGGATCTTGCTGAGCTGCATCTCCCATGACTCAGGCGGCTCCTTTAACCGGAGAGAGTCCCTGGCTGAGTGTTATGGGGGTTTCCTTTCCCCGCACCGTGCGCTGCAGCTTGTTGCCTCCTTGTGGCGAGGCTTTACTAATCATTGTTGAAAGTGATTTAGATGTTTCGTAGGGACGCTTTAGATTAGAGAGGAGGCTGATAAATGGAGCGGTCTCCCGGCAGAAGTGGTAGCGTGAGGGAATGTAAACATGCGCGGGGCAGGCGTAAAGCTATCCTCAATCTAAGACGATGCCGAGGAGCCAGCGAGGTCCGAGTCTCTGCGTCGGACTGGACGGGCCGGATCTGTTGCACCGAATGCGTGATAACGGGTTAAAACGCCCCGCTTCGGTTTTTGTAACCGGTTTGTTGTCGGGTTTTATCTGGAATGGCTTATTTTAGTTTGCCGTTAACCCTTTAATGTCCAATAAGTACGTAACCATTACTGTACAGATCAGTATCTTATTTGTTAATGTATAACGCCGTCAGATTCAGTAGCGCTGTGCAAAGGGTAGACGGGCCGTAACATGTAGTATATATGAGCGGATGATATGGAAACGGGTGAGGGGGGGCCGGCTCCGGTATCTTTTAACCTGTTAACCCCTTCGTTGTCCTTAAGGGATAAAATATTTGAAATCCTATAAAAACACCCGTGTTATTTTTGGTGTTGATTTTCCTTGTTTTGGTGTCTTTTCGCCGACGCTATCGTTGGCAGGAAAGTTTTTGTGTAATGCACAATTCAATGGCTGAGGAGACTCCGAAGAAACCCCATGATTTAACTATACATTATACGGGGCAGCCAAGAGCTTCCTGCGGAATGGCCCTTCAGCATGTATAGTGAAATTATGGAGCTGAACATGGCTTTCCCTCAAACTCTCCCCTTTTAGTGAATAATCCCCTTTTGAGCGTGCACTCGCTGGCACTTTCACTAGCACTTTGTCACGGATCTGTCTTATGGATCGCAGGTCATATAGCGCCATCATAGTCCGCAACCCCATACATAACTGGTGTACGACGTGAGAATGGATTCTGCTCCAAGGAGCTTACAATCTAATTATTATCTTCAATCAGTTTGACCTTCATGTAACAAGCGTCCCAGATAAATGACCGATTTATTTATTTGGACTTTATTGTCTATCCTCTGTGCTTCGCCGGCCTCTCTCCGCGTCCGGAGGATGAACTCTCTGGCTCCTGCGCGTTGATTCACCTGCTTGAGAACAGGTGTGTGGCGTTTAGTTGACAGGCGCCCATCGCAGCTGCATGTGTGTAACCGGGCTATTTCTGCTTTCCTCTCCTGCCTTGGGAGCAATTATTCCTCCGTCTCGCGTCCCGGCTGGGAATTGGCGCCGTGTAGTTTTTTTTTTTGTTCCTTATGTTAGCAACGGGATGTCAGTCAAGTAACGCGCAGCGAGAACGCGCAGGGATCTTGTTTTCTGGCTTAAATTATCTCGAGTTTGTCTCTCAAATAAAAAAAGAATAACTTTCATGGACTGGAACTCTAACGGGTCTTTTATTTTAATCACATTTTTTGAGATGTTGGAACCTTTTAGCCTGAAATCTTCTAAATGACTTCGTCGTTTTCTGTGTCGGCCGGTAAAGGGATAATAATACTTTCTGCCCCTTTTGGGGGCGTATTTACTAAACGTGTAGTTTGCAGCTGAGCGTTTCACTATGCATTATAAAGGACAGGCTCAGTAAGCCGGCCCTGGATAATGTATGCGTAATGCGAGGCAGCTGATTAAAAAGAGGGGAGTCCAAGCGCTTTTTATTACTACCGGTTACACATTTTTTTTTTCTTGTGTTTTGACCGGTTACACTTTTTTTTTTTTTCTTTTCTTCTGTTTTGACATATTTTGTGTATTTCTGATGTGTTGGAATGGCCGGCCTACTCGATAAATTCCCAGGCTTGTACTGCTTTGTGGTAGAGAATAGAAATCTCTCCCAATCACCCAGAGGGGCCGTCCGATTCCTGAAGAAGACTTCATTAGCAGTATTATTATTATTATTTATTGTTTTATATGGCGCCATCAGATTCCGTAGCGCTGTACAATCGGTAGACCGGACATAACAAGTAGCATGTAACATAACACATCTGACTTACAGACAACAGGTGAGGAGGGCCCGGCTCCAACTCATCGCAAACATCCGCTTGGCTTCTGCTTCCGCACTGACCTCTTCGGGGCTGTCCTCTGGGGCCGTGTTCCCAAGCGCCAGCAATGGATGCTTAGCGGTCCCGGGTGCTGCAGGCAAACTAAACGATCGCCGAGTGCCGATTCTCCAACGTAATTCATGCTGCTGGCATTGAGTGCTATCACCCTGCGGTCCGTTTTGTAGATGATTATTGTTTCGTGTGTATGATGTATACATTACACGCACACTGTCTCCTTCTGCGCGGGTTGTTTTTGCTTCTCTATAGCTGTCGATTCGATGTGACGAGGATGTTCGCTGCCAGCCCTGCAGCCCAGATTGCGGCCGCCGGCTGTTTGGATTGTAGCTCTGACTCAGAAGTCTCTTTATAGCCAATTAAGCCACAAAATACTGATGTGCCGTCTGTGAATATACCTGCTCGGGGAAGAATAAATGGCTCTGGGATCGGTCTGCCGTTTATATATAACTATTTTCTTAGATGTGTGGCGATGCCCCGTTGCTCCCGCGGATGCGTTTCATGTTTGCATGTAGCGTGTGCTAGGGCGTGTGCTCGGTGTGTTTAGCGCTCTGTATTTGAGCAGCGCCCGTCGGCTGCCCGAGGGACTCCCTAGTGATGCGATCGGCCTCTTATTTCCATGGATTTGTGGTCTGTAAATAAGCGAGCTTTTGATCTGAGATCTAAACCACATGTTTTATTCTGTGCAACTTTTTTGTGTGTGTGTGTGTGTTTGCGAGAAAAAAAACTCATTGTGTAATAAAATGCACCTTTTTATGGCCGACATTGATAAAAACCTCCCTTTTTTTTTTACCTCAATCCGTCCCTATAAACTCCTATCAGCAGACCCCAGGGGCTGCCATTGCTGTCAGTCGTATGATAACTTGGGTGGGTTTCTCTGCTCAAACACCACACGGAGCTGATGCTTTATGGCAATGCTAATGAAGTCACTTCTCCTTAGCCTTTCATTAGTCAGTGTTCAGCTGCGTGACTAAGGCATTCTATCTATGATAATGAGTGGGGGGTTTTGTTTAGTAGATTGAGGATCAGATAACCGAGCGAGAACGGCTGATATGCCGGCAAAAACAAATTTATTTAGAAACGACTCAATACTTTTTAAAACTTTTTGGTATCTAATAGTGTTTTTTGTTTTTTTGTTTTTTTGTCATCTCCCCTGTAATAGCGCGCGCATGGTTGGGGTGCCGATATCTTGTGACTGTATCCTTATTCCCGTAGCTTGTTTTGGGATGACTGTAATCTGTTTACGTGGTTAAGCCCGGGACGCTGTTGAATGTAATGCGTTTTATCGGCGTTAGTGATAAGCTTTCGATCTGTTGGAAGCTCGTATGCTGTCCAGGGGCCGCTGGCCGCTGCAGCTTCTACTCCGTGCGGCGTCTCCGGATGCTTCTTTTGCTGACCCCCAACTAACGACCTCCCTGCGCTGCGGCTTCACACTATGGAGCTTCTTCCGCAGAAGCCTTTCCGTGCCGTCACTTGGCCCACGGTGGTGAATGCAGGCCCCCCCCGGTAAAAACACTGGTCGTGGATCACTAGGAAACTTTCCGTGAGGCTTGGGACCCCTGGGCCCGGGATCTGCAGATGAGGTGACTGACCGCGGCTCTTCTGTTTCCTCCCCAGGTCTCTGGTGATTATCAGCACTCTGGACGGGAGGATCGCAGCTCTGGATGCGGATAATCACGGCAGGAAGCAGTGGGACTTGGACATCGGCTCCGGCTCGCTGGTGTCCTCCAGCCTCAGCAAGCCAGAGGTACGTTCTGCTCCTGTCAGATGATCCGCTCGATATCTCTAACGAACGTCTGCGTAAAAGAGACAAAACCGCTGGAAAGAAGCGCTAACATTTATTCATTATTATTTATTATTAATAATATTTCTTTGCTGGGTGGAACTCACAGAAAATGTTTCGTTTTTCAAATGTCGGAAATAAGATGTTAACTGGAGAGCGAACGGCAAAGCGACGCGCGGGAATGTCTTAGAAAAGGGTCACGGATGGTGCATGAATAATTTATTTGTATTTAACGTTGATTCGCGCTTCATATTTAATTCACCTTTTCGGTTCCATAATGTAGAAATCAGAGCGGTAGGCTGGGGGGCACCTTAGGTCCTGAACTGGTTCATGCTGCGGATAATGTGGCGCACAATAATTAACTTTTTTTTATTTTTATATTTGGTTGCTTCGGCACAAGAGGTGAGATACACGGCGTTCCTTATGCTCCAGAAACAATAGCCTGCTTAGGATTCGGGCTGCTTGCCCTCTGGGGTTTCTCCCGTCCTCCATAAGCGCAGAGTTCCCAGCGTGGCAAAAAGTAATAATTTTACTAATTTTACCTATAATGCTAGGCATTCTCATGAACATTTTAATTAAGTTATCTAAACATTCAAGGTAGGGCTTATTATTTAGGTTGCGAAGTTCTGCAATCAAATGAATTTCCTTTAGTCATTAATTGCTTAACTCTTCGTGGGGTGGTCTTGAAGCAACGTGCTCTCGGTTGCCGGTACTATGCCGATTTACAACAATCCTTCTGAAACGGTTAGTTTGTGGGATGACTCACGCGTTCCCCTCAATCACCCGATCGATGGGCAGAGATTAACAGCGTTTTCATCCTCTTTATGTTAATGATTTATCCGTTGGAGAGATGAGAGGCGGCTCTTTTAATCCGCGTCTGTCAAGCATCTTAATTGGTTTCAGATCGGCCGGTATGGGCAGCGAAGCCGCACAGAGAACGGTTTACATGGCAGCATGTGACCTGTTAATGCCGATCAGCCCACATTCTGCAGCATCTGGTGACTCACTGGATTAGGGGGGTGAGGTAATGCTGCCTGATAAAGATGATGTCATCCTTCACCTGTAGTGCCTTCACACTCCACTTCCTTCCTCGCTCAAACTCCTTTCACCTCCGGCCCTCTCCTGGGTTAGCTGATGAATGGAGCTTCATTGATCTGATTCATAAATATTGATCTCATTCTTTCGCTCGGAATCCCTGGGCGACAGTCCTTAACCCATTCATCGCTTTTATCTCATACATGTCTGGATTAAAATTGGTCTTCATCGTTTGTAATCTATATCTAGCTATCCTGGGGAAGCCATCAGATGCTTTGGCTTTTTTTTTTTTTTACACATAGCCTACAGGTTATATTTTCTAATATCATTCATACATTAGAACCTCCTGTTAAACTATGATGGCGTAAACAAGTTCCACAGTTGCTTTATAGTGTTTGTGTGTAAATACATCGTACCTGTTTAATAGTTTAAATATTAGTGCTTTCATTTTACACGCTTAAGATTTACAACGAAAATAACGTTTTTTTTTTCTCCCAGTCTGACTTAACCCCTTAAGGACAATGGGCGGTCCCTAAACCCATTGAAAACAATGCATTTTGTTAAGGGGTTAAATATGTAAATATTTGCTGATCTTTATGTTTTGATAGATATCTATCTCTATGTGTTAGATCTATGCGATTGGGGGGCGTAGGGTTAACCTTAGACTTCTATATGCCAACCTCCTGCGGACAAGGCGACCGGGTGATTTCCTGTAAGATATCGTTTGTTTCTTGATTTTTATTTTATAATCACTGGATGACCAACTTGTAGCTTGATGTGACTCTTGCTTGGTGACTTTGACCTCTAAACCGGTTTCAAGAAAATTTGACGCTTTCCACGTAATGTAGCCTAATGTTTTTTTGACGATAAGCAACTTCCTTTTTGTATCCAGAAGATATGTGGCATACAAATGGTTAATAGGCTAGGGAGGGAGTACGTATATGTATATAGGAATAAGGCTGTACCTACAGATACTACATCTGCATGAGCTTTTAGGCTAGAAACGGATACCCTATACCTATCGGCAGCTATTGTTACATAAAGGTGAACAGATAAAATAGGCAGGAAATAATGATAATAATAATAATTCTAAAATATAACTTTTCCTTATGCCATAAAAAATACATTGCTGCGCTTCTGAAGAAGCCAGACTTCTTCATTCATACCGGTTAAGCGTGGAGAATCTGCTGTCGCTCGGGGCTGATTTAGATTGGGTTTTATCTTTATCGGGGCAAATTAATTTTGTTTAAAGCCCCCTGCACTATAGGCAGATCGAGACGTTTTATCAATGGGATCCTATATTAATGAGACATCGCTACTATTGACATTGTGTAACCGATCGCTAGATGCGCCAACGTACTTTCATAGTGAATAAGGAGCTTTTAGGATTCAGCTTGGCAGTATAGTAATTTTATTTTAATGGAATAAATACGTTTTTAGATTGTCCTATTTATCTGTTCCGTAGTATCTGTTATCGCCTCTGGAAAATGTATGGTTACAAATCTGGGATTTCTTGTTTGTTAAATTAAAAAAAAAAAAAATCTTTATTAAAACTTTAGTCTCGTTCAAAGTGGTGGTTTCTATTTTCTACCCATTCTTCCTTGTTAAGGGTTTTTGTACCTCGCTGATCCTTTCTGTCATCTCTTAAGTGAATGAAGCCAGTCGGCTAACCAGTTCTGTCTTTAGCTGGACCCCCGTTCCAGTTTTATTGGGAAGACTCTTTCTCACGCTCCTTCTCCTCGCATATTGGCGCAAGCTGACGTTTCGTTTTATGTGTTTTGTTTTAGGTGTTTGGGAATAAGATGATTATTCCCTCTTTGGACGGGGATCTGTTCCAGTGGGATCGGGACCGAGAGAGCATGGAAGCCGTTCCTTTTACTGTCGAGTCCCTCTTGGAGTCCTCGTACAAGTTTGGCGACGATGTTGTCTTAGTAGGAGGAAAATCCCTGACCACGTACGGTCTCAGCGCCACCAGCGGCAAGGTAACTTTAACCCCAATAGCAGTTCTGTATATACGTTATTCTGTATATAGGTTATGACGCTGCCTTATTTAAGCCTCTCAAGGATCTAAATGTATAAATGCATGTTTTAGACCGTGTGACTGTTGCCGGCGGTGGGTGTTGGTTTAATGTAAGCCAAGTCTAATCTGACCCTCACGGTGACCATTTATGTTTAACACGACCTTCGTTCTTCTCCTCGTTCTGTAGGTTAAGTATATTTGCTCTGCCATGGGCTGTCGACGCTGGAACGAAGAAGAAACCGAACAAGATGATATACTCCTACTGCATAGAAAGCAGAAGACGGTGCGCGCCGTGGGACCTCGCAGCGGCACCGAGAAGTAAGGGCTAGGGCGATAAAACCGATGCGTTGGGATTTTATATCTTGTATGGCACTGGGGGGCTTTCTGCGGACCGAGTATTAAAGACACTGAGGGTATTGAAAAGAGGATATTTTTTTTTATTTATTTTGAATATTTATTTATCAAATGCGAATGTGAAAAGGTGATGCGGGAAACATGATGTCCCGTTTGGGGAAGCAACTTGTAAACTTCTAAGTGTTATAAAAAAGTGGCACGCAAAGCAGCGTTAAAAGTTTAACACATCAACCTGAGCGTTGAGGTAGAAGTTTTTGCTCACACTCAGCGAGCATTTTTTTTTTTTTTTATTTTTTTTTTTTTATTCTTCCAAGAGTGGAACTGTAGCGTCGGGCCACTTTGAGTTGAGATATATCCCAGATATCGAACCCGGGGTGGGATTTATCGAAGGTCAACTCGAACCCACCTATAACCCCGATGAAAATAAAATAATCTCAGACGTGGATGATCAAGAAGCTGGGACAAGGGACACGGTTATTAAGGTTTCTGTAGCTGACTGGAAAGTTATGGCTTTTAACCGGCAGCTGGGAGACCTGGAATGGGAACACCAGGTACGGTTTCTGGATGTGTGTAGTTATAAATAAGTGTTCTGTGTGTACGTTAACAATGTAAACAGATCTTCTATCTTTAGACATCCTGGAACGGGTCGTTTGTAAGGGGTTAAATATACATTATTTTTATATAGCTATCCATCTCTACCAGAAGGAAATTTGGGGTTTAAAGAATTTAAAATTGCACACTTGATTTTGTTAGGAATCTTAACACGGCCAGTAAAGGCTTTACGTTGTTACAGTGACAGTTTAGCCTGTCTGTTGCACTGTGAGCTGGGATTTGTCGTCGTCGTCATCATCATCATCATCCCTCCAAGATAGACCAGAAATGTGTAAAACGAGCGCTAATCCCTCATTGCCGCGTTTTAATCTCTGCAGTTCTGCACTCCGATTGCATCTGCCTGGCTGGTGAGGAATGGAAAAGTCATCCCCATCAGTCTGTTTGATGATAACAGCTACTCATCCGATGACGGCGTCTTAGAGGATGACGAAGATATTATTGAAGCCGCGCGAGGTGCCACCGAGTCCAGCTTTTATTTAGGTACGTACATATCCCCCCCCCCCCCCCCCAATCCAAATCCGTGTCTCTGCTGGCCCTGTGTTACTAGTGTGTGTGTATTATTCATGTATATAAATCTTTTGGAGCCGCTCTTCCATTACATACTCTGTTTGGAGTTCATCTTCTATTACTAATGCTGGTTAGCTGCCTGTATGATTTGATTCCCTTTTTTATTGTAGGTAAATAATGCATATTAGTTGCTCAGCGTTCCGAGGTTGTTCCTCCTTGACGAGTCTGTCCGAAGCGGTAGAAAGCCGCTTTATTTGCTTATTGGGTTTTTACTTTAGGGATGTACCGAGGGCAGCTTTACCTGCAGTCATCTGTAAGGATTTCCGAAAAGTTTCCAGTAAATCCCACTGCGTTGGACACCAGAAAGAACGACAACAGCATTATATCTTTACCCAGGATAAAGTGGAAGCCTTTAATCCGTACGTAATGGGTTTATTCCCCCCCTCTTCCTTGGTCTTAAAAACAAACTTGTCCTTTATAATGTTGTGTTTTCTCCTTTTTTTATTTTCAGACTCTCCATCCAGGACCCCGGTATTAGTTGGTTCGGATGAATTTGATAAATGTCTCAGCAATGATAAGTTTTCTCATGAAGAATACAGCAATGGAGCCCTTTCTGTCCTGCAATATCCTTATGGTAAGAGACCAAGCCAACGTGTGCCCCAAGTTAAGGCTCGACCTTTATCAACTTAATAAGTGTTAAAGGGACAGTTTAGCGTTGCTTACCGCCGTACAAAAGAAGAATGCTTGTAAAAGTACTGTGAGTGTTTAATGTGCATTATTCAGAAACCCAAAGAGCTCTCGGCTGGGGTAGAAAGTGTAGCTGCCCTCCTCAACGATCTAAAGATATCCAGTCAGTGGCCGGCGCGTCCTCTCATTTAAGTCAATGGGAGAGTTTCCTGTGAATGGACACCCAGCTGCTGCGTTGGCCGGGCAGGAGCTGACCGGAGGGATGTAGATCACAGAGACATAAAATGTGTCGGCAGATTTGAACCATTCGGCCCAAATAGCTCGGCGATGGAGAAAGCGATGAATGCATATATAAGGATTCTGCAGATTTCCCCTATGCGTTTGCAAGGGTGGTCACCGCAAACCTTTTAAAGGGGCCGCACTGTTACCTTATCACTAAAGAGCATATGATGGCTGGAGTGTCCGTTTTAAGTATATATGGAGTTAATTGTAATCGGTGTAGGATTTAGCTCCTTGATCGCTTTGCCCAGCACCGGTCTTTCTTTGACTCTTGTTCTGTGATATATGTCAGGGTGCCGTACTGGGCCTGTCTTGCCATCTCTGCTTAGCAGTTCATTAAATGAAGAGTTACCAGCACGGAGTAAAAGAAAGGCGGAGGTCTTTATCTGTCCTCTTACCCGCTAAACATGAACATACATGAGGTGCTTACCTTATATGTGATCATACGGGGGTGAGGGGGGTGTCCACATGATTCTGTATCTCCTTTGTTAGGGTCCAGCGCTAAGCGCCAGAGCTTTAATGTGCTGTTTGTTTGGAGTGTGCCTCTATTCTATAGGCTCGGTGTACTTTGGGTCGTTAACCTTGCCTTTGTTTCTAGCGATACTTGGTGGAGTTCCCCGGCTTGAGCTACAAGGAACCGAAAGGCACATTCTAGCGTCTGTCCGCTCGGCTGGACGTTCTGTCCACCCCTCTCAAGCACTAACTACTGGTACAAGCCCATACCGTGTGCCATCCCTTCATGCCCTGCTTCTCCACCCTCCATTACCAGCTTCAGTGCTGTCAAACCATGCGCCCTTATTTATTCCACCTCGCCTTCATTGTCTGAAGTTTGGTTTAATGCCAGAGTGGCGATGTGTGTTTTTATATTCAACTATCAAATTGCTCCCCGTTATTTAGACTATCGTAAAAAAAAAACAAAAAAACCACATGAACTCCCTTTTTTGATGTGCGAAGTATTCTAACATTACTACTTTACTACTTTGCTGTGTGTTTTGTTAGGGCCTCTTCCTTTCTTCCATTTTTATCCCATGATATATATATAAAAAGAGAAAACCCTCCTCCTTTCTGTTTCTGTCGTTAACATTTGTGGTGTGTGCTATGCATTAATCCGTTGTAGGACCTGTTCTTGTTTAAACAAATCGCACCAACAATGTGACCGCGTTACGCCTAATTAACCGCCACGTGTCCGTGATTCTGCTGGCGCCGTCAGCGCTAAGATTTGCATGTTCTCCCTCCACAATCCTAGGTTTCTGTGCATTTTTTTGATGAATTGACGTGATTCTTGCATGCGACTGGTAGCCCAAGGCGGCCACGTGTCCAAAAGTGTGTGTGTCTCTCTCTCTCTGAGGATTTACGCTTATTGTGTCCCCCTCTTGTTTTCCAGACAACGGTTACTACCTGCCCTATTACAAGAGGGAACGCAATAAGCGGGGCACACAGATCACGGTCGGAATCCTGGAGAACCCAAACTACAAGAACATTCGCAAAAAGGACCCGGTCCTGCTGCTGCACTGGTGGAAGGAGATCATAGGAACTATTTTGCTTTGTATTACAGCGACCACCTACATTGTGCGCAGGTTGTTCCAGCCCAATGGTGCACGGGTAAGCAGCGCCACGGAATGTGTTGGCTTCATGTACCAATCTAGTAGATCTGTTTGCCGGTCGGCAGCCTGCCTACATACAGCTCCCTAAACGGTGCCGTTATGAAGCTCTCCTCAAGTGAGTGCAGGCAGTTTTTTTTTTGGCGGGGGGGGGTTTATCTCTAGAATCTAAGCTATAGCCAGAGTATATTTATTGGCACATTATTACTGTTAATTTATTTGATTTTAAAAGGTAGATATTCCTGTTGCGATCTTGAATGAACGCCTGCTATTGTTTTTTTTGTTTTTGTGGTAATCCCCCATTATTTTAGTTTTTGCGTGACTTGGCAATACTGAGATATAAGTAATAAGTCTCTCCAATGTTCTATTTTAGAAGAGGAAAGAATCCGAGACACAATGTCAGACTGACAATAAATATGACTCCAGCGGTGAAGACGGTAACGATAATTGGAATGACTTCAAGAACTGCGGCTACGTCTCCCGGTAAGAGCGGTCTTTATGCAAAGGCCAAACCTGGCCACTTTGTGAAAACAAAAACGTGTTGGAGAAGAGCGAACCATGAAATCTCCGGAATAAGACTAAGATATAAGTTTACGCTCCTTTTTTGTAGGACAGATGACGTTCTTGTATAAAATACGCACCAACCGGATCAGATCACTGGCCGACCGGTGACACCGATCAGTGACCTAAAGAGTCAACAATTCTAAAAATATTGTAAAAGAGTGTAACCGTATGTATGTGACAAATTTAGGCCAATGCCATTGGTGAATCTGATCCATCACCTAAAACGTCAGTAATTAAAGATGAGATACTAACTCATTATGTAATAAGAATGTAAATTTTATATATATATATACCGGATTTGCTTGATTATATGCTCTGAAAAATACTCATCGTCTTGTATTTGAGATCGTCTTCTAATCAGACCTTTAAATAGAGGTCTGACTACATGACTAAGAACTTGTGCCTAGTATAGCCGGGATTGTACGGTACGCGAAGTCCTGTTAATATTGGCGTTCCTTGCGTACTTGGTGCTGCGCGGGGCTTTTATGTTCTTTTCACCTCTGGAGGGGGGGGTGGTTGTGGTTTTTTTTTTTGGGGGTTTTTGGTCGGCAGTGATCGTACATATTATTAAATTATTTATTCGCATTGCTTTTATCGCATTGACCCGTTTACCTTTGTTTGACTTTATTAGGTACCTTACGGATTTTGAGCCTATTCAGTGTTTGGGGCGCGGAGGGTTCGGGGTGGTGTTTGAAGCCAGGAACAAAGTAGACGACTGCAACTACGCTATAAAAAGAATCCGCCTGCCCAACAGGTAGACGTCTAATAACAAAATCTCGCCTCTGTGGTTTTCATGCGGTCCCGGCCCTCGTGTTTGTACGCTGCTGCTATTCAGTATAGCTAAATGAAGAACGGCGGAAACGACATTACGTGGAAAGAGGAACTTTGTTGGAAAATGTTTGTTTAGGGACCATTATCTGAGCATTTATGACGTTTGCCCGTTTATGACTAGGATGTTTAAGTGGATCCTTAAGAGTAACTTGGCAAAAAATAGGGATCCCTTTGATATGGGAGGAAGCAAACAGATCTGCAAAATACGATTGGCTCTAAAGCATGAAACTTCATCCCAAGAGTGAATATGATGGGCTGCTGCTGACAATGCTGTCGGTAGAATAAACGATGTAGACTTGAGTACAGTTGGTATTATATGGGTGGCAATTTGTAGCCCGCTTTGGTGTTTGGTAAACATGGGCTTGTTGAACTTTATTTTTTTTTTCCTGTAGGGATCTGGCGCGTGAGAAAGTAATGCGTGAAGTTAAAGCTTTAGCTAAACTGGAGCATCCTGGCATCGTCCGCTACTTCAATGCGTGGCTGGAAGCTCCCCCTGAACTGTGGCAAGAAAAAATGGACGAGCTGTGGCTGAAGGATGGAAGGTACGGGTTCTGTAAAGAACTTTATTATTTTTTTGTGAAAATGTTACAATTAGGACTTTGTTAATAGTCTCTACCTTGCTACAAAGATACACTAGAGTTCAAAAGTTTCGGGTTACTTTAAACTCGGGGTGGGGGGGCAAATTTTTGTCCATTAAAATAACATCAAACTGGTCAGAAATACTGTGTAGACGTTAATGTTGTAAAAGACTATTGTAGCGGAAAACTGCTTTTTTTAAAATGGAATATCTAGGCGTACAGAGGCCCTTTATCACTCCTGTGTTCCAATGGCCCTTTATCACTCCCATCACTCCTGGTGCCTGTTCCAATGGCCCTTATCACTCCCATCACTCCTGTGTTCCAATGGCCCTTTATCACTCCCATCACTCCTGTGATCCAATGGCCCTTTATCACTCCCATCACTCCTGTATCTGCTAATCTCCGTTTTAAGTTTAAAAGGCTAATTGCCCAATTAGAAAGTTTTTAACAGTAGTATGTGTGTCTGGGTTTATGTCTGCGTAGTATACCTCCCACCCATGTTTCTTAGTTGCTAAGGAACTTTAATTAATACTAAAGTCTATACTGAATGGTTGTCCGTTTTTAGTATATAATGTATTTGGTTACTTTTAATTGGCTGCTTCTTATACTTTCTTTTGCTTCTCTTAGCACGGATTGGCCGTTAAGTTCCCCGACGCCTCTGGAATGTCTTTCTGTCCGAGTCCGTAGCACAGATCCGTACTCCATGAAGGAGCAGGTTGAAGTGATAACGCCGTCGTCGGAAAGTGTGAGCTCCCTCTCCGCCGGATTTCTAGCCGCACCCCCCGGAGTGCACGAGAGGCACCCACCTCTGCGCAGGTTTTCTACACCCGGAGACTTGAACCGGTCGGAAAACATCGCTGTAAACCTACAGGACAGCTTTCTCACCGACTGCGACGTGGAGCCCGGTGACCTGGATGACGACGATCTGGGCATTTATTACGACTACTGCCCTCGCTCAGCCTTGGATGTAGGAACGCACGAGCGAACTTCCTCGTCGATAGTGTTTGAAGACTCTGGCTGCGATAACGCATCCAATAACGTAGATAACAAAACGGACGTGTCGGTTCTCCTAACCAACGGTGAGTTTTCCGGTAGAGAAACCGGCACGAAAGACTCGAGCGGAAGCAAACCCACTTCGGCGAGCACTTTATCCATCTCTCCTCCGAGGCCGAAAACCTTGAATCTGGATCTCACGAAAAACACGGCCGAAAGGGTTAAACCCAGCTCCCCAAAGGTGTATCTGTACATCCAGATGCAGCTCTGCCGCAAGGAGAACCTCAAAGACTGGATGAGCGCCCGCTCCACGCTGGAGGAGCGGCCGCGAGCAGAGAGCCTGCGTATATTTCTGCAGATCGCGGAGGCTGTGGAGTTCCTACATAGCAAAGGTCTAATGCACAGAGATCTGAAGGTGCGACGCGGGTTTTATATCTCATCGCTTTTTATTTATTACACGCACCGACTATGAAAAGGCGACGTATTCTATTTGTAAACGCGCCCCCTGCCGTTCCTGTACGAGCTGCAGATATTTGCCGTTCAGGATCGCTGATACGATGAAATATCAAGGTTTCTCACGTATCCCTTAGTAGGCCTTGTTAGCCCCCCTGTCACATAAGGGTGTCTTCTGTGATATATACACAAACGCAGTATATTGGTGATTTTAAAAGAAATTAAGTGGAGTCGGGTTCTCGGTAGGCTTGGACTGACGGGCACGTTTTGGAACGTTTTGTTTACCGCTTTATTCTGTCCCAGTCTACGTTGCTGTGTCTAAAAACCACAGCAGTTCCTGCTTTTGCAAAAGATCTCCCCAATTTACGCCCGGCTCAGGTTGATCGCAGTAAGAAGAGAGAGAAAATTGGTTCCCATTTCCAAAAAACAGTGTTAATTTTTAATAGCTATTCATAGCTATATGAGACACATGTCCTCACGTGACCCTGAAATGAGGGGTACAGTCTGGTAACCCTAATAATAAAAAAATAAACTTTTTGACCCTCCAGAACTATGTATAGTTAGATGAAATATTAAGGGACTAATCTCCAGTATGCAGGGGCTAAGCGAATAAACCCCTTTTTCTTTCTGTGGCACCTCATCAGTTCCTACGTTCACATTGCATGCAACCAAGTCACACACAATAAATTGATTAGCTGTGTGTATATATATGTGTGTGTGTGTATGTATATATATATATTATATATATATATATATATATAGTATAGCCAGCATTTTTATTTTTCTTTCCTCTTCCTAACCTATTTTTTTTTTTTTTTTTTTATTTATTGATTTTCTTCTTTAGCCTTCCAATATATTTTTTACTATAGACGATGTGGTAAAAGTAGGAGATTTTGGGTTGGTCACGGAAATGGACCAAGAAGATGACGAAGCTGTCCTGACCCCGATGCCGGCGTATGCCAGACATACTGGCCAGGTGGGAACGAAGCTCTACATGAGCCCAGAGCAGGTAAGCGTTTTCTGGAGAGACTTTGTTTTCTTTTATTTAAATATTTAATGGGTATATTGTTTTGAGCTTTTCTTTTTCGTTTTTTGTTTGCAGATCTATAGCCAAAGTTACTCGCACAAAGTGGATATCTTCTCCCTGGGGCTAATCCTTTTTGAGCTGTTGTATCCGTTTAGCACGCAGATGGAGCGGGTCAGAGTAAGTCTTATGGCTTGCGTGATGTTTCACGACATGGTTATAACTTTCACAACCAAATTTATTTATTTTTTATTTTCTTTTCCCCTGGAAATTGTGTGAAGCAAAAGATTTCTGTTCTATTTTATTCCCTTAACTGAAACATGCGCAGAAATCCGTTCTCCCTCAGGGTAATGTCAAAACAAGTTTTAAAAGATGGTAAAGCCTCACTTATTCCCAGCATATGTGCGGTTACCGGTCGTATCCGGGTAGCTCGATCGTAGGAGAGACTGTTAATCCGTTCTGTGAAGGGGGGGGGGGGGGGTGCAAGTCTAACCTTACTGGATTTTGCTGCCAATAACCTATGTGATTCCGGTTTAGTACCAGTAAGGAACGCTGTATTAGTATGAGTGTCTGCATGCGTGCAAGTCGGCCTTTGCAGAGCCCACAAAGTGACTTCCTTTTCTTTTCACGTTAATAGCCTTAGTGTTAACACGTTGCGTGCGGTACGGCTATGTGCGATGCCCAACTTTTCTTACATTTTTTTTTTTAAATAACCAACTTGATTGCAATACAACTTTCTTTCTGTTTTTCCTGCTGCAGATATTAACAGAATTGCGAGATCTGAAGTTTCCGCCGCTTTTCACACAGAAGTTTGCCCAGGAGGTAAATACTCATCTGTCTATTAAGTAAAAGAAATGGATCTTTGGATAGCCTTTTGGTGCGATTGTTACTCTAAAGGGACGGTTTTAATGTCCCTGACGGCCCCTTTGAAGAGGAATGCTTATTAACATACTCTGGGCGACCCAAATGTCCACCGCCAAACCGATCAGCAATCTCTTCCTAAGCATAATCCGTGTTATCCCAAAGTTTACTGCGAGTAAGAAACAGTCTTGTCACTAAGGGGTTAAGTAAACCAAGGTTAAAAACGCCGCTTTGTAATGAATCTTCAGGGGGGACGCTGAATAAAATGCAAAAAAAAAAACATCTCTGCGTTCATCTTAATGGTAACTTTTATTATTATTAACCTAGGAAAATATGGTCCTCCATATGCTGTCCCATAACCCAAGCGAAAGACCCGAAGCGGAAGAAATTATTGAAAATCCCTTGTTTGAAAGCGTCTCGCTTCCCGGCAAACTGACTCTCCGACAGCGTTCCCGGACTCTCAGCATGTCCGGCTTAAAGCATTTAAAACATTCCAGCAGCAAATGAGCGCGGCGCAAAGACACTCGATCCTTCCGCGTTCGGTGGGATTTTTATACACGACTGGAACTTGGATCCGTCGTCCTCGGATTTCTACTCGTTTGTATCCTCCGTATCTGTTCAGCCCCGAATCATTCATTAAGTCTCTCCTTCACATCGGTTCCACTCCGTGATCATGGCTGCTTCTTCGCCATCTTACGCCGAGGACGCTTGGCTCCTGTTCTAAACGTTAACAGAACCTGGAAACCTTCTAAAGATGTGTATTTCAGAAAAAAAAAAAACATATTTTAGCAGGGGGTCATTTAAAATGGGCTCGCGTTTTATTATCTCCGGTGCACACTGGGCGCCGCCGTTAAATCCGAACGTTTCTTTTATCTAGCCGGTTGGCAGTAATAATGGCCGTTTTGCCTTCTTTTGTAAGTTTTTTTTTTTTTTACATGAAGTAAAGCACAGATTTTTTGAAATGACAAATAACCCAAATATTTTTCTAGATCTCCAGGCATACTAAACTACCACATGCTGTGCCTTGAAAACAAAAATAACAAGATAAACCCTCGGGACGCATCGGATAATTCTCCTGATTTTTAATTTCATTTTTTTTTGTTTTTATTCCTTTAAAATGCTGCTCTGATTTGTCAAACCTAAACTACAAATCTCATTCCGAACACTTTTTTTTATTTGTGCCTTGTTGGTTAAGCACTTTAGCTCCGTTACCCTTTAGCTTCTAGAGCCTTCAGCATTGCGGTTTAACCGGAACCCAGCAGCTCCATCTTATTCTGGTTTTAGGTGACGCTTTTTATTGCAGCTTCTTAACCGTATCCATGTTGTCGCTGTCCGGTATCGTCCAAAGCAAATATCTAGAGCTGATTTTTAATTTGTGTCGCTAATTGTCATCCAGTCATCGATTTATTTGCAATCATATTAACTCGATACGCATTTAGTTACGTATTTTTACTCCTTTTGGAGCGCATTACGTTTATCTTTCTTAAAATGTTGAAATTCCTGGAAGTTTATGGTACTTTTTCCCCCCCTTTTCTCTCGTTTATTTTAAACCTTTGAATTTAAACTTTTTTTTTTTTTATCTATTGTCCCGGTCTGCGAATTTGTAAACACTTTACCAGCTTACACATCGACTATGCGGTTAAACTGTTCTGTATATATGTTATGTGTTTCTTTTTTATTTATAAAACAAAGTCAATCCGTTTGGGTTGGTGCTGTACAGAGCACTTATTGCAATATGAGAATTTAAGTGCATTAAATATTGTGACTTTTTTCAAGTCTGAATCGTTTAATAAACATTTTTTATTTATTTTTGTGTGATTTTTCTGTTAAAGGGGTCAGTGCTGCATCCATGAGACTTGATGATCCTCTTCCAAACAAGTTTCTGTACTTGTTTGGAAGATGGATGTTTAAATATTGACTCGTCACCTAAAGATCCGTTTTGTTCCTAAATTGGGTGTTCGTATTCATTTCAAGGACCAATGTCAATAAGACCGTCCAAGGCTGTGTGGTCGGTTGCCCTGGCCCAAGACAGGATGCCTCATTGCCATTGTAGGTGATCAGCACTCTCTAATGCCACTAGTCAGTGGGCAGGTTAAAGGGAAGATCACGGATCTCCCGGACCAGCCCATTAACGCCATGTAGACCTGTGCCAAGTCCTCCATAGCTTACTAGGAAGGACGGCAGAGGGGCGGTAGGCAGCGCTTCCTTGGTTTACACCTAGGGAATCGCAGATGGTAAATATGTCAGAGTGGGGTTTTCCTGCCACATTTGAGACCTTTATACCCCAATATGATGGAGTCTGGCAGGCACGATTACATCTTGGTGGCTGCGAAGGCTCTGGTACTGAATTAAGAAAACTGATAAGCCTGTGATTACTGTCTAAGACATAAAAGTGGAAGAAAATCCCAGAGAAGCTTGTTTTCAACTATGATTTAAATAGAAGCCCTTTTGTGTCACTCATTGGCTACTTGGAACCACCAATCAGTGTCGTGAATTGTGAGATCGCATTGTACTACAATATGCATTCTTTTAAGTGGGGTTGTCACAGATGTTAAAGGGTCCCTTTAGGTTCCCTAGGCCAACTTTATCAATAAAAGTAATTTTGAATGAAAAATTATACTCATTGAGCATTTACCAAATATGGTAAATATTTCCCGTTCTGAGGGTTTTTTTTTTTTTGGCTGGGTTTTATCTATAAATTAAACGAAACAAAAACAGGCCGTGTAACCTTCAGTTCCATAGAAACGTAGACTTTGATGGCAGATAAGAACCATTTGGCCACTTAGTCTGCCTGTGTTTTCCTGATTTAAAGACACAGACCTTAATCGGTCCTTGATTTCTTCTTAGATTCAGGAACCATATGCCTATCACATGTATGATTAAATACTCTGACTGTATTAGCCTTTTACCATTCTACTGGGAGCCTGTTCCACTTATCCACCTCCCTCTCAGCAAAGTTCCCCTTTAAGAAGGTTTTCTGAGTTGATTCCTGTAGAGGGCAGCAGATACACATATATTGTACCTAAAGATTCAGGGGAAAAATACTGACTTCATAGTATGTTATTATGTTAATAACGAATATATGTTGGGGAAAAAACATGTCCATCAAATAGAATTAAGCCTCGTGTGAGTGCCGATAATTATTGCTGGAAAAATTATAGCAGCGCGTAGGAACTAAAAATAAGTAAATTCAATTATATCTTAATTTTCTATACACAATGTATTTTATTAATCAGATACTTTGCAACCAGTGCCAATTCTACACCAAGTGGCACAAATACCCCCCCCCTTCTTTTACATAGATGGCAATATTTTTAAAGCCTACCAGGATCGAGCAGTGAAGAATAATGAGTAGGGTGGCGAGCAATTATTTGTTATGCGGGGGCAGTTGAGCCAGGTACACAGGATACATCACACCCAGGCACCGGGAATAATTGCCCCGCTCCTACTCTGTACAGCCACTTCGCCACTCTGCATCTCACACTGCACACCTCTTCCCCAACTCATATGCAAACACACACACAGACGGTCTAACACCATACACTCACACTCAAACAATACGCTGACTAGCTGGTTGTGGACACTCCACCCAGTCTAATACTGTATACTGACACACACACACTCACTCTAACATCATACACTCTCTAACATTTTAAATTGACACAATCACTCGTACACTGACACACCACTGACACACCACTCTTAGATGAACTCACACTCGCTCGTTCACTCTAACACCCAACCCAGTTTAACATATCCTGGTGCTTGGCTTCAATCACAGGCACACAGTGCGAGGGAGCACTCAGGCAGAGGTCTGAAGGAACAGACTTCGTACTTCCTTAATTTTGGGTTGGTTAGGAGATCCGTCTTCTGCCCAACCAACTCTGCTCCTCGGGCCGATGATGTTGTCTGAGCCAGAGGTTTGAAGCCTGTAAATTGCTATACTGCATGAGAGAAATTAGGACGGAAGATCAAAAACCGGGTGTGTTTAAGTGGTAGTTGTTGGGGTGTCATAAGCACCATCCTTTTGTTTACTCCCACAGTGCCCCTAAACACATGCCTAGTCTGCCAAATGTAAAACAATGTATAGTCTTGCAGAAGATAAACATGCCGGAAGTTCTCTTGAGGGAGAGTGGCCCAGAGAGCGGTGGGACTGGCCACGCAAGGGTCAGGGCGAGCCACATAAGGGCCAGGGCTGATATTTATAAGGGTGGGACTAGCCCCAGATAGCTTATGGAGGTGGAAAGCGACTAGGACAGAGGGGACCTAAACACAGCTTACATGACCAAGACACAGAACATGGTGACCCGGAAAACCAGATAACTGGAGAAGAAGTGATCCATCCTGGAGACTCCAGGCAAAACCTCCATGTTAGAGGTCACCTGAGCTCCTAGTTTTTTTCTCTTAGTTGAAATGCTCAATTTTCATGCTGTTGGCAACCAGTACTGAACATTGGCTATCAGAGATTTCATTGCTTTAGGGCTTCCTCCTGTTCCAACTTGCAAAACTTTGGGGACTACCCTCAACGACTAGCCTCCTAAAGCCCCGTGAAGTGGCAAGTGATAACGTCTGTTTATACGATTCTGTTCTTTTTCTTTGATAACTTGTCTGTTTTATAACAAAGAAATAAAACCAGTAAGACTGTGAACTTAAAAATAATAGAGACTCGTGTTCACCTGTGTGGAATTAAGTATGCTTGCTGACGTATTAATTATTATAAATGGAGTTAAACGAGTTCTGATACTACTATTTGCACAAATGAATCTGTAAAAAAACGTTCATGACCGTAGGCACTGTCATTAATTAAGCACTAATTAAGCTCTTTATTAAGAGAGTCTGATGATAAAACCCGATAATTACTTTTTATCAGACAATATGTGGCAGTAAAATGAAACATACTTGTCAAGCCTAATTTGCCATTCATTTACTTCTTTTACCAATGTGTGTGAATGTTTCATTGAATGGTAACTTGCCTATGTAAGGGAGACTCCAGCCGGGGCTATAAAAAGAATGAATATTTTAGAGCTTCTTGATCCAAAGAGAAATCCGATTGCCTTTTGGGGTCAAGAAGGAATTTTTTCCAGGTGATGGCAGAATTCGAAGTAGCTTAATTAGGGTTTTTTTTGCTTTCTTTTGGATCAAGAATAGGAAGGTTAGGTAGAAGGGTCGGACTTGATGGACTTTTTTGAGCCTTATGTACTATCAAACTATCATATGCACTTAAAATGCTCTGTAAATTATCTCCATATGCGTTTCCCCTTTTCCCAGCTATTTGGCATCCAGGAGATCTCTGGCCCGTGTTTAATTTCTGGGCAGGGGAAGTGGCATTTTGCCACACCTAAGACCCAACTACCTCTGCCCCGGGACGTCCAGTCTAACAGACTTTCCTGGCTTCTATATGGAGCAAGAGAGGAAGCACTCCCGGCCTAGCACACCATCAGGTATAATTTCCGTGCCCAGCAAACCATCATAAAATATTTTACATTCAGGAATGCAATCTATGATAAATCAGCAAGTTCTCTGGGATTGGGAATGTAACTGCAATGGCCCCAAGTAGACTCTTCCTAAGTGGTCAGATAAGAGTGACACTGGGTTATCCATCCATCCTGGCCCTGCATGACTTCCTCCATCTACTCACCTGGCCATCTACATTCATCTCCACCATATCAGATCTCCTGCTTTAACCTCTTGTCTGTTACCTGGGATGTCTCTATAGCGCCTCTCAACATACCCTGTTGATTTCAAAGGGTTAACTTTGGTGCCCTCTCGTTTGGCCTAATTATAATTGTTCAGACAAGGTGTGAAACATCTGCGTCCTATATGCAATCACCTTATCTGACCACCTGTGAGCTTTCCCTATAAATTCCTAGATTCCTCGCTTGGAAATGTAGCTTGCAGAGGCTTCGTCACAAGTGGACTCCTCATAAGTGGACAATTAAGAATTACACTTGAGGGGAAGCTGCAGGGATTGCAATATTATCTCCTCCAGCAATCAACAGCCATCATCCTAATCAAATAATCTGAAGGACCAACGACCTCTACGGATCACCCGGACTCAACTCATCCACATCCATGCCGTTCTCTCCTACGGTTTCACTTCCCCTCAACAACTGACTAGATTGCAAACTCCAAGAGCAGGGCCCTCTTCTCCTTTTCTACCAGTTTGGAAACTGCTGGCGCTATATAAATAAATGTAATGCAGTGGGCCAGGAAGTGCCATTCCCCCACCCCTGCTTATATATGCTTGTTTGACTTAGCCACTAGTAAAGGTTTCCCATCAGACATAACCTTGTGCTGAACCGTTTTCTGGACACTCTCTAGGGGGTTGTGTCAGAGGGTCTGGTGTGTGGTCAGTGATGTGGTCATCCACATCAATGTCTTTCCTCCCAGCGCATGTTTTTTGCAGTGTTTCAAGGCCCTGCTAGGTGCAGCAATCAGCTGTTTTCACTTATCCAAAGGTTACCAAGTGTCATGACTGCCGTGAGTGAAAAAAACTAGCAAAAATGTGAGCCTCAAGATGGGCAGACAGGGACTTTGATGATGGCGGCAGTGCCTCTAGCTGCGCATCACTGGTCACCATGCTTCCCGACGGGACCGCTCAGAAGACGGCCGTGGGGTAGGTTCTCGCTGCACAGAGACCTTGTTACGGCTGGTTACGGGTCTCTGCAGGTTGACACCAAGTCCCGCTCTGTGGAATATTAGCGATTTAGACGATTTAGGATATAGACGATTTCTGTGACCGAGATTCAGAAGCACAAAATTATTTTTTTTATCCAGAAGAAATAGCAGTTTTAACTCAATTTAGGCTTAACAAAGAAATATACTTCTAGTCATTGAAGGCCAGAGGAAAAAAGGAAAATCAATGCAAATGTGTTCAAAAACAAAAAGAATCTAATGTACTGGGAAAAAAAGATTGTTCCACAAAACGAAAAGATAAAAGCAACTACAGAGTTAGAATGTTAGTAGGCAACACATTGTCCAAGTGCTCTTGAGGAGGCACTGCCCGGTTCTTAGGTCCCAAACCTCTCTGCCCGTCTATGCTCCCCTAATGTCCCCTTTTTGTAGGCGCTCAGAATATTTGTTGGGTATGAGTATATCCCGGTGTTCTACAGTCTTAAAATTCACATTAATTTGTAAAGAAACAGCAGAAAACATACATTTTAAATGGCCAAAGAGGGGCAACAGTAGTTTGCTGTTTGAGGTGTGATGAGAGGGCAGATCTTTTTGAAGACTTTTTGTTTTTACCAAGTATGGCTTCTAGAAGAAGAAAAAGGTAATTCGTTTAGTTTATAAATACATTTCCTACTGTATAGATGCAAATTATTATAGGTTTTAGAACCCTGTGATACACTCATACCTAGAAGAACATTCTGAGCTAGGAAATGGGGACATCGGGGAAGGAAAGCGACAGATGGAATGGTGTCTCAAAGAGGCAATCTTCCTCCTAACAAGTGCCAAATCCCGCTTCCCCAGCTGAGGAAGCAGGGCTTCGTTGAGCATTCAGGAAGGTCTAATGAGACCTCTCATGGTCATGAGCACATAGTGATTGCATTGATTTTAAAACAGCAGACCATGTAGGAAATGTTGGTCTTCAACTCTGGAGCTGCAGCTTCTCCTGAAGATAAGTGATGTTATTTGCAGAATTAATGTTTTTTGGAGGATCCTGCCTTTACTGTATGTTATCATTTTAAAGCATGCATCATAAGCCTTCACAATTGAAGAAACGTGTCAAAAAGCAAGAACCAAGAGTTGCTGCACACCAAACTCTCTAGATTCCTTTTTGTTTTGTTCTTTGCAAGTTTTAACATGGAAAAAAATGCATATTAATGAATTCACACTTCAGAGGGAACAGGAAACCCCCGTGGATTCCTGAAGCACATTTCTCCCACCATGTTGGTAACGTCTCAGCTTCAAGCTTCTACCTTATTTAGAGACTCGGCAGGAGTTTCAATAAAAAAAGGACAAAAAGAACTGTAATTATATTCATATGAACATATAAGATGTAGCCAGAGTGTCGAAAAAGGCTTCATATTTCAATCTTTTCTTCTAGCCGATGATTATTATTATTATTTTTTTTTAAAAAACTAGTTTAAGGGTATAAGAATGTACATTTTATTTATGTAATAGCTTTTTCATTGAGTGCAATGGTATTAAAGTCCCAATTAAAAAAAAAAACAATTAAAACATGTTCTCTTAGAGAATAAAACACAATGCTGCATATTGCCTCGTCAGCACCTCTATAGTCTGGCCGTGTGATTAAGACTGAGCAATTCTATTGAATTCTATTTTCTTGGTTTTTTTACAATATTTTTGAAAACTTATTTTTAATCTGATAATAAAAATGGTGGTAAAGATGATTCCCCTTTAAGGAACATTGTAGAAATATATATTTTATGACCTTCAAATGCATTTAAATTTGGTCTATTACATTTTAGTGTCAGCTCGGACACTAGCAACGCCATCCATCTATATAGCCGGTTCTGCTAGAAATTGCTCTGTCGGGATGAATTTCAAACTAGCATACGAATAGTTAAATAAAATCCCCAAAAAAGATTATTGCACGCCACTGGATGGCAATATGATTAAGTAAAACTGTCCTGCCATGGTTGACATCAGTGGTTTTCACGGCTTTTGTATTAAGAATTTGTTAGAAATGACTCAAAAAAATAGCATACTTACTAAACTTTTATAGCTGAGCTGAAAATGTTCACTATGCGTTATGAATGATAGATAAATGCGAGTTTCTTTTCCAAAAAAAAGGAACAAATTGGTTCTACATAATGCAAACTCAGGTAAGAAATTGAAAAGAAATACCACCACTTTATCTATGGCTTACACAGGGTCGGTTTTGCATGAGAACCTAACCAAGACTGGTAGGTTAGTGATTTGTAGAGTTACAGAGTTTTAGTTTCTGGGAAAAACCCACAAACGCATGCTTTAGTGAATAAATTCTAACTTGCAGTGACCGGCTTTACTTCCAAAACTCTACTAAACTGTGGGAAAAAGTTGTAGAAGTACAACAAACACCCCAGAACTGTTGACACCATTTGGTACTATGTGCCATGTAGCTGTCTCCTGATTTTAATAACTAGCATTGTAAGGTAACTGCCCATAGGGCCACATTGCCTGGACTCTTGAAGATTTGTGCCTAGGGGCTGTGACCATGGTGATAGCTAAAACGCTTGGTTTAGTAGATAGGGATGAGGAGAGACAGGAAAGGAAAAACAAAAAACAGGAGATGGGCTACAAAGGAGAGAGAGGATATAAAGAGTAGAAAGAGAGCGAGGAGGGAGATGAGAAGAGGAGAAAATAGAGGGAGAATAGAGAGAAATGGGTGGAGGGAGAAATGAGGGAAAAGAGAAATGACAGGACAGAAAAGGAAAGAAGGAGAGATGAGAAAATCAGCTGAGAAAATACAAAAAGTGGAGTCGGGAAAGGAAGGAGAAAGATGGTCCTCTTTGCCCATTATATCGGTTCTCCTTGTTCTGTCTGTCCTGGTTTTGTCATACCCTATCAACGTATGTACTGTAAAAAGCCCTGCGTAAATTGCTGGCGCTATAAAAGCTAAAGATAATAATGATAAATAAAACTAGACAGACAAGACGGAAAATAAGGTAGAAAACAGAAGAGGGAAGAAGGGCAAAAATAAGAAAGAATAGAGAAGGGGAGACAGATGATAGAAAGAGGAAAGAAAGAAAGAAAGAAAGGAAGGAGAAAGAAGAGGGAAAAAGAAAGATAAGAGAGAAATGTGATTCGAGAGAAAAAAGAGAGAAAAGAAAGAAAAAGAGAAAAGGAGGGGGAATAAAATGAAATGAGGGAAGATCAGATCTAAAAGTAGGCCTAGGACGCCATGTCCAGCGGGGTCAACCAGTACAGCGTGAGGTATCTGCGCCGCTTGTCTTCAAAAGGCGTCATAGCCAGAGCTATGCAGAGAGGCATGCACAGAGCCGGCCGGGTCAGACCACGGGCAGCACCCCTGACTAAGTATCTCGGGCCAGCCTAAGGTTTCTAGCTCCTTAGACGTTTCCAGGTCCCACTTGTTGGTTCACATAGTAAATGAATTAGAGCCACCTACTAGGTTAAATTCCTAAGCAGACACCAGCAGTCTGTTGGTTTTGTAGGGCCATGCACAGCCACCTGTGTACCTCTGTACCTGTGTACCTATGGGTACTTGTACCTGTGTACCTGTGTACCTATGGGTGCTTAGACACAGCCATGGGGTTCCTCATAGAAATGCTATGTTACAGGGCTGAGTTTTCATGTTATATAAAATACTGTTTCTCGAAATATACAGAAATTAAATGTGAAGCTTTACTAATCCATTAATTTCCAAGTTACAACTTGTTTTTCCCTTTGTTAATAAAGGATAAAACCAATTACAGTGTTTACCATCTTGGATGGATGACTGATCATTCTAGTTACACTTCACATGTATTCTTCACACTTGAAGATATACATGGCTAAATATCAATCATTAAAACGGGGGCTGAAAAACAGGAATTTAAAATGGATGTATTAAAATCCCTCTAGGGTGAAGATAAATGAAATTTGTTTTATTCAAAGAAAGACAAGCATGCCTAGGATGGTTTCTTTTCCTCCACCTGATATATCCCCCCACACCAAACCTCAATTCCTAGTATATATATATATATATATATATATATATATACCTCTCAGTAACTTCATCATCATATCCAATATATTAAATATATGAATTATCCCTGTATGGATAATTTATGTCTTTTCGGTACCTTGCAATGCGAAATATTACGGCTACCGTATATCAGATTTAAAGGTTTTAATTGTTGCACTGAATGACGAAAGAGTCAAAGTGATCATTTTAATAAACTGAAACAGAAAGGAATGAAGGGATTTTAATCAAAAAATGTACTTAGAGATGAGATTCTCAGGAGAAGGAGGGTGAAATGTGCCCTGATGTCCGTGCCTTCTAGAAGCTCAGAATGTTTGCTGGATATCAGAGAATCAGAGTGTTCTACAAGTGTTCTACAAGTCCCCCGCATATAGAAAGAGCAGGGATCACACTAATGAATTCATTTGATTAAATTCAATACATTATTAATAAGTCGCCTGCAATTTATATTTAATCTCAATATCCAAATATAGTGATTTTAAGAAGCTTTTTTTCAGTTTTTATAGCAACAAGATATCAGTGCCAGATAAAATTATGCACAAGGTCCAGAAAAATTTTGGACACATTTTTAGTTTCGCTTTACGAAGTTTGTTTTCTGCCCTTTCATTTGCTCCCCGTCTCTTGCTGCTCACTTTCCTTCTCTAGGCGTTTTCTTATCTCCTCTGATTTCTTGGCAGATGCAGGGACCATGCTGGTATGGAGCGGGGAGGAGGGAGGTTCAGTATGTGAGACAGTGTCCTGCTGCATAGAAAAGGTGAAAAAAGTGAGGGGCATGTAGAGCACACACAGTGCCGGAAATAGAAGATGCTCTAAATTATAACATACTCCTTGCTTGTCTGTAGAGTTTTCCTTACAGACACTGAAATGGTTAATTCTTGGTAATTGCTCATCAGAGAGTTTAAGCCTGTATGACCCCAGATACTGCAATCGGAGGGAGAGATTGTTCATCCAAAGCAGGCCAACAAATGAATGAATGTAACAAAATCTCTGCGTTTTTGTTAGTTAAGCCAGGGATCTGAATGTTGTTTCTATTCGTTCATTTAGTAAAGTGTGAAATCCAATGGAACAGCACTTTATAAAAATAATTTCAAGATTATTAAGACATAAAAAAGGAAACATTTTCGCAACTCATTAGGTTCAACGTGTATCATGTAAACGACTTGGTATCCTTAAGTTTGTGAGTATAACCGACAGACTGATTTTTATTTTTTTTTGCAGTATTTCCAACATTAAAGTGCGTCTTTGACGACAGTGTGTGACACTCTACACAATGTATTTCTTTGGGAAGCAAGAAACCTAAATACAAAAATCTAAAAAACCATTGTGGGTACATATTGACAGCTACTGTGAATAACAAAAACGAGTGTGGGTGGACAGTCGCTGAGAGTATTGGGAATTTTTGAGGTACTCCAAGGTAACAGAAGTTCCTTAACAAAAGTATTATATGAGCCGTACATTTTATCTCGTGTTAGTTTTTCCCATAAAGAACAGCCACAGAGAAAAAAAAACCTCTTGGATTAGGACTTGGTACCCTAATACACCTTGATAATTTATAAAGTCAAGATGATACTTTTCTGTTAAGCTTATCACAGAGGACATGAGAAGAGGGTTTTTTTTGTGTTGATAAGAGGGGAAGTACCCCTCACGAAAACCAGGCGTTTCAGAGACAGCTGAAAACTTCTACTCCTTAAGTCAAGGGAAGAATTAAGCCATGCTTTATACAGGGTCAGATCAGCTCTTCTTGTAGGAGAACCTCATGATGGCTGGCCCTTCACAATGAGTAGTCAAGTTAGGGAGTTGTAATGAGATGGAACTGTCCAGCAAACCGTTGAGTGATTACAAACCTCTGATTGCAGACCATGATATCCCAATAGAACACTATGGATATGTGCCTGGACTCAAAATAACTGAATATAGTTAATAACGGGAGAGAACCTTTTAGATCTTAACCCATTTTAGATGCCATTCCATTGTTTTTGTACTTGATTTCTATTGTCATTCTTAATTTAGAATTATTATCAGATTGGGTTATATAGCAGCTTGTGAGAAGAGCAGAGACATTTTTGGGTTGAGCCAACAAAGCCACCTTTAAAAGACTACACTGAAGGCTACAGAATCAGGACCGTAGAGAGGGTCCAATGTCAAATGAAAATAAAGCCACTAAATAGATACAGTATGGTACAATATATTGTTTAATTTCAAACAAGTAATAGACGCATCGTTTGTGATGTTATCGTCATGGCTGCTTGCTTCTCTAGAGAGCCTCTTGACCGCCATCTTTGGCCACTCCATGACAAACTCAAGCCAGCACAATATGTTTAGGATTGCGTGTGAGTACCAGATTTACTAAAGTACTAAATTATATTTCCAAAACCATGTCCCAACAAAGAGGATTCTAGCTTTCATTACAGAGAAGGCAATTACATTTGATGACCTCTTTGATTTACGACCGAGAACGCGCCCAGCTGTTTTATTTCATTGCGCTGCTGACCCATAAAATTGGAAATGTGTGGTGGGTGGTTTGCTTTTAGCTCCCTTTCTGGAAACAGCACGAGATCCTGCTGTTTGTCACAGTGATTGGTAGTTAAATCATGTTTTTCTATTTGTTAGAGCTGTGAAATTGCCGCCGGTAGGAGTCATTGCTTTGTTGTGTTTTTTTTTTTTTCCGAAGGCTACATTGAACAAATCAATCTGTAATAAAGTTGAAGAACGTCTGTAGCACAATGAGTTGATTTGCATGCTGGGGGTTACAAAGAATATGAAAAGGTTCGTCAGAAATCATAGAAAACATTCACGTCTTATTGCGCAGGAGAACCGCCCGTCCATCGGGAAAAATATCTTAAAATATTTCTATTTTTTTGTGATTTTAATCTGAGGATTTCCTTATCGAGAGTGGAAGAAAGTAAAGGTTGGAACGAAGCAGAAAGCACTCGGTTCTTTGATTTGTTGTCTGTGTAAATCCGGCAAATATTGTCATTTTAGCACAAAGAAGTCCACTTTAAGTCTTCACGAGATATGAAACCAGATGTGCTCAGAACTTTGATCAGTAGTGAATTGTAGGTGTGCATTTCATAGCCTGTTTGCCTTTTAGAACACAGTTTGCCATCGGTAACTTAATGCTGTATTCCGGATCTTGGGCGGTCTTGGAAAAAGTTACTATCGAGACCATGTCCTCACCGATGTCCACCTGAGACCTCCAGCGTCTACAGATAAGCAACTTCTTCAGGGCCCTCTGGAAGTCCCTGTTTAGAAAAGCATACAGCATGGGGTTGATGGTGGAATTGCAGTAGCCCAGCCATGTAATAAACTTGAAAGCGTTGACTAGGACAGCGCTGGTGGAACTGGTTCCCTTTGCAGCAATCCATACATTTAGAACAAAGTAGGGTAACCAGCACATCACAAACACAGAAATGATGATACTCATAGTCCTCGTGGCTTTATTCTCCAGTTGCAAGTTATTTTGACGATTGCTGTTTGGATGGTAATGAAGGTCCAGCGTCTGAGAGACAATGCGGGTGGCTTTTAACCGAGAAGCCTTGTAGATGAAGAAGTACATGGTACACATGATCATAAATGGAATGTAGAAGGCCAGAGATGAGGCCACAATAGCAAAAGTCCAATTTGTTACAAATATACATTCTTTCCCGTCGTCAAAGTCTATACCAGGGATCTCGTTCCAGCCTTGCATGACGGGAAGGAAAGATATCAAGGAAGAATAAACCCAAATGGTCACAGTCATAAGGATACATCTGTAAATAAATCATAAATAAGCACATAATTAATATAACATAGAATATATATATATTATAATATATATATACTGTATACTTACACCTATTATTTAAGCAATATTTTAGTTCGGGTTACCTCTCCACATACATTTAGAACATTTTTAAAATTAAATATAATATAAACCGGTGCATGGGATCTGGACAAACATAATAAATGACCAGATTTTACAAATTACGCCCATTCTATTGTAAAAAAAAATGTTTTAAATTTTTATAAATAAAGAGAAACGTTATTATAAATTCCAATGTGTGTGGAATAGAATCAATGATTATATTATTTTGCTATATGCCTCTATGTAAACAGAAACGTGCTGACAAAGAGAGCTGGCAATCTTTCTTTGCCGTATACAATAAATTACAGGTCATACGGTTTCTTTTTCTTAGTAAATAAATTAATTAAAAAACACATTATTTACAGGACTGTTGGGACAAATAGCCCCATTGGATATAAATATATAAATGTTTTTTGCAATTACACTTTAAGATTGTTAATCATATTATTATTACTTAGTGTTTTATATAGCGCCATCAAATTCCGTAGCGCTGTACAATGGGTAGACCCGGAGATTGCTGGGTGACCACTGTTTGTCCGGTTCTCCGGGTCAAGACCCGAATCCTCTGGGTCGCGGGAGCGGGATCTTGACACGTCCCGCCCCCCGCCCATATTCCCTTTAAATGGGGGTGTTTCCCGAAGCTGTCACCTGGAACGCCCCCAACGGCAGCGGGAACTCCCATTAAGGTCAATGGGACCAACCAATGATGTCAGCGGAATCGCCCACCGACATCACAGGACCACCTGCTGACATCAGTGTGTAGTCCTGGTCGCGTCACGCAAGGGAAGGCTCCGGGTAGCTAGAGGCCAAAAGTTTCAGGCACTAATAAACAGGATCTGTAGGAAAAAAATATAATCATTTTTTTCTTGATAAATCATAATAACCCTTACGGGTACCCACCTGTGCCGTGACATCCTCTTGGAATAATGGTAAGGAGTCACCACGGAGCAGTATCTGTCCAAGCTAATGAAGCACAGGGTAACGATGGACGCTGTGCAGAACATGACGTCAAAAGAGATCCACACTTTGCAGAACTGCTTTCCGAAGAGCCACATGCCAGTCACTTCATAAATAATGCTGAAAAATAAAATACCGCCAACGATCAACGTATGCCGAACAACAGACATCAGCAGCCTGCAGATATACCGCAGCGTTATAAATGAGCAGGAGTAATAACACCGGATTATATATTATTTTATAGCAAGCCATGTCCACCTATTTCAGGGAAACCAAGTAAATGTTAGTGAATACGCGCTTATCAAGGAGCTTCGCGTGTCCGGATTACTAACTCACTTGTGAACAAAACCCTATGTAGGGGTTTAATAATTTCATATGAAATCAGTAATAACAGTAATGTGAGCGTTTAGAGCTGTTTAGCAGGTAAAATAAATGACCTTAGACGCAAATCAGAGGACACCGTGGTCTCCTGGTGGTTTGAATAGACTCTATAGTCAGGCAATTTACCAACTAAGCTATCAACATTCACTAGCATCAACATTTAGTGAATTTGGGTCACAGAGCCGATTGGGTCTCAGTTACCCCATAAAATTAGGTTACCGTTGCCCTATAAAACATGGGCATGTGCCGGTTGCCCAAATGCGTAAAACATGTGATTTTCAGCCACTGCTCCACCATCCGAGGTAGCTGCGCCCTGGCAAGTAGGGATCAAGGGCCAGTTGGGGAGATGCGCTGATCTCTCCTGACTGGCCCAGGGTGCTGTATAATCAATAAACGACTGTGCCGTTGCCCAGCCCTGCCCATTCCCGATGCTGACCCTGCCGCATCCCACCGTTGATCTCTGCCCACCATGTACACCCCTCAACACAGGTTTTTCCTGATTTGGAAAACTGAAGAGTCCCAGGTACATTGTACTGCATGCGAATTCCAGCATACATTATTTTTAATAGGAACTAGAGAGCAAGCGCGTGTGTGTGTGTGTGTGTGCGTGTGGTGTGTGTGCGTGTCTGTGTGTGTGCGCGTGTGTGCGTGTGTGTGTGCGGCAAAATACCCTTCAATCCATGAAAAATAGACTCCAATGTGCAATAAAAAAATTTAAACATTTAGGGACTGAGACGTTTCTTTAGGACAGATCGCATGTGTCTCGGGTAAGCTGATATCATTTTGCTGTATGGTTGCCCCCCAGCATGTATGAAGCCCCCCGCCTTTACTGCTATAGTTATTGGAGGCTGCAATCTACCTGCGTCCTTGTATGTTACGTTACTGTCCTTGAGTTCTGATTATAATTACCGCCTCCCCTCAGGCATCTACTCGCGAAAGACTACCTTCAATCATACCCTGACATATCTGTGTCTATATTTAGCTGCACTTATTATGTTTTATTCAGATGCACATTACATGGCGGTTAAAACATAATACAAACGAGAGGCTGCTATGGAGAAAAACAGAGCTACGTTACAGTAACCTACATCACGTAAACAATATAATAATAATAATAATAAAGAATTAACGAACATATAAAACAAGGCAGGGACGGCTTCCCATAAAATGGATTTTCCATCAGACAACCTATCCATGCGTGGAGGCAAAGGTTCTTCAGGACCAAACGAGGAAGGACAGAATACTGACCCCACTCGCTCCAACTTTTTCGCACTCACGCTTCACTAATGTTCCACCCCCCCCATTTACTGAACCCTAGTGCCATGTCCATCAGTGATCAGTGGCCCCCGGCAGCCAGAACTCCCCCTGGACACCGAAGTCATGGAGTCGACACCACAACTCTTACGCAAAGTCTTCACAACTTTTCCCATTGGGGAAAAGACCCTAATGAATCGAGAACTGTATGTGGTGGAACTAAAAAGAAATATATCCATGTGATAAAACTGGTTTTATCTGATATATAAACATAACTTTAATATTATTCATTGTATTTAATACTAAAACTCTTATTTTAAGGGATATTTTAATAAAGTAAATCGTCTGGTGGGGATCGTGGTAATGCTATTGTCTATGGGATCTTGAGGAACAATTAATAATATAATCAATGACCACATTTTATATGAAAATAATTGACCTTTTAGAATTAAGAAGGTTTTATGCGATCATTTGGTGGCCTCGTTGAAATTGGGAGCAGTAAGTTCCCTTTAAAGCACCAAACACGCTAAAATGTTTGACTGTATGGGGGGGCTGCAGGGGAGGAGGGTGCGCCCCTTTTTTACTTAAATTTCGACCAATCTAAAAAAAAGACGGGCATTTTGAATAATTCAATTGTCTATCCCAGGGGTAGGCAAACTTCGGCACTCCAGATGTTGTGAACTACATTTCCCTTGATGCTTTGCCAGCATTATGACCGTAAGAGCATTATGGGAGATGTAGTCCACAACATCGGGAGTGCCGAAGTTTGCCTACCCCTGGTCTATCCTAACGAGCGGGAACATTTGTGGACAGCGTGCCCTGGGTTAAATATATTTCAGGCTCTCCAAAGCCGTATCACTGGTATGATATCACAATTCGGCTGAATATTAGAGAGGAGACGCAGTGTGCACCTTGACGTGACCCTCTCCGGGTGTCAAGTTCCGCATACCGGACCCCGACGGAGTCACTCACCTGATCCAGCGACACGCCTCCTACTTTCTCCTCCGCATACAGCACCCACACATTCACACACACAAACATGCACACACACGCACACAAACACGCACACACACGCACACAAACACGCACACACACGCACACAGACACGCACACACACATACATTAAATCAGTTATAAAATTTGGTACAACTGAATTTTTCACGGATGCAGGGAATAAAACATGACATTTAGTTTGATCTTTGATTAAACAAATTGAAATCCTCTGTTCAGGAAGCTTATGTCGAAAGATTAAGGAGCCGCTTTGGACCTTTGTGTTGTTTCGGTATTAGTCACAGATCAATAGCGCATGCCGAGGAATATTAAAAAAATAAAAAATAAAAAAAACCTGTAACAATAAACGCTTCTGGCATTCGATAGAACATAGCATCGGAGGTCGTACTTAGAAAGCAATAAACCAGATGTTTCTTAACCGAGAAATTAGGATTGAAGGGCGAAAAAAGACAGAAACTGCTTGAGTCTTTATGTATTAAAAAAGACTTCATCCTTAACCCCTTGAAGACAAGTGACGCGCCAGGCACGTCATGACGTCATCTTCTTTCTCCTTATCGCATCCTTGCGAATGAACCAATCACCGAAAGGAAGGAGCAACTTATTTCCCCTATATCTGCCCTTTACATAGGCATGGCTTTATAAATAAAATAAATAAATAATGCATAAATAAAATACCGCAAATAAAATAAAAGAAATATATAGTTATTAAAGAAACAATACAATATACAGTACATAGCAGGGTTAGAACGGTTAGAATACAATTGTGTGTCTTTATACATACATATATATATATATATATATATATATAGGCAGTTCACACATTCACACCCTTATTCATCCTTACACAGGCATTACTGGGACAGATTGAGTGCCGTACGCAGGACTCCTCCAGCTTCTCACATATGTTTAATGTAAGCCTATCATTTTATTTTGATAAATTGTATTTATATGGATGTCCTTTTGCTGTACATTATACACCTTTTTGATTTATCATCTGAGAGTCCTGCTGGGTCGTTCTATCTGAAGGTCCTGCGTTTCAGCCTTGGTGTGCGGTTCCACGCGTAGTTAGCGAGAGATCGATTGCTCCTAATCACGTACACGATTGCATTTGGCTCTCACTTTGTTGAGCTTGAAGTTTGTATATAACAGAGAGCTCTGTTGTGTATTTTATTTTGTTTATTCCATATACACGCCAATGAAGGAAGAGATTTATTTGTTTTCCCGTCTTCACATTGAGTTCTATTTGGTTTCCCCTGATCATTGACATTGTGTTCCTAAGGAATCTCAGGCTTGCGTTCCTCTCCCGCTAATGGAACCGTTCATTTCTCTAATGCTTTGTCTTACACAAAAATGACCTTTCAATTACATCGTATAAGAGAGTGGATTTCACCAAGGTACGATCTTCGTACTCACGCTCTAATATCATATATTTTACGTGACATTTTATTGTATAAACAGATTATGTACACTGTATAACAGGATAATGTAGCCGAGCAGCAGGGGATGTGGAAACAATTTTATGTCGGAAATGAAATCATCATACGATGTGATATAATAATTGCAAAAAAAAATCAGGGAACAGAAATTATTGTTAAACAGGGTATTTTTGGTCTTATTTTTGAATGTATAAATATGTTGCATTATCAGGAATGTTTTTGTTATATATATAATATAATTATATATACTATATCTTTATATATATATAAAAGTATACACTATATATATATATATATATATATATAAAAGTGCCACTGCTGAATAGATACCCAGTTTGTCTTCAGATACTCCTAATGATGTCATAGTGACATCACAATGGTCCTTTAGTTTAACATTTATCATTTTGTGATGAATAATAAAAATAAACCATTAGCATGTCTATTTTTGAATGCATACTAGCACTATTTCACCCATGTCTAAAACATTTGAACAGTACTGTATATATATATATATATATATATATATATTTATCTATATATTTATCTATAAGTATATATCTATCGATCGATCTATATATATTCCATTCTATGTCGGTATGTTAAGCTCCATTCCTTGAGGATCAAAGTTCCTCTGCTTAAGGATATGCTATTTTAGCCGCTTGATTACTCAGAGAGATTATAAAACTCTGTTCCAATTCGGCCACCGAGGGCCGAGCACTCAAAGTACCACTGCTTAATTTAGAATGCCGTGTTGTACATCAGAGGCTGCCGTATTCATGATCTCCATCAATCAGCTTAATTCACTTTCCGCTAGCCATGAATTTCTATTGAATAGCTTCCTAGAGAGAACGTATCGCAGTTGTTAATAATGTCAACTGTGACACTGAATCTGAAACAGCAAAGATTAGGACATCACTCAAGGAAACTCAATTACGGCCATGCGCAATCAGGAACAGGAAACCGCGCGCGGGCAATTGTGCTTCAAATATTATTATGTTATATATATTTAGAGTATGTTATACATGTTATGATATATACAAGTTTTCATTTTAATTCATGTATGAGGCTGGGAATGTTCTTTTTGGAAGAACGCTATTTATCTGATAATAACCGCTAATTCATTGTCTAAGAGAGATCCTAAATTGGTCATATAATCATCAGAATATGTTTTTTTTTTTGGGTTGGGAAACATGAAATAAAACCAAATCCAGGCCATAGATCGGTATAACCATTGATGTGTCGTCATGGAACGTCATTATGAGTTATCGTAACTGTGTTATATTCAAGCTGCTGTCCAAGGTGCCAACGCTTTGCTAGACCCTGGATCGAGGACGCTGTCCGTGGTCCTACAGACTCGCCAGAGCTGCATTCAAGCTGCAGTGCGGGGCTTCCATGGACTTACTAGAACTATATTCAACCTGCTATCCAGGGCCATATAGAGGAGCCACCCTTAATAAAGCCCAAGTACAGCTTCTTCTTCTAAAGGTAAAGTTTCATAAATGCTTTATTGATCTACATTTAGTTACCAAATGTAGGCTTTCATTCTGTACGAGCCGGTCCTTTCATTCTTCATAAAGGGAGGACGGGCATTATGTGGCCCGGGCGTCAAGTCGAAGCAAGTTGACCTGCAAACATTTGGCCAATAGTATGTTGAATCAGCTCAGGGACTACACAGAAAACATAAATGATCCAGTCAGGGTATAAATGCTCAGAATTTAAACCCTGTTGGTATAATATGTCATTTCAATTAGGAAACATTTAGGCAGTGGACCCAAGTCTTCCTTGCGAGCCCTCTTCTGCTCATCATTTATAGTTCTTGGCCAAAGGCTCTCCTGAAGATGAGACTGGACCAAAGACCGAGTAAGGTTTAAGGTTGTATAACAAGTAAGGGTCTAATGCCGTAAATTATTTGTCGCAGGCTATCGTCCTATGTATTTCTGTGGTTCTTTTCAACACATATCCCTAAAAGTCCTCAATCCCTAAAGCAAATACCTTTCGAATAGATATTGTGATTCAAACTCAATGCAATTCTACGTCCTCCTACATTTAAGGTTGTGGTGACTTCACCCAACTATGATGGCGAAGCCAACTACTTCAGAAGCTTTGACTATGTGCTTGGATTATAAATACATGAATATATAAAGTATGTCGTCAATCTGCTATCTTAAGAACGGAAGTTTTCAAAAGAAGCAATTACCCTGATGGCGCGTAACATTGTCATTTGAATTGTCTTTTCGTGAGGAACAATCTGTGATTTCCCACTAAGCAGCGGAGTTTTGGCCCAGTTTTTAGATATCAATGGGAGGGTTTTGTCGGAAGACGGCAGAGACTCAAAGCCAATATAATCTCTCCTGCAGGCTTTAAAACGGAGCTACAATATGCTTTAGAATCACAAATGTTACTTCTGCAAAGAACAAACGACTCTTTTTATTACTATTATTCTCTAAATTGTTATCTTAGGTTGCGAGGAAGCATCTACACTACCGTTCAAACGTTTGAGTCACCTAGAAATGTCCATGAAAACAGCAAGCTGTGCTAACATAACTGCAAGATTGTTTTCTAACGATCAATAAGCCTTTAAAACTTAAACTTGGACACAACGTGCCATTGGAACACAGGAGTGATGGGAGTGATAAAGGGCCATTGGAACACAGGAGTGATGGGAGTGATAAGGGCCATTGGAACACAGGGTGATGGGGTGATAAAGGGCCATTGGAACACAGGGTGATGGGAGTGATAAGGGCCATTTGGAACACAAGTGATGGGAGTGATAAAGGGCCATTGGGACACAGGAGTGATGGGAGTGATAAGGGCCATTGGAACACAGGAGTGATGGGAGTGATAAAGGGCATTGGGACACAGGAGTGATGGGAGTGATAAAGGGCCTCTGCACGCCTATGAAGAGATTCCATTAAAAATCAGCCGTTTCCAGCTACAATAGTCATTGACAACATTAACCCCGTCTGTGCTGGATTTCTGATACATTTCATGTTATTTTAATGGACAAAATTTGCTTTTCTTTCATAAATCCAAAAAAGGAAGAGATGCTAGATAATAAATAGAATAATGAATATGGGGATAACCCGTTCAACTAGATACCAAATAGTACCAAAATACTTAAACAAACATATTTAAGTAAAAGGTGTATCGTATTATAATTAAAAAGGATATGGCGCTTGCATTAGGGAATACATATTATGTGTTTACAAGATTGGACAAGCACTCCCCTGTCAACAATGATTAAAGCGTTTATATAAAAATGTCCCAAATTGTGTTGCTATTCAGAAATATTGGATATTTTTCATTTTCTCTTTATGTTCCATCACCATTCAAATGGTGAAATCAAAAGCTAGCGATTCAGTCCCGTTTTAAAATATATTTTTATTCATGGCATTTCCAATAACCATAAGACCATAATTTCCCAAGGTTTGTCAAACACTAATCCGTGCTTTCATCCATTATTTCTTTTCACAGTTTAATGTTTTATTTTACCCGTTTCTGCTGGGTCTTTAAAATGATTAATGGCCATTAATTGTGGCCTTTAGGAGCGAAATCTACATTCCAAGAAGTTGTAAAAAACTATTGTATTTCTTTATTGAAAAATACGGTGACAGAAGATATATGGTCTGAGCAGGGCCGGCCCAAGACATAATGCAGCCTGGGGCGAAGTTTAAAATGCCGCCCCCTACCCTGCCGATGCCAGGGGTCATTATCTACCCTTCCTCTCCCTCCCTCCCTATTATCAAAGAATAGGATGCAGGTCCCCTGCAGCGCTGCGGGGGATCTGTATCCTAACCCTGCTGCCTGCCCGGCGCCCAGAACTGCATGTCCCGGTGCTTCGGGCGATACGAATTGCGCATTCCTGCGCTAGACCCCGAATATAGGCCGCAGCCCCACTTTAAAGACTTAAAGGGGGGGGGGTGCGACCTATATTCGGGCAAATACGGTATATATCAAAGAGAAGGTATCTCAACTTCCTCTGCATGATTATTCCTATTATTTTATCTCTTAACTGTTAAGTTGGTGATTGTTGTTAATTCGTTCAGACGACCTTTGGAAGGGTGGCTGAAAAGAAAGGGCAATGACTTCCTCTCTCTTCATTCTTTTCGGGTATGAAATGAATCGTATGATATTCCCTTTGCCACATTGAGACACAGGTACTGCGGTACTTTAGCTAGTAATACACGATAGCTGTAAAGGGGAGAGTTCCACTCGTAATTACCGTTTAATTAAATATGTCCGTTTCCTTATTAATAATAGGCTGTAATCTTTGTTGGAGCCAATTCCCTGAATCATTAACCCAAAATAACCATTCCAAGTATAAGAATGAGACGGGAGATCCAGCTAAATGAGTAATTTTGATTGTAATTCCATCTAAAAATAAGTGATTCACGCTACGGACCCTCGTGCCAATAATGAGACGGGCTCCTCTTCATCTTTTATGCGTCAGTAAGCGTGGCATCGTTTAATCTGTTTTAATAGAGGCTAGTAGCTTAATTGTAATAAAGAACATGATGCCAGTGAGTAGGTTTATTGCGGGCACGATATTAACCCCTTAGTGACATGTACGGGCTCTAAATGCATTGTCCTTAAGGGGTTAAATGGGAATTAAATGTATAGTCTGTTTAAAAGACATCTCATCTTTAAACGCTGATGTTCTACAGCCCATCAGCGTGGACCGTGGCTTCAGTCCAAGAAGCGTTTGTTGGCAACGGGAGACAATCGCATGCCTAACTATCTAGAGGGATCACACAATTTATTATACAATAAAAATCAAAGGGAACACAGTTCGTAGAAAAGCTTAGCTGCCTGGACACGGTAAATACGTGTAGCGTAACATGGCTACACTATAATTAAAATCTATAGTTTAAGTAAATGTTAGTTTATATGAAGAGTGAGGCATACAATAGCCCACAATCAAACATTATACCGCCGAAATGTCCTGGATGAATCAGCACAGGCTTGGCTTTATAGAGTCATTGGCTAAAGCAAGAAGGGGGTTAGATATAATTAAATATCTTTATGGAAAGTAAAAGGTCAACGGAGTTTTATGAGTCATAGTTTCTGCCAAAAGTCAATCTTTGCCTTTTGTAGATACAAAAAGCACGTTTTATAAAATGTGTTTCATCAGCAGCGTAACATAAATGGTTGCCCCCAACCACCCAAGCCCTGTTAAAGCGGTAAAGACTTCTGTGTTGTGGAAGCGGGCGAAAAAGGCCAGCTTTCGGCCAGAAGTCCTGTTGAGGCGGTCTTGAATATTTCGCTAAGCTCTATTAAAGGGCCATCTTGTCATGAATGAATCTCGGTTTGGAGACGTCCTTTATTTGGTTGGGGAATAGGAGGTATGGGGTGGTAAATGGACTTGGTCAATGCTGCTCCCTTACCTGGAGAAAGGAGAAACTGACCCGAAGACCCTGAGAAGCAGAGCTTCACTAGGAGACTCCTAGTCAGCCCCCCCCGAGAGTTTTCATATATTACCATATCATATCACTTACTCACCATATCACTACAATTAAATATGATTATTAATACCTTTTAATTATTAAGCACCATTTAAATGGGGTAGTTAACACATACATAGCAAATATACATGAATACATACAGATACATCAGGAGCTGAGGACATCTGAAGACAAATAGAATAATCTATGCTTGGGTCCATTGTTGTTTTTAAGATTTGCATTGTTAGGCGGGCTAAAATGTAGGCCAAGTGGCTACTTCAACCTAAAACGTATTATCTTCAGATGTTCATCGGCTCCGAAATCCTAATGGGAAAGCTATCTAGAGTCATGATAAGCAGCGTTGTTTTTATTGTCTGAACACGTGTCACCTACTCGAGTACTTCAAATTTCATATAAATTGTAACTTGTCCTGGTTACACGCAGTGCTTCCTTAATCAGAGATCTACAACTGTGGGGCGCGTGGGGCGTCAACTCATCTCCGTATGAAAGGAAATTCACAGCAGGTTACAGAATAACTCAAAGGGACGTCTGACGGTAGAATCCGTCTCCCCGCAGGGCTTCATTATCCATGGGAGAGAAGACGAGGACTGAACGTTGTAATAAGGAATCCGTCATACTTCCGAGCTTCAAAAAATCCACTGAACTAGTGTCAGCGATAATGACAGAAAGCCCGAGCATCTGAAGAATGTTACCAATGACCGCCTTTGTTCCAGCAATACGTGGAAGTGTAAACCGTGGGGTGCCGCAAATCATGTCAATCGGCTATATAATAGTAAAAAATGGTTACAACGGCAACGCTTTTTTATTTTACAAACAAGCGAATGTAACAATACACAAGATATTGTACCCCCATATGCTCTTATCTCTAAACAGCCTTATATTCTCCCTCTTTATTCCGCCCCATGTCCATTACAAATATGCAGAACACATTTTACAATGCTATGGGTTTATAAAGGTAGATATACAGTATATATTATTTATTATATTATAATTAGTTATTATATATATATATTATTACTATAGATAGATTATATATATGGCATCCTACTGGATATTATATTATATATATTTATATATTCGGTATATATATATATTTTATATACTTTATATATATTATATTATATAACATCTTGAGAATGTACTTGGTTCTGCATCACCAAATTTCCCCTTGTGATTCCGGAAAGCTTTGTATTTGTTTCCTGGAGACTCAGATCCCGAAATCCTCTGCCTATTGCCCATGGCTATCACCATAAACAAAGACCTGTCACTTTCCAAAAACATATATTTTTCACCGTTCGCTGCCCTTAATAGCTCTGTGCCATAAAGAATCACAGTAAAGTTTAATATCTTCATTCTATGGCTCGAGTAACAACAGATTTATGAAACAGTGCCTATAAAGTCACCAGTATATATATATATGTATTACTGATAATCTACTTGGATGTAGCGGATTTTATCAGCCTCGGAAGGTGGACTGTAGAAACAGTGGTGAAACCAGGCCAGGAAAGTAATTTGTTTCATAGCTGCTAACAGTCCTGAATTTACAAAGGACTTTGGCCAACCAGCCCACAGAACGCCCCATGCCGTTACTACAGTCCTCATGTATTGTGGACAGACCTTTGTGTTGAGATCTCCCTCTCTGTTTCCTACACTTTACAACCTGGCGCGTTTCGCCGACTAGGAGGCTTCCTCAGAGGTGGAATAAACATGAATAAACACAGTAAGTGCTACAGAACATATAAAACAATTATTACATCTCTCTTATTGGTATAACGTAAAAAAAATTATATTTGACTATTTTTCAAACAATCAATTTTTTTCATGTTAAAACAACAAAAATTCTCTACGCTCACACATATAGATTCTATCATTTATATCTTCAGATTGTTACATTGTTGCAAGCAAACCTATCGTATAGTGATTTATGTCTGGGCTATTTGCCAAGTTAGCGGTATGATATCAGGAGAGATTATTTGTTTAATGGAACGAGGGAAAATGTTATTCCTGTCCTTCACAGGAACCTTATAATGTTTGTGGGAAGTACGCTTTAACCCTAAACCCAAATCCATATTGCATGAATAATGTCATTTAAATCCGTACATTCCAAGCCAAGTGCGGGGCGAAATTGATGTTTTCTGTACCTTTTATGTAGGTCACAGAAACTTTTCTCCTCCTTTTTATTTCCGCCTACAGAGAGGCATTTCAATTCGTTCTGGTCCTTCTCATTTTAAAACCTGTGGCTACCCTTTTTTTAACAAAAAATATTGTTGGTGGTACAGCGAGTCTTCGATTATTTTAACCTTACATTTGAGTGGCCATGCAACACAC
>VKOC01000001.1:3058875-3069721 GCA_009364415.1 Spea multiplicata
TAAACACACATATACACATACACTGCCCTTACACTCGACTGCCCTTACACACTGCCTTTACACACACCCATTAACAAGCATATACACATACACATACACTGCACTTACACAACCCTGCCTTTACACACATGTATACACATACACCGTCCACACACACACAAACACATATACACACACACACTGGCTTACAAACACTGCCCATATACACACTAGGATGACCACATTTTATTTCTGCCATTGAGAGAAGCGCATGAGATTACACACACAGGTATATATATATATATATAATATATATATAATATATTATATATATATATATATATATACGCATGTTAGACATACATTTGTAACTACCTTTCAAAGGTAGATCTTTGCGTACCGCCTTGTAGCACTTGCAAGTTGCTTGAGTAATCCATTTAGCAATGGTGGGTTTAGAGTTATTAAGAAGAAGGTGAAAAAAAAACCCAGAATGTCTCCAGAGTCCTAGTCAGGTAAATAAGCAAGCACCTCTTGACATCTAGAGTGTGAAGAAGATTTTCCTACCTGTTCTTGAGAGATGGACAGAAAGTAGGGTGGACAATTTTCCGAGACAAAGGAAAGGAAGACACAACTAAGTCTAAATTCTAGAGAGGCTGAAGGATCGCCTTGTCTTCATAGAAGATGTTAGGGAAGCAACCACCCTCTCAGAAACCTCTTGACTGATACAGGTATCCGGTATCCATGCTTTGAATAGGAATGATTGAAGGGCTATGCGTGGGTGAGGGCCCAAGCCACTGAGGATTGATTTGAGGTCATCAGGACCAACATAGAAAAGCAAAAAGGTTGGAATACAGCACTCAGTTGTGAGATGGTGCACGAGCCAGGGCACCACCAAGCCCTCCCATATACAAAAATAAAAAAGCAGAGGTTCAGCACTCACATGATAAGGTGAGTTTTATTTCACACAAGCCTTAGAAAGACCTGTGTGTCAAAACGTTGCCTGTGTGAAATAAAACTCACCTTATCAGGCCCAATAGAGACATGGTGGTCCTGTTCCTCTAGTATGGTATCTCGTAAGATGCTTATTGCAGAAACTTGGACCTGAAGGGTTGCCAGTCTCGGGTCCATTTCAAAACCTTGGTGAAGAAAGTCCAAAACACAAGGGAGAATAAATTAGGTAAGAAAATATTACCATAGGTTCGTATATATTGCAGGGAGGTTACCAGCTTTCTACGTAGCATGTATGTAGCATGATATCTATAATGGAGGAGGAAAGGCCTTTTGCTCTGTGCAATGTCCATTCAGTCTCCAAGCCATCAATTTCAGTAACCAAGAATTGGGGTGTAGGATCTGTCACTGATGGAGGAGATCTTCCTGATGTGATCTGTGGCTAAATGGAGATACTCCAATAGATAATTCTATACTAAAGAGTACAGGAGATTGAAATCATCATTCCTAGTTTTTTAACACATTTAGTGTTGTATTGTTTAGCAAACAGATTTCATATCACATCTGGAAGTAGGTCAGATTATCAGAAAGTCTGTTCAAGTAATAGTTTCTATGGTGCCCGAACAAAGCAGAAGGAGCTATGTCACAATGAAAACCCCCATTCACAGCATCCTCTAAAGCCATGAAAGTCGGTTATTAAGCATTTTAGCCACATTACCAAGAACAGCCTTTCTCTTTTTTAGAGAAAGAACCTGAAACGATAGTAACAAAGCATTGCAGGGAAGCCATTGAAAGCCTTAAAGCTTTTCAGGTGTTTTGGATCAGCTGCAGACAGGGAAATCTTAATCAGCAGGACAAAGACGATATTAATGAGCTTCCTGGTAGGTTATCTAATCAGATGGGTATGAATTTTTGATGCTAACATTGGTTTCATTGTATTAAATGGTTGTGCAGATAGAAAAAATTCACTCTAAAAATTGTATTTGTAAGTTTATGAATCATTGAACCAGCAACCCTTTTTTAGGCACTATACCTAACCACTAAGCCAGCAGGCGGCTTTAGATTTGGTGGTCTTTGCCTCCCTATTGACTTTGGCTGAATGCCTGCCTCTACCTCGCTGGGGCTTGCTAGGTGATCATGGCCCTATATCTTCCTCAGCATGATCCTAGCTCCCTACTAGTGCATTTGTTTCTGACCCTACTTGCATCTGGATGCTTTTGATATTTCTGCTCTGTATTTTTGATCTAACCCTTAGCATGGACTTTGATAACCTGAATTAATTAAGATATCCTTTTGTGGCTTTAAGAAATACTACTTGCTGGATGAAGATATTTAGCTCATGGTATGAACACCACCCTTATGGCTTCTTTGTCTGCGGGAATGGAAGAACGTCGGGATTGGTAATTTAACAGTTTGGACGTGAGTTTTCAGTACCCGATCGCCCTGTACTTTTCCTTTGACATCTACCAATTTACTGTTAGAAATACACACAGCTCTGTAAGGTTTTCCCATGAGTTCTCATCTGTTGTGAGGATGAAGACTAATTGTCTGTCTGTGCCCCCGCTGACAAAATAGCAGTTGTCCCTGATTCTGAAGAGAAGAATTGCAATAATTGTATGGTGACTGGCGTTTGCTTCACTGATATCTATCTTGCAGTGAGCAAAGTAATGATCAGCATAGAACTTTTGCTCATTTGCATTCCTACCCGCTACTACCTACGTAGTGGGTCTGCTGGGTGTTCATCAAAGCATCCCAACCATGGTAATGGCACCTGAAGCCTGGTAGACTCAAGCAGGTCTGCCGGTTACACAAAACAAACAAAAAAACTCTGAAGAATGTGGATAGATGAGGGGATAGATAGGACAAAGCCACAATATGAATAAAGTAATCTAGAACCTTACCTTTAATAAATAAAGCTGTAATTATTAGTCTTCTGAATATCTTCTAATAAAAGGAGTCCAGAAAAGGGGCTACAGAAAATATGCTACAGGGCTTCGTTAAGGTGCATCCCGTGGGTGTCTCCTACACGCGAGGAAGCCCACGATAATATAAACTTGGGTGAAAATCATTGTGTTTGGAGATTTAGAGACATCTGGCGCAGTGTGGTTGAAGAATGCTGGGACTGGTGGCTGTCATCAGCAGCTCTTATACAAAGGCAGGGCAAACGGATTATGAACCCGCTGGGATTGTGGTGATCTGCTGTTCTTTACTTTTACTTTTAATGAGGTTTTATTATTTTTTTAATATATTTTTTATATACAAATAATATCTTTACCAATTATATACTTACTTCCTGTCTACTCTCCTACCTTGCTCATATTTGGAGTTACAGGCCATTTAAACTACGAGACAAAGTTTTACTTATATCACAGATAGCTTAAAGGGCTGACCTCTAAGCTGTTATATATATTTTTATGTTTCACACTACCTCATATCTAAACTAGATATATTACCGTTGTTGCGTTTTGTTTTCTTTTTCATGTTCTTGGATTGCCTGAATTATACAAGCTAAGTATTGAGTTTATGTGCTTACTTGGTCATTGCTGTGTAGATGTCAGCGCACTATTTACCCACAATTTTGGGTTCGTGCAGCCTCAGCTTCTTTGGCATGGTTATCATATATATATATATAAATATAATGGATTAAAATGATTTATTCAATTTTACAGGCATATACATTAAACACAGCAAATACCAAAAATATATTAATTGACCTGCCCTGATTTGGAAGCCACCCTATACAGCTAAATCATTTTAATTTATTTTTACACCTACCTTACTCTAATTTCCCACTACCCCCCACCATACTTTTTACACAATATTAACCTAAAAGTATTTATAAATAAAAAAACCCAAAAAATTGTATTCATTTTTTAAACCTGTGTGAATTTCTATTTCTTACTGTGCCTACAACTGCCTCGGGTCATTTTAAACTGCATTTGTTCGGGTGATTGTTGTAGGAGTGATCAACAAAACTTGACACTGTTTTTAACCCATGACGTACCAAGGAAGTCATTGGTCCTGCAGGGACATCTTTTCACACGTACCTGGTCGCAAAGGGATAAAATGATCTAATAAAGTATTATAATAGGACCCACATCAAATGCTTCTTTACTCCTGCTCATTCGGCAGATAAAAACCATTCAGCCAATCTAGTCTGCCTGTTTTTCCTGATATACCAAACATGGTATACGATAAAAACAAAACACTGATTAAGTTTTAGTATAATTTCCTCAATGTATCAGTATCACATCATATCGTCTGAACTCACCAGTATCGAACCATTTAATAATGAAAGAAAAATAAATAAAACTTGGTTTCATAAAAAAATTTATTTCAAGATTTTAAAAATCTAATAATATTGTTAGAGTAAATCATCTGGCACAATGATATACAAAACCTTTAGTGACTGAAAGAAGAGGCAATAAGCAGAATGTGAAATACACTTCAAATTTATCTCATAAATCACCTAAAACTAAATTGCATTACAAATGACAAATAAGAACAGGAAAAAAAGATGAAACCTTTGGCAGATTCTTCAGGCATATTATATTGATTGATGGTACTATACCTGAAGAAGAGACCTACATAGTCTTGAAATCTTTAACAAGCTTCCCACATTAGTATTACAGTGAATTAATCTCTCCCACTCTGAGAACATTCAAGCAAGATGGGATAGATAACCTTGGCTCTCAAGCTGTTCCTGCAGTATCGACCCCTCACCAGTAGCGTACCTAAATCGAGGCGGGGGGCGTTCTGCCCCTTGGTGCCACTCATCAGGGAGGTGCCCAACGGCCATCTAACGCTATCTAACGAGTGTGCACATTGTAAAGGTGCTACAGCAGTAAGCCACGGGTCCGCATTAGGTGGCCGCCTTGCTGCATAGATGTCTGTGCAGCCCCAGTGATGCTCGGCAGGCCCCCAGACCAGTAAAATCTGTGAGAGGTAAGAGGGTGCAGGAGAGTGAATGGGTGAATGAATGAGGGAGTGTTTAGGGACATAAATAGGATAGGCAGGCTGTTGGGGGGCAAAGGTGGCACAGGTAGGCTGATTCAGGGGCAGCGGTGGCACAGGCAGCCTGTTTTAGGGCCAGCGGCCTACCACGTCAATGTCTGGTTTAGTGCTTAATGATAGGGGTTATGCTTCACTAACGTCAATATCTGCCCTAGTATATAGTAATAGGAGTTATGCTGTACCATAACTGTTCAGTAAATGTTATTTATTTAAACTTATAATACTTAATTTATTTTTTCAGATTTGTAGTTTTTTTCCAGTTGACATACCGTTTACAAATTTGTGAAAAAAATATTCTTGCCAACATTAATTTTTTTGTGTGTGTGGGGTGCCACATACATGATCTGCCCCGGGGGGCTAAATACTCTAGGTATGCCCCTCACAGAATTTTAAGACTAAATGGTGACGGTCAGCTTTCACCATAGCCAAATTAGCTAATTAAATCCTGCTATGAACTGCTAATGCTATGAAAACTGGATTTCTGCTATAGTAAGGTGGATGTAAAAAAATAAAATAAAAAAATCAGTGGGAAAGAAATGAACTAGCGAGGCACAAAACTGCTTTTTTTTTTAAATATAAAAACTACAAATTTTGCAATATTAATATTAATTTGGTTTTGCAGAAATCCAAATGTGTTGCTTTTTGTAAATCAAAAACAATTTATTTTACCAATATATGAGCAACTCTCCCTCCCGCCCCTGAAACAGGCAGGATGTTTAGACTGATAAACAGTAATGTTCCGCACTTTACACAATACCGGGTACAACGAGATGAAACGAGGCTTGATGTATAACCTGTGTTTAGTTAGCTTGATGGAAGGGTTGCTGGGTCACAATCAGAGCTCATTGTGGTTCAGACCGTTTTTGGATACCCTGCTGGTTAAGTCTTGGAGATGTTTTTTCACCTTATTTAGAAGGAAAACAAAGACATAGGAATGAAATTATCGAAACGTTTGATGACTGGAGGGGTTTAATACATACACTGGCTTACGGGAGACAAACGAAACTAAACAAAATCTAAACTAGATAAAAGCAGAGAAACTAAAAAAATCTATTCATAAAAATCATGCTCCGTGTAGAGCTTTCATGTTTTGAAAAAATTCAGACTAAAAAGTATCATTCATGTTTCAAACCACACAGTCAGCTGTAGTTGGCTACAAAAACAGAAGCCCTATCTCGTTAAACTGTCTGAAGCTGTGCACACCTAACTGTTATACTTTCTCATCTACTAATAACTAGCTTTATATTGTGAACTCATTTTGTAAGACAAAGTAATTTGCTCTCACCTTGTACCCCAATTCTTTAATCTTATCGGTTAGCATGGAGTGTTTTTCTTTACTCTTTTTCAGGTGATCCTTGTCCCCGGTCTCGGCAATATGCTTTAGCTTTTCGTGGGAGATTTCAAGCTGCTTCTGGTAATGCTGGTGTTTCTCGATTTTGGTCTCAAAATGTTTTAGCTCCTCCTAATATACAAGTCATCAAATAACATAATACAAATATATATTGACCGTTAATTGGAAATATTTTTGCTTCTTATTAAACAAAAAATAAAAATACAACACCTAAAAGCCTGATCCACTCCTATCTAGACTCCCTGTGCATTACCTTAAATGATTCCAATTCAGAATCAGAAAAGTTTCCATCCTTCGCCATTTCCCATAAGTCGTTCACTCTAGGCTCATTAAAATCTGTAATAAGCGGACATAAAACCAGCAGTGTAAACGTAAAATAAGACATTGAGCTTTGTTATAATAAACACAGACTAGTTGAGGTTTCCCCTGCTCTTACTAGCTTGTTATCCCACATTGCCCTGAATGACTTCCATGGGAAAATAAGTATCAAAATTAAGTGTCAAACAGCAATGTACTTTACTTTAGGAGAGAACAAATGCGAGTCGGACTTCATTTTGTCCAAGTTCACTTCTTTTATCTGCAGACCTGGAAGCTGCCATTGTTATTTTAGGTGGCTTTCCCTGCACCACATTGAGCCAATACTTTATGGCCATCCTATTGAAGTCCTTTCCTTAGTCATAGTTAGATTGTCCCTCTGCGTGACTGAGGCTGAACACAAAGCAAGATGGTAAGGAGTTGGTCTATTTGTCTAGCAGAATGGGCTTAGATAATCGAGCAAGAACACATATAAAAGGACTGATATGCATCTGAAACATTATGTGCAAAATAGAACACACTATAAGATTATAACTGTTTTAATTTGATACTAGTAATAAAAAACGGTGGCAGCTTTTCTTTAAGTATAGAATGCCCCGGATACTTGAAAATATTTTATTGTCTGTGACTTAAGGCATGCCTACTGATGGGAATCTGAGGTGCATTGAACTTTACAATGAAATTGAGACATTATATATATATAATACTCTACATATAAATTATAATTTAAACAAAAAGCATAGGTCTATAAATTTCACTGGAACCTACCACGGCTGCTTGTGTAACCCTCGTGACTTAGTTTCCGCAGACGTTCAAATCCATGATTGATGCTACGTAGCTTTTCCTTGAGATCTGCATGTTTGCTGTGCAAGAAATCTTCCTTAACTTCATGTTCGTCTGGGTTTATTACATTTTTGTGGATCTCTATCAAATAAAAAACGATCAAGTTGGGGTAAATAGTGAAAGGGAAAATTGCTGCTTCCCCTATGGTTCAAATTCTTGCGATGTTTTCTGATCACTGCAGCCACTTCAAAGATATATGATGCTTATTTTAAGCTATAGATATTATATGGGTTTACTAAGCGAATTGAAATGTAAATGTAGGATCTGTGAAAAGTAATATATCTGCTTAAAAGCTAATAGAGTGCACTAAGCTCATCAAAGAGGTCATTTAGTTAGTGTGTGCATCATGATGAAGCACACCATCAGCCCCCGCTGATGTCAGTATCGAGCAATAAGATTGATCGCCGATTGATTGAACGCGTATCTAGACGCCCCAGTTCTCCACCTAAAATCATGCCTTCCGCATGTCTTCAGCAATTAGCGATACTCTGCATTAAATCAGTTACCCAACGTGATACATAAATGTTTCCTTCAAAATAGTTGCAGTGAGTCACACAGATGCATTCAAAGGAATAATATATTTATTTTTGACAAGATAGGCAATTTATTTCTTATATAACCTCTCACTCAAACTCCCACTACCTTGCAGAGTGTTAGTTGTACGCGAGAGACACTGCAGGAAGCTGCAGCATGCAACTTTCCATTAGACGACCTTCTTAGCAGCTTGGTCTGGAGAAGTTTCATCCCAAACCCTACTGCTAGAGAAGAAAGCCTTGGCAGAATTCCCAAATTCAAAAGGCCCACGAGGAACGCATGAATATCCTGGAGAATATGGCCGCTAGCGCCAGACCATGTGAAATACTTACCTCCGGTCTGCTCCGGTGATGGCTCGCGGGTGGGGAGGGGGTTCTAACGAGATCGTTCATGCTTACGGGAAAGGAAAGAGCTGCCATTGATGTCCCAAGCAGCCAATCAACTCTCCGGGTTGGCAGTCCCATTTTTGTGTTTTAGTTAAATTAATGCATATGAAAATAATTACAATGTACTTTCCTATGCATTCAATGTTCAGATACTGTCGCCATTATGTTAGGGTGAGACAGTGTTTCACATCAGATGGCAGCTCTCACGTACGGCACAATGAAGCATGAGAAGTCATTTGGATGACAAGGGAAAATAACATGATAATATGTTGTACACTGTTGGACTGCTGACATTCCTAAATTTTATATTTTTTAAATAATATATAACTCTGGCAACACTTAGCAGATGGTATATTTTAGCCAATATGTCAAATGTCAAAGACAATCTTTTTTTTTTTTTTTTTTTTACTATATGTACAAATAAAAGCCTGCAACAAAAACAATTTTCTGTGCGTTGGCTTTAAGTAAGAAATGATTCAAGGACTATTTAATAAAAGGATAAAAATGGCGTGGGCTTTTAAACCTTGTACATTTCATTGTTACACAGCTAATTAAAATAGTTAAAAAGGGAAAAAAAAAAAGAACATAAAATACCACGCACAAGAAGACCAAGCTCCACCAGATCCATCTCGAGATCATTAAACCACATTAAGGCAGAACAGACCGTAGGTAGGTGCAATTATCCCGCTAATCACACTTCTAATCGATCCCATTGGTAAGAACTTCAGCATGCGTCCCTTTAGCCTTTTATTATTTAATTCACACAAAAAAGAAAACAAGTTTGTTAAATATGAACTTTCCTACGAAGGGTTCAATTATTCCTTTTATTTTCAAAAAGAGTAATAATCTCAGCTTGATAACTTCTTTTTTAACCAGCTTTCTCGAAAATACGTTCAATATAACAGAATGGCTCGCAGGACACTTTTATTGACGCCTTGAGTGGCGGGGGCCAGACATATTCTGCCCCCCCCCCGGTGGACCCATTTTCCCCCCTGTATACGCCAAACAAAATAACAGTAACAAAACTAAATATTTTTAAGAAGGGCTAGATCCGCCAGAGGATGTATTTGGTCGTTGATGAAGATTATACAAAGTCCATATGCTATACTGTAGATGACGGTATGAAAGATATCACAGGCTAGATGCATAAAATATGCATTATATGCTATTACACTAAAACATAAATATTGGCATAAAATTACATTTTGCCCAATTAGGCCTTTTTTGTACATCTGGTACACCTGCTTTGTAGGTTATAGCTCCTAACCATAGAGTCTTTGTAGCCATTATCCACGAGAACTCACCTGCCTTTTTTGTCACATAAAAGTATGATTATTGTTTAATTAATTTATTAAGGGTTTTAATAATTGGGAAGCATGTACCACTTTACAACGTCTGATCCTTCCACGTCGGCATGCCCAATCCCCTATTTCTATTGTTTATGAATACACAGTAAACACAACGGGATGAAACCGTTAATCTCCAAAGCAATTCCACCTCTCAAAGTTTTAAAGAATAAATCACTTTTCACGCGATAAGCAGCACATTTTTTTTGGAGTTCAGAAAGCAGTAATTCACGTTTCCATGAATAAGCAGAATAATTGAATTACCTTCTGTCCGGCTCACGGTATCTAATAGTATGTTATATTCATTTATCTTCTCCTTGTGATGCAAGAATTCCCGCCACAAGTTTTCTAACTCTTCTTCGGAAAATTTGTTAGATGCCTTTGCCTTAGAAAGCAAAAAAAATCATTTATAAAAAAATTAGCCATTGAAGAACCTAAATATAGTGATCACATTGTTCAGAAGCAGTCACTTTTTGATTGTGAGGAGGCAGAATGACACACAGTGTTCACAAAAGTGATAAAATGACACAGATATTGTGAAAAAAAAAAAAAAAAAAATCTTGTCCAGTGTAATTTTTTTTTAATGTTAGTTTGTGTGGATTTAGGCAAGTCAGTAGATACTTTCTTTGAATTTTTTGAGGCTATACTATGTCTCAAATACCGCTGAAACAGCTTTAATGGTCAATCAGACTGTGACATCAGATGACACCTCTAGCCTCACCCTCAATGAGTGTATTGTTTGGCCACGCCAGAAAGATGAAACCCGGGTGCCAGCCAACATGGTACTTAATCTGCCCACATTTACAGCGATTCCTGGCATCAGCAGCCACATTACCCAAAATGCAGTTTATGAGCTTTTAACTGAAAGTAATCTGTACACCAAACAGTCATCACCCCGAATCAAACAGGAAAAAGAAAGCTAAAGTAGGATAATATACCTTGTATTACACCAGTTATTAAAAAGGGACATCGAAAAAGACAGTGCAGAAACATATGCAATATATCACCTTATTCCATAGCTTCTCCAAACGCGGATCACTTATGTCATCTTGGGTTCCATCTTTAATAAAATTGTTATCGTCTGTTTGAGATTTCTTTTTACCATCCAGTCCATACTTGGCCATAATCAC
>VKOC01000001.1:3079205-3133084 GCA_009364415.1 Spea multiplicata
AGGGGTTATTCTGATCTTGTTTTTCCTTATGCAGTGCAGTTCACTTTAGTGAGATTATTAGATGCCCAGGACAGAGATGTAATTAATAATTACAGAACCTAAGGCTATGACATAGTACTCGGCTACCCCGAAACATTAATTACCTCATTAAAGGGACACTCCTGACATCAAATGGTATTTTAATAATAGAATGTCCCTTAATATAAACATGTTTTCTGACTTGCAAATGCATGGAGAGTCTTCCTGCCACCAGTTCCATGTAGTGCAGGGGTAGGAAGGTGTGTGCGTTTTATTTTTATTTCTTACAGGTAAAGAATGCATATATTAAAGGTACTTTATTATGCATTTGTCATTGGTGGGGCTGTATGTGGCATTGGAGTGTCCTGAATCCAGTGTAATTATATGAAATTATTATAATGCAGTGTCCCTGTACTCAAGAAAGAGAGTATAATCTGCTAGAAGAGGGCAAATAGGAAATCCTTGCTAAATAAACAGCAATCAAGACCTCTCCACGAGGCTGCTACGCCTGATTGCATGGCGCTCAATTAAAAACTCATACTTGTAATCGTTTATATTAAAGTACTTCAATTTACGAGCAATACTATGACAAATGGATATACGTTTTAAATGCATTCATTTTCTTTAATCTGTATTGTTGGGATCATCAGACACAGACAATAAGTTTGAATATATATAGGGAAGCATCAAAGTAAAATACCAATTAATAAGTATAGTGCATGTTTAACTAAAACCATTATGGGTTTTTTAGGACACAACAGACCCGTGTTATGGCAGAATGTTTTACTTTCTGCGTTACAGAAATTCTTGCTGGCATCCTTGTAGTTCTCAAAGATACTTTTTTAACATTTAATGTGCATCTCCTGCATATAAATCACTAGATTTCTCCTCTTACTATTTTTATCATTATTGCTCCTTCTCTTTATCTTTCTTTTTATCTATTTGTTCCTCTCCTCTTTCTTCGACATTTTACTTTATCTCTCCTCCTCTTTACCTCACCCCTTTTCACTACCTTTCTGTGTATCCCTCTTCCCTATCTCTTTATTTCCTCTTCTCTTTATCTCTAGTTTCTCCCTACCGCTCCTCTTTCTCTTTTATCCCTCTGCCTTTTCTTTGATCCCTCTTTCTCATTGTCTCCCATATTTTTCTTTATCTCACCCCTCCCCGTTTTCTTTAACTGTCTTCTTTTTATGTGTTTCCTCTTTTTCTTCCTACCTCTATCCTTTCTCTATTGACCCCCCTGCTCATTAACTATCCTCATCTTCCTCTTTATCTCCCCCCTTTCTTTTCATCTCTCTTTCTTCTCTTTGTCTCTCATCCTCTTTCTCTCTTTCTTTAACGCACTTTTGCTTTGTTTTTTTAATCTCTTCTCCTCTTTCCCTTTCTCTCCCATGCCTTTTCTCTTTGTTTTCCTTCTCATTATCTCCATCTTTTTTCCCTATCACTCCTCTTTTGTCTTTTCCCCTTTTATTTGATCTCTTTATCCCACCTCTCCCCTTTTTCTTTACCTCTCCCATTTCTCTTTATCACTCTCCTTTTCCTTTATCTCCCCCTTTCTCTTCATCTCATCTCTCCCCTTTCCTTTCTTCTTTCTTTGTTCTATATCTCTCTTCCTCTTTATCGCTACCTCTCTTTCTGTTGCTCCTTTTTTTCTCTCCAACTCATTATCCCTCCACTATAGCTTTACCTCTCGATTTTTTACTATCAATTCTATACTATCTTACCTTTATGAAGTCTTGTGGTGGGAGCACATCTTTTTCTTACACACCTCTGTTCAGGATTCCACTGTGGTGTGCCCAACCTTACTGCTGAGCGCCGCGACATGACATTGTATTCTGTCGCTCAGCATTAATTACAGGCAGCATTGCGGGGGAATCAGTGAAACGCACCATATCCTGGTGCTCATCACTGAGGTCCGGTGCACCACTGGTTAAAAGGAGATCTATTGGCCCTGCGGGCAGTCCAGTCCGACACAGTGGAGGCACCTCCAAATGATCTGCACTCTATGCCACCGCCTACTTTGCTTATAGGTAGCACAGGTGGTGACACTTTTGAAGCATTAGTTTTATCTTCACCAATGACACCTAGGGGTGTATTTTTGTCTAGACTTACTGGTATTAGAGTGTCAGTTCCATCGGTATGTTACCCCCTCTGCCGCATAACCAGGGACAGATTACCCTATTGACTCAGCTTCCATAGCAAACTTGCAGCTTGCCAGAATATAATGTCATGCTCTGGTGCTCAGCATAGAGGACAGTGGCTGAAGGGGTACATGATGGATATCTGTGGTGCTGCCCCTGACCTGCTATGAATTTGAACAGCATTTCATCCTCTAAGATGAAGGTGGATCGTTCATTAAACTCATCACAATCCAACATATTTTGCAGCACAACAGTAAAACGTGTATGTTTTTATTTTAGCTAAACACATGAGAGTATTTTACAAGTTTGATGTTTCCAACACTGTGAAACTTCTTAGAGCTGTGTTGACAGCAAAATTGACTATGTACCAGAGTCTTTAAACCCAGGAAAATACTTTATAACAAGTGAGACTGTATAAATTGTAACATCTTATTAGCATAATAACCTTTGATTTTTGAAGAACCTATTTTGAGGTCTCTGAGAACAGAACCTTGGACTCATTATTTATATACGCACAGCAGGGAGTAAAACGGTTAGCTCATACTGCTTACTGTATGTTTGGAACCCAGATCAAGGACCCAAACAAAATAATTAGAAAAAGAGCTGATCAGTGTTACATGTGCTATAGAAATTTGCATATAATCTGACGTAATTATCTGTGTCTACGCTTAACTTAAAGTGATAATGGTGTTAATAATTGAAAGATTAATGGTAACTTGTACTTGCTGGAAAAGCTCACTGGGCTAGCCCTTAATATTTAAGGTGAAATCAGGAAGCTGAAGTAGTTCATGATTGGTGTTAGACTGATGTAGCCCTGGACTTTCAGCTTCATCAGCCCTATGTTAATCCGGATCATATGTCACCCTATACTGGTCACATATGGTCCGGATTAACATAGGGCTGATGAAGCTGAAACTCCAGGGCTACATCATTCTAACAGGCCCATCAGCTCAACACCAACGTTCTTCCTGATATAAAATATTAACAATAATTAGTTATAGGCTGTCATAAAAGCTGGGAGTGATATTGGAAGAAATATGGTGTCCTCAGTGGCGGAACTACCGGGGTCGCAGGGGTTGCGACTGCGACCGGGCCCTGGAGTTCTGCCAGTCAGGGGGACCTAAGGGGTGCTGAGCGGTCGTTTTCAGCAACCACTCAGCTCCCTTCTGTCTCCTCTGTCACCGCCGCCTGCCTCAGCGCTGCCCCGACAGCAGTGTTGGGAGCGTGAGGCTTCTGTCTTGGGTGCCCGCGCTCAGCAGTGAAGCTGTGCCCACAGCGGCAGAGCAGCGAGTCAGAGGCCTTGTGCCCCCACCACAGGACTGCACGGTACGTGACCTACAAAGGGGGGTAGGGAGAGGGTAGATAGTGAGAAGGGGGGTAGGGAGAGGTACATAGTGAGAATGGGGGGTAGGGAGAGGGTAGATCGTTAGAAGGGAGGGAGAGGGGGTAGATAGTGTGAGAAGGGGAGTAGATGGTATGAGAAGGGGGTAGATTGGGTTGGGGTGGGGGGGCCCTTAACAGATTCTTGCACCGGGGCCCTGAGGCTTCTAGTTACGCCCCTGGGTGTCCTCCTGGCTGCTGCGTATTGCTGTGCGGCTGTCAATTGTACTGCATTCCCGCCCATCTTTGTTTTCTAAGGTGCTACCAAAATTTTCAACTCCAAGCCAACAAATCCCTTTATCTAATGTGAATGTCCTATTAGAAGTAAGCATGGGTTCAGTGAAATGATAGGGAAAGCACTGTATATACAAACTAAATGTACTGAGTGACGTACAGGGTGCTTCGGTCACTTTTCTATGGTCTAGCGGGGCCAGCAGCCTAATGAAGTAAATGTGACCGGCAGCTGGAGGTAACTGGCTCGGTGTGCCAGAGGGCCAGTCAGCACCTGGAGACTTCAGATGCCTTGCACTTACTCCTTAACCAGAGGCAATGTCTAGGGTATAAGAGAAGCCATTGTATGTGACCAAGCAGGAGCTACTTTTACTAGTTGGTTTGGAAATTATGGAGAAATATTTTTGTGTCACTATATCATGCTATGTGATGCATGGTTTGTCTTAAACCAGTTATCTACGAACAGATTCATTTGTCCTAAAAATGAATCTCCTTAATCAAAGTGTAAGCTGCTTGTTGGAATGTTTCCTAAATACCAGTAATAGAAAAATTCTGAAACTTGATGTGGTCACCCATAGACGGAAATGTGCCCTGACCCCAGCACTCAAAGGCTTAAATAAGCCCCAGTTTGAGCATATGTGTGTTCAGAATAAACAGATTTAAATATGCAACTTCCAACAAATATGACCCCTTCTACATTTTCTTTTAGGAAAAACATATAGAGACTCCCTCAAAAATGTTTATTTACATTTTCTGGGGTAAGGTCAAGGTAAACCCTGACATCCGGCTGTGAATTACCGAGGGGAAACGTGTAACCGCCACATGCTTATCCAGCATACTTTAGCTTTAAGCATCACTTGTAACATTAGTTGCCTACCTTAGAACCTTAAAGATTATATTCTCCCGGCCCCAGGTCCCTTAAGTTTGATGTAAATATAACATTGTAGTGGATGGCTGGGTTCCCCTCGAAGCCACAATCCCCCATATCAATGACATATTTATTTTTATTTCCTTTGGACCTCACATAGCTATTCTTGGTGAGATATCCTGAACCCTCTGTTATTACTGGATCGGTACTCGTATTGTTGGGTGGTATACTTCAGCATCTATTTTGTTTTTTACACTTATGAATTAACACAAATATGTCTGCTTCATCTGGTCAGCAGGGGCAGCAGGTTATCCAGCCGAGCCACTGGTTTCTGACCGACCTCGCAGTGAAACAGCAACATATGTAAATATTCCTATCAGCCCAACATCAAAGAAACAGATCCATTACACGGCATTAGAACTGCAAGAGCCTAGTACAGGAATAAGAGGTAACATCACTGGTCTCGTGCAAGCAGATCATTGAATCTTCACTTTAACATCTATCCATTGTGAATCTCCTTCATCAGCGCTAAGGGTCGTGTATAAAAGGTGAAGCTGGATCAAAGTTCTAACGTTATTTGGTCATCGTAATAGCCATATGATCCAGGTTGCAAACTTTGCGCTAGAATCACTTTTTATAGATAACCCCCATTTACACAGATCTAAAAACAGCTGTCATTCTTAATGATTATTTGGTTTCTTTGGACAGATCTACCGAGCAGCAACCATTGTAAGGTTGGGTCCATTTCCTTTGACATTCATCTTTTAATTCAATTCTTTTTTTTAATGTTTTTTATGGTAGTGAAGTTCAGGTCTGGAATTATATCTAATGTGCCCGTAGATATACTCTCTACATCTCCTCAGTTAGTATTACAGGTAGTGGTGTCGTACGGATACAAGCGTGTCTAGATTTCACCAAGCTAACTGGCACCGTGGAAAATGTAGCCCTAGAAAAGTTCATAGTTTCCAAACCCGCATCTTCCTCATATTCATATGTAGTAGTTTTTTTCTGTGTATGCGTGTGATTTTGTTTTATATTCGGGACAGTCAAGAAGGCCAATTAGTTGACTACAGAAACACCAAACGAGGTGGGATCCAAACCCACTTCACTCTTACACCAAATGGCATGTGGGGGGGATTATGTTTAGTCCTTAATGTTAAGGTGGACATCCCATATACGATATTATTATATTATATATTGACTTTCAGTTACAAATCAGCTCATTCTACTTGAAAAGTAGGTAGGTTGCTACTTTTACAAGCTAGTAGCATTTATGTATAAGGAAACAACTATGTCTATACCATGGTAGCAATGATCTTAATATTTTATGACTTCATATTTGCATCTTGGCCGAGAGAAGAACATATATATATATATCAGGAAATCTATGATCAAGGGCTGTGCTATAAAAAGGTAGTTTTAGTTTTTGATTGATTTTTAAACTATGAAATATGCTTCATTTTCAGTGTAATCAAGTTCAGATTTGGGGGATTTCTGGAAAAAGCGGGACATGAATTTCCAGAAGTTGTGCAGATCAGAGAGATGTATTGATATAAAAACGAAATGTAAAATAATTAGTTCTGGTATAGTTCATTATATCTCATTACCTGTTGCTACAAAGGGCAGATCATTACTCCGCATACCACTGGTAATTTAGCCGCCTGACTGATTTAGAGAGACCAGAATGAATTTATTTTAATAATAAATAACACATGGAAACACACATAACTGTGACAAATGATTTGCACGGCAGAGAAAAAATATTCATTTATAATGAGAAGCCTTAGCATATGAAAATTAATGACACTCGCCCGTTGGTTCATCGCTGAAGTCATTGCGATAAGATATGTTTTTGTCTTTGTTGTAATGAATGTGACTTCTCTTGGTGCTGCGCTATAATTGGCAACTTGCAATGTCTTCTTTGCACCCTTATTAAACCCTGACACCGGCATTCATAGAAGGTTAACGCAGATTAATGGAGTGATTAGCAACACATAAATAAACCGCCATGGTAGATAAAAAGTGGTCCTTCTAATTCGTGCACATGTTTAACCTTTCAAGAGCCAGAGGGCAGACTAATGGATTTTATATAGATATGATATGATATAGAAATAATCATTATCCAATTGTTAAACATTTCAGTACTTCCCCCCAGCTCCAAATTAAACTGATTCTGTAGACGTTTACATCTTTGTACACGTAATTGTCCGTATTAGCACAATGGACACATAAGTAAGTACTTACTAGTCAAATGTAAACCCTGAGAAGGTGAGAATGGATAAAGTAACGTCAGGGGTGGGTTGATACTAAGTTCCCAGCTATTAAGGGCATTGCAGTTGTGCATTTGTATATCTACATACAGAAGAAGTAAAAGTCTTTTCATTTTATTGAGGACCAGGAATCGGTGAGGCAAACACATTTTGCTTTCCTTTTGATATTCTATTTGCTCACTGTAGTCACATATCTTTACTTTCATCATATGTGCAATTCTGTTAATAACACTGAGCAGTCCCCCAAAGTAGTCATAATGAGTTCAATTCAATCACCTGTTTAAAATCTAGTCTTCAAAATGAAGATTTTACACCAGAATCATACTCACAAATAATCAATTCAGCTCCCAGGGCAAAAGTGCAAGAAAAGGATGGCTTACCCCTCAAATGCGTATCAGAGCCCAATGTGCGGTGATTCCACACCTAAACCCCTGTACACCTAATACAATCAAATAAAAAATTATAATTGATGTTAGTGCATGTTATTTCCACAGCAGAAGCTCATTACAATCATTGTATCACAGACAGTAGTGAGGATATAGACAGTTAATGTTGAGATATTTCTTAAAAGTCACCCATACATTTAACTATACATGATGCAGGGCCAGCTCAGCATTTCCTGCAGGAAAAGCCCATGGGGGTTGGCCCTTCATAATGCATTGCAGGTTTGGTTAGTTTAGAGATGAATTTTACAAATGTGCACATTAATTTTACAACTTCTTCTTTTTGATCGTTGCTGTCACAAAGTCAGTTCCCCCGCACCCATGACATAGGAAACAGCAACACATAAAAAGGTTTATCTGGTAAACTATTGCAACAAAAGGGGAACTAAAAATGGAGTAATATCTGCACATAAAACAATATGTTCACGTACTTAACAAGAAAACATATGGTGATGCCACCACAGCAACCAACAGCATGCTATTTATTGGGACAATCAATTGGTAATAAGGTCACCTATCTAACTTTGCATTAGAATATTTTTTCAATAAATAACCCCTTTTGTCTCTTGGAAAAGAAATGTTAGTGCGCGCCTTCCAATACAGCTGGAATGACATTCTGCTGATGTCCAAGTACTTTAATGATACGCCTCTAATGCTTGTTAGCGTTAAGACCGATTGTCTTCAGCTGTTTAATGATGTTGGCAATGACTGTGGTCCTGAATAAAAAATAAATAATGGTCCACAATGGGAGAGAAAGCTCTGTTTTGCTGCTCTGCTGTTTAAAGTCTGAGTGATTTGTTAATTGGTCCATTCTAATGCTTTAAATCAATACTTGGTGTTGAAATCGGCAATAGTCATGGGTTTGGAGGCATAAAGACTGTACTGTAGTTATATAGTTTCCATCCTCTCTTATAAGTAAGTGGGCACCAGCAAGATATACACACCTGAATTGCTTTGGTGGGGTAAATGGTTACTCTTTATTTATTTTTTGCCCCTTACAAAATGCATGCTATGGTACTCCAGAGTGTGCTTCAAAGTTGTCTTTTTCCCAGTATCCTCTATTTTACCGTTTTCCAACACTCTGTAATCCCATGCACCATGAGGTCCTCACTTCTTTCCATAGGGCTGCTTCCCTGGGCTTCTGGGTCAGAATCTTCTTTCTCTGGGCAGGGGGATGGTGCTTGGCCAACCCCTTCGCTTTTACCCTTCCCGGTAAAGGTTGTCTGGGGTTAGCTCTGCCCCGTCATGTGGGATGAGTAGCCTACCCTGTGAATTTTCCAGGTTTTGCTTTCAGTCATGCCTTCCTCTTATTACTATTCTCCCCATGAACTTCCATGATAATTCAATCATCTCCTCTCCTAACTAATCATATAGGCAGAAATTGACCAATATTTTTCTGCACAAACATTACTTTATTACGTTTCTATATAGTGTCCCAAATATCAGAAACCTATGCGACAATATGTAAATGTTTTACATTTTTGGAGCTAATCGCATCTTATGGGCAGCACTCCTGTTAATAATCTTGTTTCTTTGGTTTATAGGCAGTGGCTCCACCAAGTACGCGCAGATAGACATTGCTGCCACTGAGACGGCACACAAAGTGGGATCCCAGCATGCGCAGTCCAGAGAAGACCGCCTTCCAGAACTAGAACAGAGAAAAAAGGGATCTCAACCATGATGTCATTGGCAAGAGGAACTTAATATAATCTGATTTGGGGTGCTGTGGACAGTCAACTCAAGACTGGCCGTGTGTTCCATAGTCTTCTATTAGAGGCCCACCTATGGGATATGGGTTGTAATTACTCAGTAAGTTTCCTGAAGGATGCGTACGTCATAGAGGGTTGGTTGTACATCAGATTTGGGCAACTCTTGCCCATTGGCTTTTGTTGGACTGCAATCAAGATTGACTATTGCTAGTGCAATATATGATATATATCAGGTTTGAGTTAACTAGTCCCTATCTGCGGATTGACTACAGTACAAGTAATTCTCGGGTGTATGTGAGTTGTAGTCCAGTGACAGCTGATCGGGGACAATGCTTGAAGGGCCAACTCCTAGCTATTCAGATCTCACTGTAGAAACTGGAACTGAATTGTATGTAGCATGTCGATAAAGGGGTCATTCCAAAGCTGATATTTCCTCCTAGAAATCAGGCAGATTAGTATGGTTGGTAAAATGCCCAATGACTTGGTGGCAAAATAACATTTTACATATCTGCTGGTATTTACATTTAAAATTCAGAATTTCCTGTAATGTTGCAATATTGTTTTGTAAGCATATTTATTTTTTTTTGTCAATCATTATTTAATTTTATTTGTGTATCATTTTATACCAAAACCGGTCTGCAACATACCTCCTCAGGTTCATGGTCTTACACATACAGGACTTTTATTTTGTTTTTCCTTAGTAGAAATGTGTATGTGTCCGTTTTACTGTACCCATTAACCCCGTAATTTCCAGAGTGGGTTAACTCAGTCTGGCTCACTAAGGGTTAATATTCTATTTCTGGGGGCATTTATGTACAGTATTGATATCCTGAACATTTACTGTGTTTTTTTTTCTCTCTTGGTTTTAATCTCTGCAGTATTGACTTTTTTATAATTATTGTTTCAAAACAGAAAAAAAATTGCAACATGTAACAAATGGAACCGTACTAGTAATTTTGAGTTGTAAGATATTGCATGTATGTAATTTGTATAAAAATATAATGCAATATATATGAAAATTATTTGCTAAAACTATGTTTTCAAAAGTATTGGGTATTTTTTTTTGTTTTTTAAAGAAGTTTTTGCATAATCGAATGTTTTCAGGCAGCTGCATATTAGCCATTTGTATGTGTTATAGCCCTGTTATCTTAACACAATCTACTAGACAAATCTCCTGACTTATCATACTGCCTGTGGCAAACAATAGAATGGCCCAGTTGCAATAACCCAGCCTGACACTCTAATAAATGGAAGAAATAATTTTATTGTGCAAATAGGACTTCATCTGCATTGCCATAAAGAATCGGCTCAGTGTACTTTTGGGCAAGCAATTGCAGCGGTCAGCGCATTCAGAAGTTTATTAGAACAAAATGAAATAAAACATGCTTTTATCTGTGCTAACCCATGTTACTTTATGAAGCACTGTATGCTCAGATAAATCCATTTTTTTTTATAATGGGACATAATGGGACAATAGCTTATCGCTTTAAAATGCAGTTTTTAGCTCCAACGCTGCTGTAAGTGATTTAGATTGATTAGGGCAGGCAAAATTTCATACATACATGAAATGATATGTCAAAACAAAAAAATGTATTTCTATTTTTTACTGTTGTAGACTATTTTTCTACTGTTTTCCTAAAACACATTCAGTAGACGATGGCCGTGAAATATATTGCATAGGTGTCACTACCATCGGCTACTGCAAGGGTTTAATTATTGTAAAATATCATTATATGTTTTGAAAATGATGTATACTATTTGAGATTGTTATATGTAGATAACACTATTAGAATTATGTATAAATATTTGTCATCATATCTGCTTTTATCCTTTGAGGGCACCGTATACAGATTTTTCACATGGAGCTTTTTTTCTACAAGCCCATGGAACTCAAAGGGTTAACGGATTACTAATAACAATACTGGTTAACACACTGCCTCCCATTTGCTGTTGATGCCCAGAGGTTTTTGGCTAGAGAGACTTCTAGATGTGCAACAAATGACCGAGGCTATCAACATTTCGGTAATAGTGGAATCTATTTTTCTTACATGTGTTTGAAATCATGTTTTGCGTCATCACAAATAATGGACTTTTATGGAAAACTGCAATGCTATTTTTGTACATGTATTTTTTTTGATCACAGGCAAGCACTGCATATATTTTCCTACTCACTGTTAGAACTGTAGAATTCTTGCATTGGATCTGCAATCTTTACCATATCCAAATTTACAATATATGTACTAGAACATACCTTATATACCAGAGGAGAAGCCATCTTTATGTTCTATTCTCCCTATTCTCCCTATTCTGTATATTCTCATTTTCAGAACATCTATTAAGGTAACAGTTACCCTGTAAGATCCGAAATGCATTAATAATTCTCCATATTGAGGATTTTTTATATTTATGTAGTCATTGAACAGGTGTATATCTGGTATGTAGGGTACATTCATCAAAATCCCTTTAATTTTATTTTTACATTATTTGATCTTTGAGTTTCTTGATTCTGATATAAGCAGAACTGCATTGATTCAGATATGATTAGGAATATATATATATATATATTTATACAATATATATATATATTTTTTTTTTCAAAAAGAGTACATTAAATTGATGCACATATTAATAAAAAGAACAACATTTGCCCCCTAACCCTTTGTCATGTGTTCTCATTTTCGTTTTATATAGATTTTATTATGAACACCATCAGTGTTTATTAGCATTAGAGGCATGGTTTGAACCTTATGGAATTTTCTAATCTCGGAAGATGTGGCTGTGTTTTAACAGTCAGCACAAATACATGCGCACAATTCTACAAGACTGAAAGGGGAAGAAAACAAAACTATTATTCAGCTTAGTGCTGGAAACAACAACAACTCATTTTTTATTTTTTTTTGTTCTGTTTTTAAGTTATTTAGATTTACATTTCCCAAAATATTCGGGGGAATGTTGTGTTATGTCCTATCCTACGAGGTGGTAACATTTCCTGGACTATACTTATTTTGGCAGATTAAGCATGAGCCTCTAGCACAAGGTGTACTGTAGAGATATCCCCACTATTATCTCAATAACAAATAGAAAATAATAAACTGGTTTTACGTCTGTGCAAAAATTAGAACCGAGAAAATCTGAAATGTGACAAACAATTATAAAATCTTACCCGGGAATTTATTTTTCTTGTCTATTCTTTGGTAGCGCGGGTGAAATAGTCTCACCTTATACACACCTACCCATAAACACACATATACACATACACTGCCCTTACACTCGACTGCCCTTACACACTGCCTTTACACACACCCATTAACAAGCATATACACATACACATACACTGCACTTACACAACCCTGCCTTTACACACATGTATACACATACACCGTCCACACACACACAAACACATATACACACACACACTGGCTTACAAACACTGCCCATATACACACTAGGATGACCACATTTTATTTCTGCCATTGAGAGAAGCGCATGAGATTACACACACAGGTATATATATATATATATATATATATATATACGCATGTTAGACATACATTTGTAACTACCTTTCAAAGGTAGATCTTTGCGTACCGCCTTGTAGCACTTGCAAGTTGCTTGAGTAATCCATTTAGCAATGGTGGGTTTAGAGTTATTAAGAAGAAGGTGAAAAAAAAACCCAGAATGTCTCCAGAGTCCTAGTCAGGTAAATAAGCAAGCACCTCTTGACATCTAGAGTGTGAAGAAGATTTTCCTACCTGTTCTTGAGAGATGGACAGAAAGTAGGGTGGACAATTTTCCGAGACAAAGGAAAGGAAGACACAACTAAGTCTAAATTCTAGAGAGGCTGAAGGATCGCCTTGTCTTCATAGAAGATGTTAGGGAAGCAACCACCCTCTCAGAAACCTCTTGACTGATACAGGTATCCGGTATCCATGCTTTGAATAGGAATGATTGAAGGGCTATGCGTGGGTGAGGGCCCAAGCCACTGAAGATTGATTTGAGGTCAGCAGGACCAACATAGAAAAGCAAAAAGGTTGGAATACAGCACTCAGTTGTGAGATGGTGCACGAGCCAGGGCACCACCAAGCCCTCCCATATACAAAAATAAAAAAGCAGAGGTTCAGCACTCACATGATAAGGTGAGTTTTATTTCACACAAGCCTTAGAAAGACCTGTGTGTCAAAACGTTGCCTGTGTGAAATAAAACTCACCTTATCAGGCCCAATAGAGACATGGTGGTCCTGTTCCTCTAGTATGGTATCTCGTAAGATGCTTATTGCAGAAACTTGGACCTGAAGGGTTGCCAGTCTCGGGTCCATTTCAAAACCTTGGTGAAGAAAGTCCAAAACACAAGGGAGAATAAATTAGGTAAGAAAATATTACCATAGGTTCGTATATATTGCAGGGAGGTTACCAGCTTTCTACGTAGCATGTATGTAGCATGATATCTATAATGGAGGAGGAAAGGCCTTTTGCTCTGTGCAATGTCCATTCAGTCTCCAAGCCATCAATTTCAGTAACCAAGAATTGGGGTGTAGGATCTGTCACTGATGGAGGAGATCTTCCTGATGTGATCTGTGGCTAAATGGAGATACTCCAATAGATAATTCTATACTAAAGAGTACAGGAGATTGAAATCATCATTCCTAGTTTTTTAACACATTTAGTGTTGTATTGTTTAGCAAACAGATTTCATATCACATCTGGAAGTAGGTCAGATTATCAGAAAGTCTGTTCAAGTAATAGTTTCTATGGTGCCCGAACAAAGCAGAAGGAGCTATGTCACAATGAAAACCCCCATTCACAGCATCCTCTAAAGCCATGAAAGTCGGTTATTAAGCATTTTAGCCACATTACCAAGAACAGCCTTTCTCTTTTTTAGAGAAAGAACCTGAAACGATAGTAACAAAGCATTGCAGGGAAGCCATTGAAAGCCTTAAAGCTTTTCAGGTGTTTTGGATCAGCTGCAGACAGGGAAATCTTAATCAGCAGGACAAAGACGATATTAATGAGCTTCCTGGTAGGTTATCTAATCAGATGGGTATGAATTTTTGATGCTAACATTGGTTTCATTGTATTAAATGGTTGTGCAGATAGAAAAAATTCACTCTAAAAATTGTATTTGTAAGTTTATGAATCATTGAACCAGCAACCCTTTTGTAGGCACTATACTTAACCACTAAGCCAGCAGGCGGCTTTAGATTTGGTGGTCTTTGCCTCCCTATTGACTTTGGCTGAATGCCTGCCTCTACCTCGCTGGGGCTTGCTAGGTGATCATGGCCCTATATCTTCCTCAGCATGATCCTAGCTCCCTACTAGTGCATTTGTTTCTGACCCTACTTGCATCTGCATGCTTTTGATATTTCTGCTCTGTATTTTTGATCTAACCCTTAGCATGGAACCTGAATTAATTAAGATATTCTTTTGTGGCTTTAAGAAATATTACTTGCTGGATGAAGATATTTAGCTCATGGTATGAACACCACCCTTATGGCTTCTTTGTCTGCGGGAATGGAAGAATGTCGGGATTGGTAATTTAACAGTTTGGATGTGAGTTTTCAGTACCCGATCGGCCCTGTACTTTTCCTTTGACATCTACCAATTTACTGTTAGAAATACACACAGCTCTGTAAGGTTTTCCCATGAGTTCTCATCTGTTGTGAGGATGAAGACTAATTGTCTGTCTGTGCCCCCGCTGACAAAATAGCAGTTGTCCCCGATTCTGAAGAGAAGAATTGCAATAATTGTATGGTGACTGGCGTTTGCTTCACTGATATCCATCTTGCAGTGAGCAAAGTAATGATCAGCATAGAACTTTTGCTTATTTGCATTCCTACCCGCTACTACCTACCAGTGGGTCTGCTGGGTGTTCATCAAAGCATCCCAACCATGGTAATGGCACCTGAAGCCTGGTAGACTCAAGCAGGTCTGCCGGTTACACAAAACAAACAAAAAAACTCTGAAGAATGTGGATAGATGAGGGGATAGATAGGACAAAGCCACAATATGAATAAAGTAATCTAGAACCTTACCTTTAATAAATAAAGCTGTAATTATTAGTCTTCTGAATATCTTCTAATAAAAGGAGTCCAGAAAAGGGGCTACAGAAAATATACTACAGGGCTTCGTTAAGGTGCATCCCGTGGGTGTCTCCTACACGCGAGGAAGCCCACGATAATATAAACTTGGGTGAAAATCATTGTGTTTGGAGATTTAGAGACATCTGGCGCAGTGTGGTTGAAGAATGCTGGGACTGGTGGCTGTCATCAGCAGCTCTTATACAAAGGCAGGGCAAACGGATTATGAACCCGCTGGGATTGTGGTGATCTGCTGTTCTTTACTTTTACTTTTAATGAGGTTTTATTATTTTTTTAATATATTTTTTATATACAAATAATATCTTTACCAATTATATACTTACTTCCTGTCTACTCTCCTACCTTGCTCATATTTGGAGTTACAGGCCATTTAAACTACGAGACAAAGTTTTACTTATATCACAGATACCTTAAAGGGCTGACCTCTATGCTGTTATATATTTTTATGTTTCACACTACCTCATATCTAAACTAGATATATTACCGTTGTTGCGTTTCTTTTTCATGTTCTTGGATTGCCCGAATTATACAAGCTAAGTATTTACCCATAATTTTGGGTTTGTACAGCCTCAGCTTCTTTGGCATGGTTATCGTATATAGTTCATTGTACACTACATTTTTACACTTTTCATGTTTTTGCCTCGTCTTTCTTCAACCGTTCTCTCATTTTCTAAATTTGTGAACACACACACTGTATATATATATATATATATATATATATATATATATATATATAAATAATGGATTAAAATGATTTATTCAATTTTACATTAAACACAGCAAATACCAAAAATATATTCATTGACCTGCCCTATACAGCTAAATCATTTTTATTTACTTTTACACCTGCCTTACTCTAATTTATAAATAAAAAACAAAAATTGTATTCATTTTTTAAACCTGTGTGAATTTCTATTTCTTACTGTGCCTACAACTGCCTCGGGTCATTTTAAACTGCATTTGTTCGGGTGATTGTTGTAGGAGTGATCAACAAAACTTGACACTGTTTTTAACCCATGACGTACCAAGGAAGTCATTGGTCCTGCAGGGACATCTTTTCACACGTACCTGGTCGCAAAGGGATAAAATGATCTAATAAAGTATTATAATAGGACCCACATCAAATGCTTCTTTACTCCTGCTCATTCGGCAGATAAAAACCATTCAGCCAATCTAGTCTGCCTGTTTTTCCTGATATACCAAACATGGTATACGATAAAAACAAAACACTGATTAAGTTTTAGTATAATTTCCTCAATGTATCAGTATCACATCATATCGTCTGAACTCACCAGTATCGAACCATTTAATAATGAAAGAAAAATAAATAAAACTTGGTTTCATAAAAAAATTTATTTCAAGATTTTAAAAATCTAATAATATTGTTAGAGTAAATCATCTGGCACAATGATATACAAAACCTTTAGTGACTGAAAGAAGAGGCAATAAGCGGAATGTGAAATACACTTCAAATTTATCTCATAAATCACCTAAAACTAAATTGCATTACAAATGACAAATAAAAACAGGAAAAAAAGATGAAACCTTTGGCAGATCTAAGTTTCTTCTTCAGGCATATTATATTGATCGATGGTACTATACCTGAAGAAGATACCTACATAGTCTTGAAATCTTTAACAAGCTTCCCACATCAGAGAACATTCAAGCAAGATGGGATAGATAACCTTGGCTCTCAAGCTGTTCCTGCAGTATCGACCCCTCACCGGTAACGTACCTAAAGCGAGTCGGGGGGGGGTTCTGCCCCTTGGTGCCACTCATCAGGGAGGTGCCCAATGGCCACCTAACGGTCTCTGTGTGCACATTGTACAGGTGCTACAGCAGTAAGCCGCGGGTCCGCATTAGGTGGCCGCCTCGCTGCATAGATGTCTGTGCAGCCCCAGTGATGCTCGGCAGGCCCCCAGACCAGTAAAATCTGCGAGAGGTAAGGGGGTGCAGGAGAGTGAATGGGTGAATGAATGAGTGAGTGAGTGTTTAGGGACAGAAATAGGATAGGCAGGCTGTTGGGGGGGGGCGCAAAGGTGGCACAGGCAGGCTGATTCAGGGGCAGCTGTGGCACAGGCAGCCTGTTTTAGGGCCAGCGACCTACCACGTCAATATCTGGTTTAGTGCTTAGTGATAGGGGTTATGCTTCACTAACGTCAATATCTGCCCCAGTATATAGTAATAGGAGTTATGCTGTACCATAACTGTTCAGTAAATGTTATTTATTTAAACTTATAATACTTAATTTATTTTTTCAGATTTGTAGTTTTTTTCCAGTTGACATACAAATTTGTGAAATAAATATTCTTTTTGTGTGTGGGGTGCCACATACATGATCTGCCCCGGGGGGGCTAAATACTCTAGGTATGCCCCTCACAGAATTTTAAGACTACATGGTGACGGTCAGCTTTCACCATAGCCAAATTAGCTAATTAAAACCTGCTATGAACTGCTAACTGCTATGAAAACTGGATTTCTGCTATAGTAACAGGTGGATGTAAAAAAATAAAATAAAAAAAAAATCAGTGGGAAAAAGAAATGAACTAGCGAGGCACAAAACTGCTTTTTTTAATATAAAAACTACAAATTTTGCAATATTAATATTAATTTGGTTTTGCAGAAATCCAAATGTGTTGCTTTTTGTAAATCAAAAACAATTTATTTTACCAATATATGAGCAACTCTCCCTCCCGCCCCTGAAACAGGCAGGATGTTTAGACTGATAAACAGTAATGTTCCGCACTTTACACAATACCGGGTACAACGAGATGAAACGAGGCTTGATGTATAACCTGTGTTTAGTTAGCTTGATGGAAGGGTTGCTGGGTCACAATCAGAGCTCATTGTGGTTCAGACCGTTTTTGGATACCCTGCTGGTTAAGTCTTGGAGATGTTTTTTCACCTGATTCGGAAGGAGAACAAAGACATAGGAATTCAATTATCGAAACGATTGATGACTGGAGGGGTTTAATACCTACACTGGCTTACGGGAGACAAACGAAACTAAACAAAATCTAAACTAGATAAAAGCAGAGAAACTAAAAAATCTATAAAAATCATGCTCCGTGTAGAGCTCAAGTAAGCATGTTTTGAAAAAAATCAGACTAAAAAGTATCATTCATGTTTCAAACCACACAGTCAGCTGTAGTTGGCTACAAAAACAGAAGCCCTATCTCCTTAAACTGTCTGAAGCTGTGCTCATCTACTAATAATTAGCTTTATATTGTGAACTCATTTTGTAAGACAAAAGTCATTTGCTCTCACCTTGTACCCCAATTCTTTAATCTTATCGGTTAGCATGGAGTGTTTTTCTTTACTCTTTTTCAGGTGATCCTTGTCCCCGGTCTCGGCAATATGCTTTAGCTTTTCGTGGGAGATTTCAAGCTGCTTCTGGTAATGCTGGTGTTTCTCGATTTTGGTCTCAAAATGTTTTAGCTCCTCCTAATATACAAGTCATCAAATAACATAATACAAATATATATTGACCGTTAATTGGAAATATTTTTGCTTCTTATTAAACAAAAAATAAAAATACAACACCTAAAAGCCTGATCCACTCCTATCTAGACTCCCTGTGCATTACCTTAAATGATTCCAATTCAGAATCAGAAAAGTTTCCATCCTTCGCCATTTCCCATAAGTCGTTCACTCTAGGCTCATTAAAATCTGTAATAAGCGGACATAAAACCAGCAGTGTAAACGTAAAATAAGACATTGAGCTTTGTTATAATAAACACAGACTAGTTGAGGTTTCCCCTGCTCTTACTAGCTTGTTATCCCACATTGCCCTGAATGACTTCCATGGGAAAATAAGTATCAAAATTAAGTGTCAAACAGCAATGTACTTTACTTTAGGAGAGAACAAATGCGAGTCGGACTTCATTTTGTCCAAGTTCACTTCTTTTATCTGCAGACCTGGAAGCTGCCATTGTTATTTTAGGTGGCTTTCCCTGCACCACATTGAGCCAATACTTTATGGCCATCCTATTGAAGTCCTTTCCTTAGTCATAGTTAGATTGTCCCTCTGCGTGACTGAGGCTGAACACAAAGCAAGATGGTAAGGAGTCGGCCTATTTATCTAGCAGAATGGGCTTAGATAATCGAGCAAGAACACATATAAAAGGACTGATATGCATCTGAAACATTATGTGCAAAATAGAACACACTATAAGATTATAACTGTTTTAATTTGATACTAGTAATAAAAAACGGTGGCAGCTTTTCTTTAAGTATAGAATGCCCCGGATACTTGAAAATATTTTATTGTCTGTGACTTAAGGCATGCCTACTGATGGGAATCTGAGGTGCATTGAACTTTACAATGAAATTGAGACATTATATATATATATATATATATATATATATTATTTTACATATAAATACAATTTAAAAACAAAAAGCATAGTCTATAAAATTTCACTGGAACCTACCACGGCTGCTTGTGTAACCCTCGTGACTTAGTTTCCGCAGACGTTCAAATCCATGATTGATGCTACGTAGCTTCTCCTTGAGATCTGCATGTTTGCTGTGCAAGAAATCTTCCTTAACTTCATGTTCGTCTGGGTTTATTACATTTTTGTGGATCTCTATCAAATAAACCCAAAAAACGATCAAGTTGGGGTAAATAGTGAAAGGGAAAATTGCTGCTTTCCCTATGGTTCAAATTCTTGCGATGTTTTCTGATCAGTGCAGCCACTTCAAAGATATATGATGCTTATTTTAAGCTATAGATATTATATGGGTTTGCTTAGCGAATTGAAATGTAAATGTAGGATCTGTGAAAAGTAATATATCTGCTTAAAAGCTAATAGAGTGCACTAAGCTCATCAAAGAGGTCATTTAGTTAGTGTGTGCATCATGATGAAGCACACCATCAGCCCCCGCTGATGTCAGTATCGAGCAATAAGATTGATCGCCAATTGATTGAACGCGTATCTAGACGCCCCAGTTCTCCACCTAAAATCATGCCTTCCGCATGTCTTCAGCAATTAGCGATACTCTGCTGTAAATCAGCTACCCAACGTGATACATAAATGTTTCCTTCAAAATAGTTGCAGTGAGTCACACAGATGCATTCAAAGGAATAATATATTTATTTTTGACAAGATAGGCAATTTATTTCTTATATAACCTCTCACTCAAACTCCCACTACCTTGCAGAGTGTTAGTTGTACGCGAGAGACACTGCAGGAAGCTGCAGCATGCAACTTTCCATTAGACGACCTTCTTAGCAGCTTGGTCTGGAGAAGTTTCATCCCGAACCCTACTGCTAGAGAAGTAAGCCTTGGCAGAATTCCCAAATTCAAAAGGCCCACGAGGAACGCATGAATATCCTGGAGAATATGGCCGCTAGCGCCAGACCATGTGAAATACTTACCTCCGGTCTGCTCCGGTGATGGCTCGCGGGCGGGGAGGGGGTTCTAACGAGATTGTTCATGCTTACGGGAAAGGAAAGAGCTGCCATTGATGTCCCAAGCAGCCAATCAACTCTCCGGGTTGGCAGTCCCATTTTTGTGTTTTAGTTAAATTAATGCATATGAAAATAATTACAATGTACTTTCCTATGCATTCAATGTTCAGATACTGTCGCCATTATGTTAGGGTGAGACAGTGTTTCACATCAGATGGCAGCTCTCACGTACGGCACAATGAAGCATGAGAAGTCATTTGGATGACAAGGGAAAATAACATGATAATATGTTGTACACTGTTGGACTGCTGACATTCCTAAATTTTATATTTTTTAAATAATATATAACTCTGGCAACACTTAGCAGATGGTTAATATTTTAGCAATACTGTCAATGTTCAAGCACTTTTTTTTTTTTTTTACTATATGTACAAATAAAAGCCTGCAACAAAAACAATTTTCTGTGCGTTGGCTTTAAGTAAGAAATGATTCAAGGACTATTTAATAAAAGGATAAAAATGGCGTGGGCTTTTAAACCTTGTACATTTCATTGTTACACAGCTAATTAAAATAGTTAAAAAGGGAAAAAAAAAAAGAACATAAAATACCACGCACAAGAAGACCAAGCTCCACCAGATCCATCTCGAGATCATTAAACCACATTAAGGCAGAACAGACCGTAGGTAGGTGCAATTATCCCGCTAATCACACTTCTAATCGATCCCATTGGTAAGAACTTCAGCATGCGTCCCTTTAGCCTTTTATTATTTAATTCACACAAAAAAGAAAACAAGTTTGTTAAATATGAACTTTCCTACGAAGGGTTCAATTATTCCTTTTATTTTCAAAAAGAGTAATAATCTCAGCTTGATAACTTCTTTTTTAACCAGCTTTCTCGAAAATACGTTCAATATAACAGAATGGCTCGCAGGACACTTTTATTAACGCCTTGAGTGGCGGGGGCCAGACATATTCCCCCCCCCCCGGTGGACCCATTTTTCCCCCTGTATACGCCAAACAAAATAACAGTAACAAAACTAAATATTTTTAAGAAGGGCTAGATCCGCCAGAGAATGTATTTGGTCGTTGATGAAGATTATACAAAGTCCATATGCTATACTGTAGATGACGGTATGAAACATATCACAGGCTAGATGCATAAAATATGCATTATATGCTATTACACTAAAACATAAATATTGGCATAAAATTACATTTTGCCCAATTAGGCCTTCTTTTTTGTACATCTGGTACACCTGCTTTGTAGGTTATAGCTCCTAACCATAGAGTCTTTGTAGCCATTATCCACGAGAACTCACCTGCCTTTTTTGTCACATAAAAGTATGATTATTGTTTAATTAATTTATTAAGGGTTTTAATAATTGGGAAGCATGTACCACTTTACAACGTCTGATCCTTCCACGTCGGCATGCCCAATCCCCTATTTCTATTGTTTATGAATACACAGTAAACACAACGGGATGAAACCGTTAATCTCCAAAGCAATTCCACCTCTCAAAGTTTTAAAGAATAAATCACTTTTCACGCGATAAGCAGCACATTTTTTTTGGAGTTCAGAAAGCAGTAATTCACGTTTCCATGAATAAGCAGAATAATTGAATTACCTTCTGTCCGGCTCACGGTATCTAATAGTATGTTATATTCATTTATCTTCTCCTTGTGATGCAAGAATTCCCGCCACAAGTTTTCTAACTCTTCTTCGGAAAATTTGTTAGATGCCTTTGCCTTAGAAAGCAAAAAAAATCATTTATAAAAAAATTAGCCATTGAAGAACCTAAATATAGTGATCACATTGTTCAGAAGCAGTCACTTTTTGATTGTGAGGAGGCAGAATGACACACAGTGTTCACAAAAGTGATAAAATGACACAGATATTGTGTAAAAAAAAAAAAAAAAAAAAAAAAATCTTGTCCAGTGTAATTTTTTTTTAATGTTAGTTTGTGTGGATTTAGGCAAGTCAGTAGATACTTTCTTTGAATTTTTTGAGGCTATACTATGTCTCAAATACCGCTGAAACAGCTTTAATGGTCAATCAGACTGTGACATCAGATGACACCTCTAGCCTCACCCTCAATGAGTGTATTGTTTGGCCACGCCAGAAAGATGAAACCCGGGTGCCAGCCAACATGGTACTTAATCTGCCCACATTTACAGCGATTCCTGGCATCAGCAGCCACATTACCCAAAATGCAGTTTATGAGCTTTTAACTGAAAGTAATCTGTACACCAAACAGTCATCACCCCGAATCAAACAGGAAAAAGAAAGCTAAAGTAGGATAATATACCTTGTATTACACCAGTTATTAAAAAGGGACATCGAAAAAGACAGTGCAGAAACATATGCAATATATCACCTTATTCCATAGCTTCTCCAAACGCGGATCACTTATGTCATCTTGGGTTCCATCTTTAATAAAATTGTTATCGTCTGTTTGAGATTTCTTTTTACCATCCAGTCCATACTTGGCCATAATCACTACAAGTAAAAGAATAATAAATATAAGAATCCCAAGTAATACACCAGGGCAAAGAGACAGAGAGGGAACTCCAACTGGAATGACAATTGTAGAATCTGACAGAGCGGAGGGGTATGTTGTCCCTTTAAAATATTTATTTGGACATTGTCATCTACTGGGGGGAGTGATGGACCCGGTTGTTTTATGTGCTACTTGAACATTTTCTTTGTAAGGTATGTTTGTACCGCATGGCAACCTTGGAACACACACACATTATCAATTTTCCAAATCAGTTTTTAACCAAAGCCACCCAGGCTCAGTAACTAGCCTGTGAAAAACATTCACGTTAATCAACGACCTCACAATGGAAAAAGTTTAATTATCAACATATATTAAAAAGTCAAGTCTTCTGTGATCATCTGCGTTTAACCAACTAAAACAGCCCAATGGAACACCATCGTGAAAAGTCTGTACAATCTTATTAACGGCTGAAGTCTGCCGTATGTACTGCAACGCGGCTGAGATTCATACCTGTCTGGCTTGCAGACCTCTCGGCTGAGCCTTTCTCACAAGACAGCAGAACAATGAGGTCTCTGTAAGCTACGAGTCAGATGATACCACCGCTAATTCTTTTTCTACTGACGCCTAGCCAAAATAGAGATTTTTCCTTGTGAAACCCAGCTTTAGTTAAAAAAAAAAAAAAAATACCAAAGGATAGGAATCCTTTCCTATATCAAAGTGCTTAAGCACTATGGCTAATGCCCCTTTCCAAAGAAGTACTATGTCTACGCATGTTTGTGAATATATTGCTCATTAAGCAATCCAAGGCAGTTCACTTCACTCCTACCTAAGAGAAAACCGAAACTCTTAACGAGGAAGGCTGTCTTTCATCTTTATTACACCCTTTAGTGAATAGGTCAGGAGGTTAATAAGAGACTGTCAGAGTAAGGGATTCTTTCCTGAAGCGTCAGCACTCACATACCAGGAGAGGAATCCTCCACGGCATGTTGAGTTATACAAATCCAATACGTCCCGTGTAGCGAGGTCGGTTAAACATCAGCAGAGATCTCTCTTACTGCTATATATTAATACATAAGTAATGGTGGGTAAAGGTGATGGAAAACCCTTCCACTTAAAATTAAGGAGGTAGTAGAAGTATTAAACACTCATCTACAGACACCAGACAAACCAGAAGGCTTGTTTTCCCCTCAGAAATCTCATGGTGCTGTCACAACCACAAGGGATTCTGGGTAGGCGCATGCAAATAAGGTCAACAATGATCACCTTTTGCCTCTATATCCACTTTATGCATGGATCCCTTGAGTAATTAAGTAAGTAATTGCCCGCTGTACAGGACAGCCCAGCTATATATCTACCATTCAAAGATCGTCGGAGCTTCGCCTCCTTCTCCCCGTCATCATCCAGGCCTTCTGCCTTTTGCTTCTTCCAGTTCAGTTCATCCTTCTCTTGAATCTTCAGGTCGCTGTGAAGTTCGGCTAATTTTACCGGCGATAGCTGGAGCTGAAAGGAAATAAAATATCATTGAGCTTTCTTGCAATGAAACTAAATTATATTCAGGCAGAATAAATCTGCAACAAAGACACCGGGCGGAATCTGCGAAAGGGGGAATAAAACGCAAAGCTCTCACGGTATAGGAAAAAATAAGGAGTATTTAGTATAAGATATTAATTAATATAAGTATATTTTCCAGTTACCCATAAGCTGCCCTTAACGTGGCATTACATTTTTGGAGCTTTAAGAAAATTATTACACAAACCTTAATTATATTAAGAGTAAGGGTTGCAGAAAAATAATATAATTAATAGACCTTATTATATGATTGTACATTAGAACAAAAATAGCAGATGTGGCGTCCGTAATGCAGAACAATCCGTTTCTGCAAAATTGAATGAATTAGTTCACAATGTCAAGGGATAATAATTTTATTTGTAGATTCTGTAGACCTAATTTGCAGTCATTACACATATAATATATATATATATATATTTTCTTTTGTTTTTGTTTTATTTTATATTTTTACGAATTTAGTACATAGAGACAGTTTTACCCTCTTGATTTTTCTAGGAGCCCGGAAGAATATACCTTAAGCGATTAAATATGCATTGTAAGTATAACTAGTCGCCATGGTAACCAGGCTCATTGGATATATCCACATGGTGTAGGTGCTATAACACACGAAGTGAACTTCCAAAAACAACTATAGAGTCCAACTTAGATGGAAACGACATTAACAGCTACCAAGAATTTATACCAATAATGGGGCAAACGGCCAAAAATACAGATACGTGTTTGTACTGCAATCCCCTGCTTAATGTTTACACCAGGTGTTGATTAGATGACATTTAAAGTATTCTTTACAAAGATGGCGTACAATGGATAAAGGCGCCGCTCACTTTATAGGGAAAACACCCAAATACGATGACCTTTTGGGCTGACGATCAAATTCATTATCCAAATAAAAGCATATTAAAGGATTATAATAAGTGCCAAGCGCTCTATATGCATCGCTCTTGTGTGGGTTTTGACGTTCCGTTTGCAAAGTGACTTTGATCCGAGACCCTTGGCCCAGACCCGATAGATAAAGCGCAGCTTAAAACACAGCCCATGGATCATAATCCCGACCTTTATAACAAACATTAACCTTTCTTAAGTCAGCGATCGCTTCCCGCCCATCGCTGCGTAAGCCGTTTAGACGACAGACAGTATCCTCCTCCATCCATATCTCATTAAAGATAAAATACAAGACGTTCTTCCTATTTTAAATACTTTTTATAAAGTGGTCACATTACCATAGCAACCAATGGCACAATCAAAACGTCCCAAGACTTTTCTAACTTTGCACTATAAGAACTTCTTTCCTGGGGGCATCCGGACCACGTCTTTTGTTTTTGGAAACGCCTGGGCAACAGACCCCAAGTGGCTGATCCCTGGCCACCGAAAGCAGTCCTGATGATAATTTATTGCTATATATATATAGCGCCATCATATTCTGGAGCGCTGTACAAAGGGTAGACAGGACATATGCACTATATAACATAACAAATTGACAGAAACGACAGGTGAGGAGAGCCCTGCTCAGAAGAGCTTACAATCTAAAGGATGGAGGGAAGTTATTATAGAACTCTACACCTTTTGGATAGGTGGGAGTCGCAGCGCTTTGTAATGAAGCAGCATCTCTAACTCCAGCACTATAAAAGGAGGGCAGTTAAAGTATAGATGTAAAAGCCATGTTGCTATGGCAGCAGATGAGGCATAATATAGATTTAGGCGTTCTTTATTTTAAATCAAAATAATGAAAAAAGGTTTTCTTTACTCGGTAACCCAGAGGACGTTGTTGGTGGAACAACCCAGCGCCGGCTGTTCCGTTACCGTATTGAGCAATGTGCTACAGCAAACAGTTACCGGAGATCATCAGATCCCGAGTCACGAACCGCCTCGTAACCAGCGGCCGGCAGATGGATCTCAGATCCACAAAGTATTCCGTTAGCAAGAAACCAAATATTAAAAGCCTTTGTATAGCACAAAATCGAAGCGAATTCATCCAATTACCTAAATCAAAACTTTATCAGAAGTTTGCCTTCCATCAACCGGGAAACTACGTTCGTTCCATCTATATATGTTTTTTGTTCCGAACTGAATTCTTAAAACATACAATGTTACACAGCATACAAAGATAAACAACGCATTTATAACAAATAGAATTTATAAACTAACAAAAACCACTCATCCATGCGGCCAAACAGGCCTAAAATAAAAAGTTTTATTAAAATAAAAGTTTTCACTTTCATCCAGGTTTATCGTATATGTGAAAGGGTAGGGTCCTGGGGACAGGCATTTAAACGCAGCGCTCGCTGTATACATTAATCTTTCATTACACCTCTCTATTGTGATCATAAAACATCCACATATTGTGTGCCCTGGTCGGTTAAAGGGTTAATATTATCAATGATTGAGGGGCACGCATGGGGTGCATGAGAGAATGAAGCTGCATCTCTGCCGGGTACCAAAAAGAGGAACACAGATACCCCCTGAACTGTGCCTCTCATACCCGGCGCAAGCTGCAGCCTGGGACCCACTGATACCCGGCGAAAGCTGCAGCCTGGGAGCTTATTACACCCTGCGGGGTAAGAACAGCCAGGAAGGGGGGCGCAGAGGGCATTTACAGCCCGGAGGAGAGGAACTCACCCGCTGGGCTTTCTCCCAGACCTGGTTCAGCTTCTGGATCCTGAACTCGCCGGTGTCCCGCTCCGACAGGTTCTCGTTCTTCGCCCGGGAATACTTGCCGCCTTCATCTCCAGCCAGAACCCCCAGCAGGGGCAGAAGGCAGAGAAGCAGCAGCCTGCATACCGTAGATGGCATCTTCAGGGCGAGGAGACAGGCACAACGCGGGCAGCAGGACGCAGCGGCTGAGTGGAAGGCCCAGCTCGCGAATGCTCGCTTCCATTGGTCGCACTACACTTCCATCCTGCCGGGGCACACGATCTTAACGTTCATTGGTTAACCTCTAGAGCGTTTCCCCGCCCCCTGTAAAGAGTTAACCCCCAAGACTCTGCAGCAGTGATTGTGTATGGGGATCAAGTCACGTTATTGTTATATAGGTCTGACTGTTAATATAATAAATACATAATAAAGAGTAGTAATATATATATATATAATAATTTGTTTAATCAAAAATATAACAATAATGGATACAGCTATGAATTTAAAATGCTGTTGAATTAAGAAAAAACCATTATTAATAAAAAACATGGCAGATATCATAATGTAATTCTTTTCTTATAGGGGGTTTAATGACTTCGCAAAGAAACTGTAAAGAAGTTTTCCTCTCCTCTTTATATCAACATCCAACCAGAGCGCGCCAGACGCCAGCACAAGCACAAAATATTGTAAACCAGGAAAATCCATACCGGTGACCTCTGCAGACTACAAAGTTAGCCATCATTAGATGATCCAAAAGTCGCTTATTCTTCATGGGCCTAAAAGGACATCATACAGGACATCACCGATAATAATGCATTCCGACGGTGCACATTTTTATATTGGTGAGCTCAAGAAGGGAGCCATCTTGTCCTCCTAGCCTTGAGTTTATTTGCCACACGTTAAAACCCCACTTGAGAATCTTACACACAACTGACAGCATGTTACGAGGTACCATTTGTATCCCAAATAGTATATTTACAGGGAAAGAGGAGGCCATATGATTGTCTGTCATGCCGGGCAGGGTTATACTGAGACTTATTTTATATAATTTTGTCCTGTATGTAATGGAGCGTGTGCATGCGCAAAATTAGCTATGAAATCAGGACAGTGGGATTGCGGTCCTAAATACTGATGTCCCACCGAAAAGCGGGACAAAGTTAGAACTCGGTGGGACAGCAGGATAAAGTGATAAAATCGCTACTGTCCCACGTAAAGACATGCCCTCTTCCCTAACACACACACTAATACTGTACATTAACTCACACACACTAACACCATGCGCTAAAACACACACAATCACACTGTTACCTTACTCTTCAGAGAAACTCATACGAGATACCCTCAGTTATAGGGGTGCCTGGGTGCAGTGCCCCCCACCTCAGTGTGCCCCGTGTATAAGCCCACTTTCTGTATATGGTGGCTCTCGGGCTATAAAATGCTTGAATATACCCATATCCAATAAAGAGAAGGGACATCAGGAGAGAAAATGGACAAAAGGTAAGACACTTGGCCCCAAAAGGAGGTGTTTGGCAGACAGGACCGGACCGGCCCACAGGCCCACTGGGCAAATGCTCAGTGGACCGAGAGTTGGCAAGTGGCTGGTATTGGATCGGCTACCTGGCAGATAAAGGCTCACACACTTACATATAATGTAATGTAATGGATAGATTGTAACAAACCAAAAGCCGGTGACCACCCTCTGCCTTCGGCCTCTGAGTGTGCGATTAAAGGACACTCCAGTCTTCCCAACATAGAATGCATGTCAAAGATCTTAGTTTGTCTCATCTTCATGCCGCAGGAACATCTTCCCGCCGAAATCACTGAGAGCTCTTTCTTGTCCCGCACCTGAGGCGGTCTCGTTCAGGCCTCTAACGCACAGAATCCTCCCTGCATTAACAAAGGGGACCGCATTGCTATCATATGCATTAAAGTGCATATCGTGCCTGGACTACCCCCTTAACCTCTTCAATGCACTTAACCCATTTAGCACTGAATTGCAAAACTTGTATATGTACCGTATGTAGTTGACCTATTTCATGTCTTGAGTGTGAAACTTCCATCTGTGTAGTTAACCTATTCAGAGGCCACAAACCTTTGATGGCATGACATGTCAATGTGTAAAACTGACGCGTGGGTCCATGACAGCGTGGATGTGTTGGGGGGTCCCTAGGGCGCTGTTTTAAGACACATTTTTTGTTTTCATTTTGAACTTGGCAGAAAATCAATGAACAAGAGTAAGAGTGTAGCAGCGACATATCATTTATCAACCACTTAAAGAATCAGAACAAATCTAAGAGCATGGAACTCTATGTTCATTCTTATTTTACTACAGCATGAAGAAAATGACAACATATGTTACTTTATATGTTACAACATAACATTATGTGGGCCTATTCCAGGGTTTGCCTCAAGAACACAGCAGCACAACTGACCTTGTTTGATCCCTGCAGCAGGTTTTGATGACTTATCAGCTAGACAAATGACGACATCATACTTTATCGGATATTTTTGCCTCTAAGCAACTGAACATTTATTATTGCTTCTCAAGCTAAAACTATATTTCCATAACACTTCCCCCTTGCTGTTATTATGTCAAGAAAATATAGACCTATGATGTAAAATATTGACCTATGATGTAATACTTGTAAGAAAATAAAACAATTTTTAGTGTTGGAGAACAGATTTATTTGTCTGAAACATTATGCTTTGGAGTGGCCACCTGAGATGATGGAGGTGAGTTGGAGGAAGTGCATTTGCCCGATGTGACCAGCAGTCACATAAAAATCTTTATAAAGTTACATATTGGGATTTGTGGCCTAGTTACATTTATATTCCACCAAAATGTGCAGATGTTTCATTCGGTTTGAGTCCCAGTGTTGGAGCAAAGTCACTTTAAACAAAAATGAATTCTCTGCTCCTTATTTAGAATGCAAAAGTAATTAAAAGTAACATGCAATTTGAGAAGTTCTCATTTTAGTCTGTAATTATGTTATCTTCGTACCGCATTTGGTGTCATTGGACTTGATTACTTGGCAGGACATTTAATAAGACAATTTAAATCCCTAATTTATTTATAAAGTTAGCCAGCCGATATAATTGTGAAATTCTTTAATATGGGAAAAATGATATTGATCTTTATTATGTAATCTGTTCTTAGTGTGATGTGGATTTCTGCTATTCTTTCAGGGCTGGTTTGTCTAAACATCATTCCTGGCACATTGTCCCTGAAAGAACATGGTTTCTAACCTGACAGACCCTGCTGAAAATCACCATTGACTTCACTGCCTCATACTAACCCACCTCTACTCAAGCAGGCAGAGAGCATCAAAGGTGTTCTCCTTTCTGCCGTACTGTTGAACGTCACTCTATGATGATCAAGGAGCCTTGAGGCAGACCCATTCTGGCAGATGCTCAGTGAGCCGCTGGCTATCGGTATCCTGTACTTACCTGATCTGCGCTTCAGCAGCTGGATATGTCACGCTATATTGGCAAAAAAACCTAGTGTATCGCTTGGCATATCATTAATAAAGTGCCAGGGCCGCCCCATGATTGCCAATCTGGTCCTGTCTTGAAGGCATAATGTAGTCCTTTTTGGTATTGAATTGAAGTATGTTTCTACACTATGCTTTTGCAGAGTGTAACAAAGTTGTTATTCTTCTGTTAGCTCTTCTGTTAAGAGATATTCGTTGCAATTCCTTGGGAACAGTGTTTGTAGAAAAAAAAGAACAAATGAAGACATCAAAACTTCGAACTTCTACACTGCTTTAATAATTTACATCCCCGTAACATACTTTCCAAACTGATGACCTCAGGGTATGAAATCCTCCATTGACTCAGCCAACCAACCAATAAACTTTTAACACCTAATCCTACAGCAATCTTTCAGCATCAATACTACACTAACCACCCTATACTATGGAGTACATAGACCCCCTTCACGCATGCACATTTAATACTCTCATTTTAATTAAAAATGGACACTAAAGGCATTCTTCAATGTGAATTAATTGATAAGGTTGTTTGGGACAGTAGAATATCCCTTTAAAGATTTGATTCATGAATATATTGAAGCACCCAAGATAAAATAGGCCAAAATAGCTCTACAATGCTACCGGAACTTACAAGACCCTTTGAGAAGATTATGTATTATTCTTAGGAGTGATGGCATTGCAATTTTATTACATACATTGATCTGAATTTAAATTTAATTGAACAACAGAGTATAATCTCTATACACAATATTGATCCAGAATGAAAATACCATCATTTGTATTCTATAGGGAGGTGCTGCAATATTCTAACTGATCCATTTAAAGACGAATATGTGTACACAAAGGCATTCATTTACTCTCCATCACTGCTGACAGATAAATGCTTGCTTACGTATGGAAACTGGTGTCAGATATAGCACAATAAATTATTGGCGAGGACACATAGAAGAGCCTGTCTTTCATCCATTGGCACTTACAATGTGACATTGGTCTACAGAATTAAGCCTTACATTAAATACCTTTTTTTTTGCCTTCTGGATAAAGGTAGTTTGATTTACCTAGACAAACAATTTGCTTTTTAATTTACTCTTAAGAGAACACAACCTCATTCAGGTGTTCCTTGAGTTATTCACAGGAAGACTTTTGACCTTTTTGTCTTACTCACATCAAAGGGTAAGAAAGCCAAGTAAAGAAGATAAAGTGTTAAATGGAATAAACATTCCTTATTAGTCTAGCCATGCTCTAACTCATGTGAAATGCTCAATATACGCCCCATTGTTGGAGATCTGGGGTAAGGGCTTCACCATGTCTTCTTAGGTGACTTTATGATTTTATATCACTAAGGAGGTCTTCTAAAACAAGAACAAAGTATCATGGACGATATATCCTAAGAAGCTTTCTGGGGCACCTACATTAGGGAGGGCACAGCATACCTCCCAGCAGTCCTTTAGATCAAAGCTCCCTCTGGGACATCAACTAAGAGGAGAAAACAATATTGCTACAAGTCCTGCGCCAGGCCACTTGTGTGATCTTGCCATAGCATGGTCTGTATATCTGAAAGTGTTTATGGTAATGCACCGGCTGTGTGCTGCACTGTTCTATTAAATAAAGTGGTTGTGTGTATATCCAAAAATAATCCACATGGGGGGGCGTTAGAGAATTTCCTTTTTTTTTGGGTGCTATTTGGAGTAGCACCAGCTCAGCAAAGTACCTTAATTATACAAATGAATTTATAAAGCGTTTTATTGATATGAGATACTTTGACATCCTTATACACACCGAACATCCTAGAAAAGAGTACCAAAGTGCAACAAATGGACCTTTGTCACAAAGTGCTACTGTCCTTACAAAACAGGCATACTTTCGGTAGTAACCTAAACTCATATCCCCCCAGGGAGAATTTCCCAGGGCAGGCTGACTGGTCCCCTCTGCTTTCTGGCTTCTTCTAAGAGTCGGGTCTAGGCCAGGAAGTAGGCTGAACCTAGGCAGAGAACATTGCTTCACCCGGAGGCGCCGGGTCAAACCCAGAGAGTTCACAGATATTAGGAGGCTGAGCTTTTGGTTGCATTTGAAAAGCTTCTTTGTAACCGGTAAATCTTTCTGCTTTGTGTGGAATTCATCCACAAAAAAACATGCAAAAAATAATAAATACAATCCCCATAATATTGTCGATATTATCCTAGATGTGCTCAACCCCAATTTTATATTGACCACACTCTATACACACACATCACTCACACACAAATACACCGCACAACTACAAACTCACCATGATCACCAGCATTCTCCACTTCATATGATAATATACATGCCCCCCCAATACCACGAATGCCCCCTTCACTCACATGCCTATCATCCTCCATATACTCTACCATCATTCACTCATAATAATGAGCACCTTAACAGTAGAGCTGAGTAACTTAATGAGGGGCAATAATCATACAGTTCTTGGGATCCTGACATTAAGGTGGCTTCTCCCACAACATACACCTTTTTAGTACATATATTGCTTATTTTAATCTGTTAAAGTCATTACATGAATTGCATTTTAAAATCCAAACTTTGGGGATTAAGTATTGAAATTTGGAATTGCTCGGAATAATAAAGCCACACTGAAGGTAATATTGAGTAGGATCGCCCACCGACTTTATTAAATGCTAGAATTGATGATGTAATAATACTGCATATATTCTTCTTCATCCATCTGGATTAAAATAGTTCCTATTAAAATAGTTTCTATTTAAATGACTGATCTGCTAAATTCATAATAGATCTATGAATCAGGTATAAAATTATTCTAATGTCTCAGATACATCAGTATAATTTTATAAATAAGACAAGTTATTGAATTTTGATAATAATTTCAATAAAATGGATAAAAGGCAAAGGCTAAAGGTCCATTTATATGGCCCAGTAATATTACATAAAAAAACTGCATTAGAAAATCCTTAAGAACAGGATAGAAATGATAAAATGTCAAGGGGTGAACGCTGCTTGAAATAAATACTCAATATGTGGAACCATAAGAAGAAAGGACAAGAAGACTAAAAATATTTAAATAATAGTAGAAGCCTGCGGGGGAATTGCCCCCTTAAAGATAAGATGTTCCTGATGGGTGAGCAAAAATCCATATTCTAGTGATTTATCAGTGATGACCTCATTCTCCCTACTTTTAAAATTCTGATGCCCTTTCTGGTACATGTGTAATTTTATGTTGTTTATTTAACCTTCTAAGTCATCTTCCCATATATCCCATGTTCTATGTTTTTCCTTTCTGTATAATAAAAATGTTTTAAAACGACAATAAAAATAATGTTACATAAAATTCTGATGCCAGAAATTAGGGAATAATCCTGGAATAACCAAATTATACACGCAGAAAAGACAGATACTGTATCTCTGCACGCTCGTTACAATATTAAACGCCGAGACCAGACATTAGCCTTCATTAAGTCATTTCATAAATATTGCACTTGTGAACATATATATATCTGTCTGGCTTTCATTGAGCTATCTGTGGTCTTCTGTTTTTTTCACTCCTATGTTTTCCCCAATTGGGAATCAATCCAAGCCGGTTTTGATGTCATACTGGAATGGTATTAATAAGGAAAACAGAAATATAGCCATATACATCCAAGTTAAGATGGCGCCGAAGGTGATACCTTTTTATTGGACCAAAAAAGTTAAGAAGAGACCTCTGAGCTTATGTGACCCTTCATATTATTATTATTATCTTTTATTTATATAGCGCCAACGATTAACGCAGTGCTTTATATAATACATATATTCAAGGGGTCTGACAAGACGAGAATTGACAGACTAAGGCAAACCGATACATTAGGTGGAGAGAGCCCTGCTCGCAAGCTTACAATCTTGATATTTTTCTAAGCATTACCTTTGATCAAAAGTAAAACGTTGTTCATGTTAGCGAGTTACAAATCCTTGAAACTTTACTTTTTTTTTACTCTTTTCCCCCAGAATGAACATGCCTCGTTTATTTAGCTGATTAGCTGCCTGACCTTTTGCTATTCATCCTCTTGTTCTAATCACATTGTGATCTATTTCTGTCTTAATTTGCCTATAGGAAGTGAATTCATTACAAACCGGCATTTGTCTAAAGAGTTTAATTAAGCCCCCATGCTTTTAAAGGGATAGGATGCAGGTGGAACGGGTACTTGTACTGTGACCTTTCAATATGAAACTTTTTTTATTACGCTGGTTTGGTCAGACATTATTACTGCTGATTATTTCAGTAGCTGATAGTTTTGCCAGTCGTAATTATCTGAAATATACTATATGACTATATCAATCTACACTATGCTGTTGCGACTCTTGAATAGGGCTGGACTGGGGAATCAAATAGTCCCTGGCACGTTAAGCCCATGGCCGATAAATGAAATACATGCGGTCGAATCATTAAAACGCAAGACCTGTGTTGGTGAAAATGTTGGATCCAAATCAAAAGCTGTGACACACAGGTTGCAAAAAAAAATTAAAAAAACTTCAAAAAAATGTTTTTTTTTTAATCCATTTTATCACACAGGGAAAATTAAAGTAATCCAGGAAAACCAATGAATATAAAAAAAAAATTAAAAAAAAATGGTATTTTACTTTTTACATTCTGTTAACCAAGAATAATTGTAATTGTTTGCTGTTTCTCTAAGGGATCTGTTCTATGTAATATTTTTAGCATATGTAATTTGCTATACGCACGGTACTCATATTTACACCGGGTTAGTTTTCAGGTGGGGTAAATCAGGACCGTAACTTCCATTGAGTAAGAGGGGGCAAGGTTAGGGGTGCGCTTGAGCCATCCAGACCTCTGATCTTGTTCTAGGTACTAGGAGCTTGCGGCTCTGGTGTAATAACCAGTGCGTCTGATATTCTATTTTCTAATAGCAATGATTAATGAGCTATAAAATATATGAAGTCTACCGAACTATGCAATATATACGGTTATGTAACAGTAGAGTATATATATTATTATTAATCATGACCAGATAGGTATATTTTATGTATATTTATAATTTGCAGTACAGTTAGGCTGTTTAAATGGAAGGGGGTTACTTTTAGTGGTAAGAAAATACGAGTAAATACAGTAAATACGAAAGCAATATAAGGCAAGTTAGATTCTGCCATGCTGTAACCTGGGATCAGACTTTAAATGGATGGATTTAATGAGTGTACGTTCAGTTAATTTTGGATAGGAGGTCATTAGGGCATTAGTGCGATACAGGTATTATTACCTGATACAGGTGTAATCACCTGTCCAAACTTCTCTATCTGTTGATTTGTATCTTCAAATTTCTTATATGAAAAAAACATAAAAGAAACACAATTTCGCTCTAGCAGCAAGAAGTAATGCATCTTTATTGCACTTACATTAGGGATGTCTCCTACCAATATGAAGGTCGTGGCTGTACTGACCAACTGAATAGAATGTCCGGGTTTGAATAACTGCAGCTCACGGCAAGGACGTTATCAGTTAAAGACAGCAAGCGTCAGGTCAATCCCTGGTAATGCGGCGCCTACATCCCTGGGTAATGAAAGAGTTAATTGTCTTGACTTCAGATGCCCTTCTGGTTACCGTAGGCGTTCCATTTGAGTATCCAGATTTTAGGGTTCTGGGTGGAAGGGTTTCTCTGGGTGGTGATGACCAACGGTAACAGATGCTCCCAGTTTCAATAATGAAGTAGGCTGATTAACTGTTTTTGAAGGCATAATTATGTTATGTTTCGCACTTTGGGTTTCTTCACTGAAGGGTGGTCAGTAGAGTTTGCAGGAGAGTTGGGTTTCAGTCCCATATAATGTATAGTTAAATCAGGGAAATTTCTTCAAAGTGTCTTTGGGCATTGAAATATACATTGTACAGGGCCAGATTAGCCCTTTACATGGGATAAACTTAGTAGTGTTGTGTTTATAACAAATAGTGAAGTGAGTTAAAACCAACAACTCTCCTGCCAACGCTCCCTTTAGACCCCAATGGAGCTGCTTCACATTACATTGTATTATATATACATTAACGGTACATCTCAGCTCTCATATGCACCTCAATGAGTGTTATCTTGTAATTAATTATTTTTTTGATCCAAGTGGATAGAGGGGTTCATCAAATGCCTCTCTATACATTTGGTCTGTTTCCCCGGCCCATGATCCTTTGCTCTTCAGGATATACATTTGCTTGAATGCATCTCCCGCTCCGCAGTGCACAATACTTAACTCCAGCCCTGGCTCTTCCAATATTTTCCGGGGTCCAGTCAGGCACATTTGGCGCTCCCAATGTAAAATCATAATTTTACACCAAGAATGAACAAACCAGTTACTTAGCCAATTAAAAATCTACTACAGAAAATACATTTTATCAGTACTTTTTCAATATTGTATATAGTTTTTGATCCTTTATCCCATAATATTAGTGTTTTTCCTTTAATATCTGAATATCTGCAACAGGCAACTTTTTAAAGAGATATCACAATCAATGCCAGTATATGACATCATAATTTTGTTTTATAGAACTGATTTATAAATTACCATTAACTTCAGACGTAAATGGCGATTGTTAAAAATGTGTTTTTCATGTCAATCATACCCATTGTTTTTTGACAGCGATGCTCTGATACTCTGTAAATGCTACATATTTTAATATTTCAACGCAAATAGCTAAACTTTGTCCACTGCAGTTTGTTTGTTCAATTAAACTTCGTCGCTGGGTGAGTAAACGTTCAATTGTCAAATTCATTCAGGCGTAAAATTAATACAAAAGTTGTAATGAAGCTTCTCGTGACTTCATATCAGAGAAAATCGTTTTAACTAAAAGTTATTTAAAATTACGTCGGCAAGCATTGTGAGTTGTCTTGAACTGAATAGTTGATGGCGCTAATACAAGATCTCACCGTGTATTCAACAGTCACAATATTTTAATGTTTTAATAGCATTTAATATGTTTTCACCGGGGCACGGAAAATATGGAATTAATACTGAGCTAATTTTATCCACTTGCCTAATGAAAGACTAAAGAGAAGGTAGATATAATTAAATAAATGTAAATGCTTACACCGCCTTGGGCAAAGTTATGAAAAAGCGCAGAAATGAGTGTTAGGAGAATCAGCGTTTATTTAAAAATAGGGGTCGGGAGCTTGGATGTAAGTAACGTCTTGAAGTAGGATCTCACTGGGGTAGACCATTCATAATATATATATAGTGATATCAGAGAGTTGGGTATTATTTATAAAGAGTAAATCTGGGGTAAAGTTGTAAAAGCTGTGTAATCATTAGGAATATCCAAAGGTGTATTTTAGCCTAGATGACTAGGACTAGCAGACAGGTCCAAGGGAGGGCAGACCCTCAGCTACAAAGAAGGAAACCCCAACACCCTCTTGAGTGGTAAAGGATCCCTGTAGCCCCTCTACTCAATGGGCTGGTTAAAAGGAAGATGCCAAACCACTGGCCTGTCAACACCATGGCCGACTGTGCCAAGTCAGCATAGTCCTCAATGGTTTCCTTTTGCCCGGCTCCATGTGTCTTTCAAAATAGAGTGCCAGGATATGAGGTAATATCACAAAGCTCCGCAATAAAAATGGTGACACGGAGGTGGTGCTTCCCTTGTTTTAGGCCTATGGCAATGACCAATGGTAAATACCCCTTTGGGAATATCCTTTTGGTTTCAGTGTTAATTGGACCACTTTGCTTAATAATTATTCTTAATTAACACAAGAATGTGTGCTTGGAAGACTATGTTTGCCAAATGTTTCTTGGGTGATGTCAAGGTCTGACATCAAATGTATGCCTCTCATTGTGTTCTTATTATTTCCAATTCAGGTAGTGTCACGGCATCTGAAAATGATGATGAAATCCCGCAGGTTTAATGGTATCAGATTAAAGGACAATATGTTTCCCTACCCGTCTAGACGATTGCGAAGAGGCCGGCGGTGTATGGAGATGGGGTTCAGACCATCAATGCTCAGTAAACATGGCCCCACAGATTGTTACTACCTGCCAGCACCGGAGGACATTTTCATTAAAGACATGTTATCGGAAAATCCTCGCTTCAAGAGTTTAGCCCAGAGGAGGCCGGACAAGTACTGGGGAGACGTGGCTGCAGTTATACCTCCATATCGTGGTCCATGGAACGAAAATCACTGAGAGCTTAGATTTGCATATGGTCCAGAAAATAAAAACTAAACCAACAACATTTTAAATGTTCTATTTCATTCATTGATTCGGCTATCATAATGTAAGAATAATACATCCTGGTGTTAATCTATGAAGACTGCAGTCCCATCAGGATGAGGTTACTACTCTTTAACCATACAATACTTTAATCTTTAAAGCTCAAATGATTTAAAAATGTAATATAAGGGCTAAGGCTGGACCCAGTCACCTTTTATTTCATATGTATTATGTTTCTCTGATTTAACCCATTGTTTTCTTATTTAAGGCCCATTGCTTCTCTACATAGGACACCTAAAAACCTAAGATCCTGTCTCAATAGGAGTCTAGATATAGGACAAAATGTAACCTAATTAATACTAATCTAATAAACTAATATAAACCAATATAAACATGAAACATGCTCAACATGTAGCATAATAAATGATGTTACACCTTTATGGACTAAAGCAAGATAGTCCTAAAAATAAGTCTGCCATTCAGTATGAAATAAAAAGCATGTTTCCTGGAACGATTATGGGGACGATCATTAGTTGTACAGGCGGCTATGGTGGCTCATTAAGAGCGGTAGAGTAGAAGTTGGACAGACCAGCTCAAACTCTTACTCTTGTTAAACATTTATATTTTGGTCCTCAAAAGCATCATTTTGGGCACTCAAGAGAATAATATTGCTTAGCGCACCCATCTCTAGTTATTTTGACATTTCTTTAAATTTCTTTCTCCCTTGAAAGCCTTGCTCTTATCTAGTTCTGTGTCTGAAGCACGGTTTATTATAGTGATTAGGTGTGCTGCAATGGCATCTTTACTTGTTTGCCAGACTTCTAGCTGTCACACGTCTGTCAAATATGTCCGTCATAACATAAAAGACATTTCAAGTCATATTTAATACAGTGCACAGGCAGTAGTGTTATTAAGCACAAGGGATAGGGCCACTTCCCCGTAGTGGGTTTAAGAATACATAGCGGCCATGGAATAAATTAGCATTCTAATTCACTCTGTTACTGGATAAGTATGTAGCAAAATATAAAATAAGAGAATATGTCCACTTCACATGATTAAAGGCGCCCCTTTCCTCCAAAGGATGAGCCATACCTAGAAAGGTTGGAACAAATATTGGTATTTAGAGAGCCCATTTACTGAGAGACTAGAGACAATGAAATATCACTAGAGAAAAGAGAGAAGGAGAATTAAAGCAATGAAAGGCAAATAGGATTATAGTTGAAGAATAAATTAGAGTTGTGGAAGGCACATGTTAAGTCCCACTCAACTATCGTAAACCTCAGGAAAAATACAAACCTATGTATGTATAATATGCAGGTAAAGATCTACATGTGGATAATATGTACGTATTACGCCAGCTTCGCAGGTAGCTTGACGCGCAGTTACATATACTCACACTTACATATACTGATACTTACACATGTACGCACTTACATATATAAGCTCACTCATGCGTCCCACACACATGTACACTGAGGGCCCCCTCGCCGCTTAGCTACCTTTATAGGCTCAGGAGGAGGCTCTTCCCTCTTGTGGTCCAACAGCTGGAGATGGCTCTGGTCTTCTGCTCCCTCGCAGTCCTCACATGCTGCATGCATCTGGGCTCTGGGAAACTACGTTATATCCCAGTGCTCAGACTCAGGCAGCGTGCAGGGACCGCAGTCATTAGGAATTCAATATATACGTATAATATGATGCTGACAGAGGTGCTAGCAAAATATTCACTTTCATTTTGTATCTGCACACAGACATTTTCTCTTACTCCCTATTTCTAAGTTCCTGGCAATCTCTGGTGGTCCTCCGCATCCCAGGCAATCTATGATAAAGGAATTTTATGCTTTTTGATTGGTTGGCTGAAACTATAGGCAAGGAAATGATTAAAGTGGCCAGAAGGGGGCATTTGCCCCACCTGGGCCTCTTGTAGTTGAAGTTACCCATTATGTTTTTTTTATTAGCTGACAATTGTTTAACTTAATTGGTACAGTAAAGACAATGCATTTTGAAATGTTACATGAATTCCAGTTTAGGTGTTTGTATGACAATTATTATCCGAACATGCAAGCCTATTAAATACCATGTGACCATAATGGGAATTATATAGCTGAAGAGATTCTCGTGTAAAGTTTTAAAAGCGGAATATTTCTCCTGGACGGAGAGTTTTATTGGTTACTATGGTTAAAAGACCACTTTGTACCAGAATCACATTTAGATCGTCCCAGTGCCTACATTTCTATTACCATAGTGATTTTTGGCTTTACTAATATAATCAGTTAATGCATCAGTATTTTGCATGTGCGGGATAGGTACAGGTGGCATTTTGTGCCATTTTAATTGATAAACTGAGGGGTTTTTTTTTGGTTTTTTTTTCTAGTGTTAACCATTATATACAAACCTTATTGAGGTGCACTTGGAAATGGAGATTGAAGCAACCATAACAAAGAGGACCAAAGAAAGAATGAATGTGACCTTTACTCAGTTAACTTATGCAACATTTAATCATTTGCTAAACTTTTTCCTTTCTATGATGGATTAATCTTTTACCGTTCATTTAATGAAATATTCAAACTTTAAAAAAGGTCATATCTCGCGGTGTGTCCAGCCTGTGCTACAAAGCTCCTCTCACCAAGTGTGAAAATTGATAAATGGGCTTTATCATTTATTGTAGCCCTTGCAATAAATAAATTGACTTATATGAAAATTGAACTTATTTTTAAGGCACAGGGGGGCAGTGTGACTCCATACCACTTCGCCTAGCTCCAGCACGCAATTATTAATTTTAATCTACAAATAATTTTACATAAACAACACTCAGGAATAATATTGCCCTGCATATGGTACTTTATCTCTGAAGGGTCACATATCTACGGGAGTCACGCGTCTCAGATGAATGCTCTTATACATGGTGGTTTTAGGTTCTATTTCATCTACCTCGCCATTGATTGGAAGGTGCAGTGAGACAGGGTGTGTAATATTGTAATAATATTGATGTTTTCAAATTTATTGTAATTCAACACAAAAAAAATACAACTACAAGTCTTCATATCCAAGTAGTCAGTATTCTATGTCAAACATTTAGGATATTTTAGCTCCATGATTTAGTTCCTAGCAGTAACATGATCGATATCTTTGGTGGTTTGGAGTCCTCCCAGCCCACTTGCATTGCTTCTCAGTTGGAGTATCTACGCTGGTAATAGCCAGTGGTCTCTATCTATTGTATGACCTACCAACGTGTTCCAAGAAATCCTTTGCTCTTTGCTGACAAAACACAAAAAATGCCCTTCTAGAGCTCATGTTTTAGTAGTAGGGTAGGTGTAAAGATCATGGTTCTCACCTGTTCTATGTAAGGCCAGGGCACCAGGTGGCTGACCTGAGCTAGGTGAGATGCTGAGATGGAAGATGGCACTGCCATGGTGTCTCTCTTCGCTTATTAAGCAAGTGCTTACAGAATGTAAGAAACATGTAGTTTGCCTATAAAGCTGGCCATGTGTAGACCACATATGTCCACCCTAGACTTTATCCATTGCCTTAGCACCATGCTCCCTCATACGGGGAGTAATTGTAATTCCTTCAATCTATGTCTTTCAAATGAAAATGGGTAAGAGAGTAGTATGGTTAATTGTGTTTATAAGTCGTGTAGATGTGTAAAGCATTTCTTTAGAAAGTTAGGGAATTTTCATGACAATGATGTCATTACCCAAAGAAGCAGCTCTTGATCAGTGTGATCTATAACCTTCAGAATGAACGGAATGCTTTACAATACTATTTTTTAAAAATAAAAGTAAAAGGGAAGGTATATGTTAATCTTTCAGTATTTAGATCCTTGAAAATGTCATTGTTCCAAACTCTTCAGACCGAATGTTCTTTGAAACGTCTTCAGTTACTTCTGCGCTCAAACTGGTGAGTGGAGATGAATGATTGTAAAATTAACACATTCAAGGCCATTTTGTTCTGTTTTCCCATGGTTATTCAGTAAGGAATATATTAACCACTTTTCTCATTTCAAATTGCTGTTACTGAGTAACTTTATGCTTAGGCTAAAAAGAAAGTTTGCCTATTTGGACACATAAGGCTTAGTTAATGCGACTTGGTTATACAGAATACAATCAATCCTTATGTTACATCAACTTACAGTAATTCACTAACACTTCCATTTAAGAACTGATCTCACATTATATGATGAACAACCCTGACTTGTTTCATTCTTTCACTTTTTTAAAAAAATCTCTACAGACAGTGACATATTTACTATTCATGCTTCCCTGGACCTAGGGCAGTGTGTCCAGCCGTCTCCTCCTCGGTTTGTGTCTAAACCAAATTAAAAGGAGCACTGTGACTATAAGACATGGAGTGCCAGGATATGATGTGCCTTTTAAAACACTCTATGGATGCTGTGCTGAGTCCTCACAGCCTCCATAGTGATTGCCCAAGAATGAGCTAGGTCCCCCAGTTTGGTAGCTGCTGTCCCCTGGACCTGTCGGCTAAGGCCAGCATACGGCACTGTCTATAGAAATTAAAAGCTTTAAAAAAGTAGGCATTAGCATGAAACTATTCTAAAATTACACAAAATAATATGTAGCTGTTAATTGAGTAAAATGTTGATTGCTTAGCGGCAGTAAATATATCGATTCACTTGAATTCCCCAACATTCTGTTGTTAACAAAGTGGCTTTTAGTCCTTCTGTTTAAGCTCTGGTACTTCTCCTTGGTGGGCCCTGACCATTAAAATAAGGAAACTGTTTCTTACCACGCATATAATTGATTTCTCCCTGGATCCAAAAGTAAATTGCTATTGAAAAGAACATTCCATCAGTTAAGTCATGGTATATTGTGTTTTAAAATATCCTGTCCCCTGCTGGTTTATATTGCTAACAGTTTTCTGTAGAAGTTGCTAAGGTCCGGGCTTGCTGTTTGTAAAACTGGGGCAGGTAAGGCCTACAGAAGTCATATTAAATTATCTTTTGGATACCCGTAATCTTTGAGATTTTACAGAGCTGTCTCTTTAGTATGTTTCACAGTTTTTATGTTATTTTTTTGCCTATTTCATTAAAGCACACTTTTAATACATAAATGTGCTGTTTACAATGTTTCATGTTTTCTTGTTTTGCATAAAAAAAACTGAGCTGCATATACATGTCCATATGTCCATGTCTATGATGTTTGCTGTTGTGGCTGCTACTTGATATTGAGACTGGAGTCATGTATCTAGTAAATCACTAGCAATCTTGTAATACTTCTCCAAAAAATGACTTCCAGTCTGAGCTCACTGAGTTTATACATAGCATGGTTTGGTTATATGAAATGGTTTACTTTATTTGTATTAATGTTAAAATGTTAAAATGTCATCTGACATATCTGCCCCTTTTCCTACACTACACAATAGTTTCATCTGTGAAAATGTAATTGTGTTGAAATTAAAGGGTCCCAGACAGCGTCCTAAACAAAGAATGCATATTAAAATACTTTAGAACTAATTGCAACTCCGCCTCTGTGGCTTGACATGTCACTCCACTGGCTGTTGAAGCACCCAATCAGTGACAGGAAGGGGCTCCTACATGTCACTGATTGGGGGGTCTTGATAGCCAATAGTGTTGGAGCTAACTGGCAGTACGTTTTTCAGTGTTCTCCTGTGCGGCATATAGCTGGGGGTCCATACCTAGTAAGTGACCACCACAAAAATGTAAAGGGACCAATCAGGAATCAAATGCATTGAAGTGGGTATGATGAATGGAGGGTATTTTTAAGCCGACAGCTTTTTAGCAGACGCTGATCACACTGGAAGAAAATGTAGAAAACACACAATAACACTTCCCTCATTCAATAGCAACAAATATTTAAGTCTACTGTTCTATCATAGAAAACATATCATCAACTATACATCTTGCACGAGCCAGAATGGGACAATTGAATCATCCCAAACATCAAAACAAAGACTGGAAGGCTGATCATTGCCATATAATTCCATTAAAACAAATCTTATTGTGGATACTTTATATTTAAAAGGATTGTCCTTTTGTAGGTTCACGTTTTGCACTGTTGTAACTAGATACTGAAGAATGCCTATCGGGCATCATTATTGTGTTGTCATGGCAATTTGCCTTGTAACACATCAGAGAATACTTTCCGAGAATCGTGTTTTTTGCTCAAGGATAACAATATAGATTTTGTATTACACTAATACATGGCACACACTTTATGGCCATTCAAAGATAAACAATCATTCATGGTGCTGTTGAAAGATGGACCTTAGTTGATCACACGTAATTAGACTTCTAGTTCCCAAATGTCAGCAGAATTTATGCCACGTCTTAGCTGGTACTTTATGAGCTCCGGGGAGAAGCCCACATCCTGCACATTTGCCAAGAGACAGATATCATTTCTTTACCTAAGAAATATAGCAAAATGTTGTCACTTTTTAACTGAGAAGTGAAATGATGTCGGTGTCCAGACTCCACGTCTACAGAGCGAAAAGTTTATCCTATGAGTGATACAAAGTAAAATGATATTTATTGTGCCCCCACCAGGGCAAATACGAAGTTATAAAGTAGGACTGATGTTCCGAAGCACAGTTTGGATAAGGGGTGGAGGTGGGTTAAGCAAAAGGACATACTAGGCCAGATTCAATGACCCTTAATAGGTTTTAATGAAGGCAAATAACTTATGGTTTGTGATTCAATGACCCGCCTGGAATAAAATCCACAAGCATAAAAACTAAGATGACCGGACCTACTGCCTTACTCGGCCTAGGCCAGGATACTTCACTAGTTAGGGCAGGTCCTTCTCCCTGATTAATATGGAACACTGGGACATAAAAGTCCAATATTATATATCTTACATAATCTTGATACGCGCAAAAGTATTAAATGGCCACATGTACGTCATTTGGTCTTCAAGTGCAGGTCCACTTAATCATCCCCAGTACATCAGTGGTTTTTATTGACTTGAAAACACTGAAAAAGAAGGCATTTTCTTTTACAGAAATAGCCACAATCTAGATATAACCACATCAAGCACCGTATAAACATCTTACAAGTCCAAACATGTTAAGTCCGGCGCGGGAAGCAGCTCTTTGAGTGCTTAGGTTGATCGTGTCATGTTGAAATATCTGTTCTGTTGTTCAAAGTGTTGGAGTTTTAGAAGCTGGCGCGTTGAATGCTTTTCTTCATCCGCTGTCAAGTGTTCCGCAGACGCATTTCAGCAAAGCATGTCAAGGAAGTGCGAGCCACATCTTCACTGAGAGTTTAATCAAGAAAACATGCCCCTTATGTGAAAAGCAATGGTCTGTTATAAATAAAACATGTAGCGAAAGCCTCAATGCAAATCAGAGCTTTCAAAAGCAGTCAACGAAAGGACTGCTAACTGCAAATATATTCGCAGTATCTTGGCAATGATGTGTCTGCACATTTGTTTATTAAGAACATTTTGTGAAAGGAATTGTTTAATTTTTTAGTAAACACATTTTATTGCCCTAAAGAGATGACACCTTGTATCCCCAAGCCAGACGGATAACAAAGAATCATGGGCCCCTCTGCACTCTCTTTTGGGGGTCCCTCTTCATGTATTGAGTTACAGACATTATGTCACATATGGATCGGAACAGAAAGTACACATAGACAAATGTCACCTGGCCCATGGGCATACCTGGGAACTTCTCGTCTACCCGGAGCCTTCCCTTGCGGGACGCGGCCAGGACTGCCCACTGACATCAGCAGGCGGTCCCGCTGACGTTGATGGGCGGTCCCGCTGACGTCAGGGGAGATCCCGCTGATTATGGTGGGCGGTCCCACTGACGTCGGGGGCGTTCCCTCTGACGGCAGCGGGAAACCCCCCCCATTTAAAGGAAAAAATGGCCGGGGAGCGGGGCGGGTCAAGACCTGGAGGATTTGGGTCTTGACCTGGAGAACCGGAGGAGCAGCGCTCACCCGGCAATCTCCGGGTCAAACCCGTAGAGTTCCCAGGTATGCCGGCAATCTTTGGGTCAAACCCGTAGAGTTCCCAGGTATGCCGATGGGCAAACTGGCTAAATGCTTGGTGAGCTTGAGACCGGTAATCCCCACTGTTATATCAGTGGTCAATGTGATACTTTAGTATGTGGCTGCCAGCTCGGTACACCTAGTAAGTCTTCTCCTTCTTTGAAATAAATGTCCCTCCTGTAATCTGTTAAATCCCTTCATGTAATTAAATCGATTTGTTATGAAATCTGTATGTATCAGAAGCATGCTGGTAGAAGTTAAAACCCTGAAAAAAGACAAAATAACCATCAATGCTAGCAAATCGTTTAATGCATTGGACCATATTTATTAACCGCATATTATTTAAAAGCCCCAATTTACTTTCAAGTCTAGGAAACTTCTCTGCACAATAAGATTGAGGAAGAAACTGCTTGTGATGTTTGTTACTGTTTGCCGTTTATTTCCGGAAAGTACAATACTAAACCTCTGGATACAGATAACAGAAATGTGCTGCTTCTGCAATATCTACTTTATAGTTCCAGCACATTCACCCTCATGGGGTTTCTGCATCTCCCTGTTACATTTATTTATTAACAATGTCTTTCTCACATGAAATACTTCCGAATCTCTGCTATGCAAGCACTCTGTGGCATCCCAGCATAATCGCCATCAGTAAAAAAAAATGATTTTGGTGAACTGGCTGAAAGATGCAGGTGTGTGTTTTATGGAAAACCGTATAAATGTAATACCATGTGCTTAAAGCATATTGATGGAAGGATCGGCATCACTTTGTAAGTACGTTATTTTTTTCCAATAAACTTTTTAATAACTAATTGAAATATTTTTCTTTTTTTTTTTTCTTTGCCTAATGAAAGTACTTTCTGCAAACTACATCTTAACACCACCTCCACAATCACTGGCAGGAACGTAGGAGGAACAGAAGCAGAAGTGTGTGTGCACGCGTGTGTATACGCGTGTGTGAGTGCGTGTGTGTGTGCGTGTGTGTGCATGGAGGCATTATGTTAGATCCCTTGGAAATCCTGGGCAGGGCAGTGCGAGAGCTGGCAGGAGGTACCTTGAGCATGAACACGGCTCGAGGAGTGGGGAAACATCCAAAAAAGTGTGATTCTGATCCCTTTGGATGGAAACAGTTAATTATAAAGTAACCCTCAGCCATCATGTGCAAATTGAGTATCAGGGCTGGAGTAATCATTTGACTGCTGTGCTGCTCAAAACAGAGGGGATCTCTTAACCCCTTAATGACAAAGCCTGTACATGTACGGGCTCAAAATGCATTGTTTTCAATGGGTTTAGGATTTTGAAGAAGTTTAAGATCAGTGGCAGCATGTGGCAGGGCCTTCATTCATGAATTAATTTAATCTCCTCAACCACTCTTACAAAGGCTAGGTTTCCACTTGGGTATTTTTTGCAAAAACGCCCATAAGAACGCCAATTCAGCCACACGGCCTTTTATTAGTGAAAAAACGCTGCGGCCAGATGTTAGCTGTTCTTCAATAGGAAATCGCACAATGCCATTTCCACTTGGTGTTTTTCTGTTCGGCGTTTTTTCAGTCCTCTTTTGGCGTTTTTCTGCTTTTTTGGGCTCTGTGGCAGTTTTTCAAAATCGCAGCATGTTGACACTCTGGCGTTTTTTTGCAAGGATATTCTTGGAGTTTTTCTCCAATAGAAGTCTATGGGAGAGAAAAAAACGCCATGAAAAAGCCATGTTGGTTTTGCCTTGGTGTTTTTTCCACAGTTACAAAAAAGGGGCAGGCCCCAAGAAGAGGAAGAGCTGCCATTTTCCCAGTACTGTGGTAAAACTTTTATCTGCTTGTACACTGTGTGCTGTCTCTGTGTAATTTATTAGCAGCATGGCACCCAGAATTGTCTTTGATGTATCCAAGCTTATTCAACTAGTGAGTATCCCTTGCAATTTGCACCATCATTTGGGGCCAATCTTCCTAGAGGAGCAGACATTCGGAATAAAGCATGCCTTACAAACCACAGAAAAGAGAAAAAAGGGTCCGCCGGGGCGTTTAAGTAGAACTCTACCAAGTAAATGACATCAGGAGAGGGCAGATACTTGCCATTTATCCTAATCCCTTTTAGCTGGGTGAAGATTCCAACGTGTAAAGGCTGGAAAAACTGCCTAAGGTCATAAAAGCAATTTCCACAGAAAGGCTAAAACGCCAGAAAAAACTCCAGAAAAAACGCCAAAACGCAGGAAAATGGTGTTTTTCATCAGGAAAATAATGCAGGAAAAATACCCAAGTGGAAACCTAGCCTGAATCAATCAACAACAATCAGCAACCTAACTATATGGCAGAGTCAATTAAGGGGGATGGATACTCATGTAGATAACAAGAAAACAGTTACCTTTGTCCTTTCCTCACACACAAGGTGGGCTTTTAATATGTAATGTATAGCGCTATGGAATTTGATGGCGCTATATGAAACAATAAATAACAATGTATATATTGCTTATTTTAATATGTAAATACAGTTAACATATGCTTATTAACTGTATTGAACAGTAAAAAGGTAGGATTTGGGGAAAGTGGCATGAGTGCTTTAAGTGCATTTTACCAATAATTTGTAGATAAAAATAAAAGAATAATTATCTGCCACTCAAATAAAAAATCAGGCTGGTATAATATATACTCTACGCTTACATTCCCATTTGAATGGTGTAACATTCTACTAAATGAGGATATAATAGAATATATATATATATAATATAATAGAACTCATTTGCACTTCTGTCAAGTATACTGAGGATGATCTCAAGAACAAAAGGTCCTGGGTAGGAGAAGAGATCGTATTGTCCTTACAAGTGGCAACATCCCTGTACGTTTCCATGTTAATTAATTAATTAGCCTTTCTTTTACTCTTAAATGTCCTTTCTTCCTCTTATTATTTTATTACACATACATCACAGATGCTTTGTTAAATATTTACTTATAGTTAAAGTATTTTTATAAAAAATGGTATATTGAGTTTTCGTGTCCTAGTTATGCAAAAGCACCCTCAGCGCTGATTAACTAGACTCGTAGCAACATGCTTAATCAGGAACTTTTAACATCAACTCCTCCACCTAAATAATCGACAAGAGAATTACATTGCCTTTATTTTTAGATCGCTGGCGGATTCCATAACGCGCTTTCAAATGGGAGACAATGAAAAGAGGTCTCTTCTGCAGGTTTGAATTGTGTAAGGGAACCCGGATCAAGAAATCATTATTATCTACTATGATCAAGCAAGACTATTGCGTTGCGATTTCCACTGTTGAAGTCGAGTTTTCTGAGCTGCTCATTCTTGCTTGAATCAAAGAGAGCTGAATGACTGCCTCTTGCCAGAGGCTGATCCGGTCAGAAAACACGACCAAGAAATCATAGAGATTAACTATCAATCTCTAAAATGGATTATACAAGCTTCGGGGTTCACTCTATGATCCTCGCTCTCAGCAATTAGCTCAGGGAGTGCAAGACCTCCAGGTTTTCACAATGGAGGAATTGGTAGCATGAAAAATGGTTTCCTGGCTAAACTTAGGAAAAAATACTCATATTACTTAGAATAGATAACATTTCCGTGAACTCTATAAATGTCATGGTGTAGTGCACAGGGAATTAAGCTTCTTAAATCAAATGATGTTTTTTATGAATGTGTACATGCGTATCATAATGTTATGTCCATTATTCAACATATTATTTATTCTCATTTTATTTTGTAATGGGAGTTATTTTTTATGGCTCATACAGTGTTTTTTTTCTTATATTTCTGCTTGTTTTACTGTTTTTCTTCACACATACATAGAGAGACAAAGATAGTATTTGCAGCGCTTGCTGGATCTTGGACTGTTGTCCATTCAGAAAAGCATGGACCACCACTACCCCCTCTAGAGAGAATGGAAAGCCCTGTTGCACAGTTATTCACTTGAGGCTCTCCTGGAACGTCTGACCGCGTCTTTGTGTCCAGCTGTTGGTGTTGGCTGATGCTGACACGGGCTTCACCCCGCATTGTTTCTAAAGTAACTGATGCGAAGTATGTTCTTTTGATATCTTTTAACGAATAAATCTAATTTTACTCCATCAGCTTATACTTGAAAAAGACCTCATTGTGAGGTCGAAACGTTGTCTCAATAAATCTTTCTTGGAACTCTTGAGTGCCTGGAGCCTTTATTTATCTTACAAATTTTAGTAAGCATTTTATTATATCTAAATTCTAAATCTTGAAAGCGCCCCAGCTAATATTTTGTTTTAATGTTTTAGCTATGGCTGAACCTTTCAAAAGCAATTATTTTTGCTGGGTTTTTTTTCTGTATAATCTGCAAACTGCCATATATTAAATTTGACCTATGTTGAGTTTATATTCTGGTCCGCTAATATCGCTAATATTTTCTAATAACGGGATTAATACATTACTGATTATTGTAAACTGTTAGTTCTTTGCACACATAGTGGAGGTCTTGTTGGTGCCAGGTTTAGAGTTAATAACACAGAGAACATTGTAGAATAGCTTGTTGCCCACTTGGGAACTTCTAAAAATTAACATGTTAGTTAAGCCATTCCTGGAGACATATTTCTTGTATTTTAAGAGCGATATATCCTGAATTGCATGGGATATAATGTTGGACCATTGATATCCCCTGGCCATATTGCCCAGGATCCTTGCCCATGGTACCTTGGAAAAAAGCCAAGATTGGATGATGAATGAAAGCATAAGTAAAACGTTGTATCCAATGTAATTGGAATCTATTACATCCAGATTGTTTGCAGTTATATGACATTGGTAGAGTTTAGCTTGGAAGGTCAGCAATCACTTAAGTCAAATGACTCAACTCCTTGCATGGCTTTATCATCATAAATCATGGCCGGTTTAAACCTCTGCCTTCTGCTTTATGTTGTAGCTCTACACCTCTATCACACAAACTTCCAGAATCACTATGAATCTGTGGTGTACAAAAGATGAATAAGAAGGGAATGTAGACAAGAACAACAATACATAAGGCGCACAAGCTGTCCAGAAGGATTCTGAACATATGCCATCAAAACTCCATGTAGTCAGAAAAACACAAGGATTTTCCCGTTCTTTTTGTTTCATTTAAGATCAGAAATCACACTTTGCAATTATTAAATCTGGGACATTAAAAACATGTATTTTTTTTATAAAAACAAGATCATGTTCTAGACCATATAAAGAACTCACAAATAAACCAGTGAAGCTGAATGTTATATTTTCTTTACATATAACCATTGGCGACATTTTTAAAAGTTCATTGGCTTTCATCACTGTACAAGGAAACGAGTAGTATCTAATCTCCATGATTATCCTGCATTTAGGATAAAACACTCAGTCCTAGATCAGTATTTGTAAACGGCTACACAACAACTAAAAATGGAGCCTATTAAATACAGCTGGATGGACACCATTGCTCTAGTTCATCCATGGAGCCTGTTTATTTAGCTGAATGTTTTGAACTACTTGATATTGTGGAATATACATTTGGGGCTAAAATTTAGTATAATGACATTTGCTGGAGCATTACCATTACTTTCTTAGAATTAATAGAATGCAGTAATGAGCATAAACATCACTCACCCAAACAGCCAGATACAACATGGATACTGCGGAAATGTATTTCCTTATTTAATTATATTCTGATCTAAATGCAATGATGGTTTGCATCAAATCACTTATGTCTTTTCAATAATTCAGCATTCTTCCTGTGTTCTAGATTGTTGACAATGCGAACTTATTAATCATGAGAACTTCACATTGATGACAGTTTTTAATAAACAGGTATATGAGAATATAACAAACTGGCATAAAATGAGAAGAGGGCCCTGCTCGTGGGGTGGTTCAGGGGGAGTGAAACAGTAGGAGAGGACTGGTTGGATCAGGATGAGTTGATACGAAAGTTGCGTACAAGACAAAACGGGGATGGAAATTTCACAGAAGGAGTACAGCTTGGGTGAAATCCTGAATATGGGACTTGGAAGAGGTAATGACCGTTAAAGAGAGCCGCAAGTCGTGAGAGGAATGAGGAGGACATTTATGGGTGTATTTGGATAAGAAGATGGAGATATAGGGGGTGCAGAGTTGTTAAGGGCTGTGTAGGTCAGGATTCTTAAGGGTATGGGGAGCCAATTAAGTGACTGGCATAGTGGAGCAGCAGATGATGTCCATCAACCTCATTGCCTGCAAAAGTGGGACATCTACACAGGATAATGGGACAATATCCAAAAATTGTGACTGTCCTCTGAAAACTTGGACTGTTGGGAGGTAAGATTTTAGTACTGACCAGTACCAGACACGTAAATCCAAAAAACTAATCTACTATAAATAAATGTTAGTTGAGTGACAATTGTTTACATTTCATCAAGTAAGTAAATAGTGAATGCAATAGGCCTTCCTTTTTTAGCTCTACTCTTGGTTAAAGATGACCATTGCAAAATTATATTACTTTTTAACTCTGTAATTCATTAAAATACTGTATTTGCTGGATTATAAGACAAGGTTTTTTTTCAGAGCAAATGCTCTGAAAAATGCCCCTTGTCTTATATTCAAGGCCGTCTTATAATCAGACCTCACATAGAGGTCTGACTATGAAACTAAGATCTAGATCCCCCACAGCGCTGCAGGGGACCTGGATCCTCCTCTCTGGCAGCATGATGCGTACAGACCTCCTCCGCTGCTGCCGGCACTTCCTCTGGGGCTTCTATGAGTGCCAGCATCACATGACCTTCCAGTGCCGCAGCAGCAGTGGAGGTTGTTTGCGTGCATCTCATAGACCTCCACCAGCTGCCCCACTAGACACCAAGGAATATGAAGCACAGAGGACAAGTCTAGGGATGCACTGGTAAGTCGGGGGGGAGGGTGAGAGTGGCATATGTGAGGGTAGAAGGGCTTTCTGGAGGCAGAGTGGTATATAGGGGGTTAAAAGGAATATGAGAGAGGCAGAGTGGCATATGGGGGGTATAAGGCATATCTGGTGACAGAGTGGCA